>VZTD01003914.1:1427344-1565454 GCA_013397725.1 Rhagologus leucostigma
AGAATTTCCCATCCCCCCAAGTTTTTCCAAATGGATTAAAGTCCTTTCTACGGTTTTGCAAGAAGCATTTTTAAGCTCCGTGCCAAAAAAGTGCACCAGCCCTCTTTTCCCGTCATCATCTAGCTGCCTTTCCACGTGGTCTCACCTCTTCCTTTCTGTTTCTGACCTTGGGGTCGCCATGTTCAGCTTTGTCCCGTGTGACTTTACTTTTCTCTTCCTTCCTCGCTGACTTGAAAGAAAAGGTGTCTTTGTTGGCTGCGGTGTGTGGTGTTTCCTCAGCTTTGGTGAGAGTTGTCCTGGATGCAAAGGTGCCTCACTGGCCCCGCTGGTCCCGTGTGGGGTGTTGGCGGCCTCAGATCATCTCGGCCACACGGCCTTGGTCACACGCTTCCTGCGGAGCGGGAACAGCTCTCCCCTGGGAGGGGAGGGCTGGCCTCTTGCTGCTGCCCCGCCGAGGGGTCAAGGGGGGCCTGGCCTGGACCGAACCTGGGCCTGCAGCCCTCTGCCTTTGGCCACCCCTCGGCCCTTGAGACAAGAAACAAAGAGAATTCTCCCGCGCTTGCACGGGCTTTTATATGCAAAATTGCAAAAGTGCGATTGGCCCAAAAGTTCGTCATCAACTCAGGTTCAACCTATTACAGAGGTGCGTCTGGATCAACATATTTAAGAAAGAACGCTAAAACACTGAGAGAAAAGGATCAGTGACATGAGAGCGTATGAGGTTCTTCATGGTGGAGCTGCCCATTCCTACAGAGGAGCTGTAAACCATGGAAGACTCACACCAGAGAGGAGGAAACAAGCATTAAGGAAGGAGCAGAAGAAAAGCAAGGAATGAGGAACAGCAGAAGACACTTCTATACTCTGACCCAAACCCCCTGCCCCAAACGTCACCTCACCAAAGAGGAAGAGCATAATCTGCAACAATAACCAGGTGAGGGGAGGCCTGCAGTGAAGGTGAGCTGGGGAAAGGAGGAGGAAAGGTGTCTTCTTTGAGTGCTTAAATGTTTTCCTTCTTTGTTTCCAATACCCAAATCTGTAATTAAATGCTTTAAATTAAATTAAATTCCCCAGAGTTGAGTCTGCTTTGCTTCTGACAGTAATTGCTGTATGATGTCCCTGCTTTTATTTTGCCCCATGGGTTTCCTCACTCTTGTTCTTCCCTGTCCTGCTTGTGGTGGAGCAGCAGTGAGAGCAGCCCCACTAACTGCCAGACAGGGCAGCACACCAGTCACTCAGCCTTAGATAACTAAAACTTTAGTTATCCAGTCATCTAGGCTGCTTCCATAAGAACAGCTACTCATGGACAAAGATTCATCTCATTTAAGATAATGATCAGGGAAATGGCCTACACATTTTAAGAAGGTTCTAATTTATAGTTCTTTCCTTTCCAAAACAGTGGCTTGATACAGTATGATTTGTGGAAGCGTAGGTTTGATAATCTGCTGCCCAATAATGAGAACTATCCCCTTGTAGCAGGGAGACCAGTACCTCAAAACTTTATATATTTATTTTAATATTTAATAAATCAAGCTTAGCCCTGAAATGTGTCCAAGACTGTGGCAGTCTGGAGTAAGCAGAAAAACAAACCTAGAAGTGCATGTTAAAATTAAACACATTGGTAAAATCTTGGCACCAAATTATGCATGGATTTGTAGATTATCCTCTTCAATGGGCATGAATCCCATTTTAGATACCTGCATACTTTATACATGAGGATGTAGAACTCCACCTCACAGCAAGAGTGCATGTCCTTGCTTATGGAAATTGAGACATTGGGGGTTATCTTAAGAAACAGAACTCTCAAATTCTATACTTCATTGTCAGTATCTTCAAGTAAGCCACTGTCTAAATTAGCACTATATTTAATATAATCAATTGAGTGTGGAGAGAGAATCAGCTGAACAATAAATGCACACCTACTGCAGGATCAAGTGAACAGTTTTCCATACCCTTTATTGTATTGACCAGATACTCATAGATTATAAAGGGAGATTAAGCTTGATTCAGGTGTCCAAACATAGGCAGCACATGCCATTTAAGCTATCCTGAGATGTTCACTTCTCCATAGTGGTGGTAGACACAGTATTTTTGGGACCCACACCCATGCCTATGCTCTTTAAGAGCAGCAACTAAACACCAGCAGTGAGAGGAAGATACTATACTATCTCAAATTACAGTAGATACATACATTTGGGGGTCTTAACTGAACTCTTGATTGAAATGGAAAGAAAGAATTGTGTCTTACTGGATCCTGTGTTGCACACTATCTCTAAATCAAATGGATATGGAGGAAAAGGCTGCATGACCTGTAGAAATGTGATATACCAGCTAAGTGACTTGGGAGGTGAAATTCCAATTGAGTCTGTCCTGGTAAATCTGCATTAGGTCATAATAGTATTTTCAGAAATATGTAATCACTTGCTTTTGAAAATTTGGCCAGTATCTTTTAGATGACCTAACAATTTATTTATTGTTCAGTTATTTTTAATTTAACTGTTATTTTAACTTTGAACATGTGCGATGAAAAGTAAGAAGCAGGTATGTAGCATATTAAGCAAAGGCTGAAATTGTTTGTACTGCATTTTGAGGGAGAGTTGAAAGGGAGATAACAACTGAATATTCCATCAATATTTGAAAAGCTATTGTGCTGTGCATACAGTTTCCAAGATAGCAACGAGATAAATATGCAAGAAAAGCTGTTTGCACTTGTGATATGAAGCAGTGTTACTATAGATCTCAACCTGAGAGCATCTGAAGAGCAGCCCCAGGGGAATGCTTCAGGCAGCTAGCTGATGTAAGACTGTCAAAATTCAAGGACTTTCAGGACATTTTCTTAAATGAAAAAGAGACTCAAAATTGCAAATTTACTTCTTTGAAGCATTTCTGTTTCATCTGTGGTGATTACTAGGATGTTTTGCTTTGCCTAAAGATTTCTCTGAACTTAAAATAGCACAGACTAAATTCTTCCTCTCCCATTTAGACCTGAAGTTCTTAGATGTCCTTACAGTAAACAACTATTTGGGAGGATATGAAGAAAATAAATCCTTTTTCATATTTTAGTTTTTAAGGCTATGCTGGTTCAAAATTTAAATAATTACTACTTTTCTAGTAGTAATTTGTCTGCAAATAATGAAAGAAAACGGTATTGGAATATTTTCAACTATATTTTTGAGTCACTGTAGGTAGGTCTTTTAAAACAGCTTAGATTGCTTACTGTGCAACAAGGAAAACAAAATTCATAGCACAGACAAGTGTGAATCTGGGTCACGTTTGTTCAGCTATGCCTCTCATGTCTGAAGTCAAAACCCTATTTCCATATTGAATACAAAGAAGGTAGTTATTATCTTGAGACTGTTTTTCACTTAGTCTTTAACACAGACTGAATGGCCAGATTCATTCTCACTACTAAAATCCCATCACATCATTTACACTAGCAGGGTCTAGCTGTAAACTTATAGCAGGGAGCTGAATGGGATGCAAAGACAACATCAAAGATTAAACTACGCAGCTGAAGAAATGTGGAATCCTTGTTTGCTTAGTTTTTTTGGTTCTTAGAATAAGTTTTTTCTTTTCGACGGGCTGTATAGGATATCTGGTAAGTCTCTCCACTTCCTCTGCTTGTTCGATTCTTTTTCCCTCTTGATCTCTCCTTTTCAACTGTCAGAACATGAGCTCTCAGTTGATTCTTTTCCCTTGTCTTACGTGCTAATAGGCATTTTTCTGACTTACCTCAACAGCAGTCACCCTTACCAAAGAAGTTATGGAAAAAATATTTCCTAGTTTCATGCAGTTATAACTGTTCATTTGCAGTGGCAGGAAGACCAATGGAAACAAGACGGAAGATCTCAGCTCATCTCAGTCAATGTCATTTCTTTTGGAAATATTTGTCATCTTAGTTCAGGGACTTTTTCTCTTCTTTTCACCATTTTACTTTCTTAAATATTTCTGACTCTTTTCCTTATACCTTGATTGAACTGACATTTAAAAAGTCTTATTTTTAAAGACAGTAATTTACATAAACAAATACAAAAATTTATGGTCTCTAATGACAGTTTGTTGTCTTCTTTGAGTAAGTTTACTAAATGCATTCAAAATGTTCAGAATTCAGGTAAGAAACATTATCCTGTTCTTATGTGAGCAATCTCGTATTAATCCATATTTTACCACTTTTAAGCATATGCACTTGCCCAGACATAAAACATTCAATATTCTGACAAGCTGGTACTTGGTGTAAAAAATATACTGGGTTTAACATCGTGTCCTAGATTTTAAGAAATGGGCTTTTTGTGTATTCAACTTTGCATATACAAATAATTGAGCTTGAATTTCTGCATGCATAGTTCATAACAGGTGCAAATACTCTTTGGGTGATTAGATAAGAGCTAATATTTGTGCTCACAATCACTTTAGGCACATGAATTCAGGTCAGTGATTTGTGAGCACAAAATTACTCAAACTGTGAAGGCAGGTAGACATAGGTAAATCAGACCTTGATTTTGCTGACTGATAGAGGGTAGATTTGTTCCTGCAAGGTGCTGAGAACTTACAAGAAGTTTTGAGAAGTCACTATTTGTCTTTTGATCATAAGAGCAGAGTGATCAGCACCTTGCAGAACTATGACATCCCCATAACACCCTTTGTGAGTGAACAGACCCACATTTAGGCTACAATTCGGAAAGTGTATGTTTAACTTAAAGGGCAAGTGAAGTGTCAATGGATGTGTTTATGTGCTTTAAATTAACTACATATTGAAGTAATTTGGTAAATAATGAAATTTTTTAAGAGGTTTGTAAAGGGGGAACAAGCAATTAACATCAAAAAGGCACAGGACATTCAAGAGAAGTAAAAGAAATTGACCATCACACACTTGCTAGAGAGCATTAAGCTTTGCATGGATGCTTTAATTCAAATGTAAAGTGATATTGGGTAACTGTATCTTAATCCCCCTTTAGCTAGTGAAGAAAGGTCATTTTACTTCTGCTTGAAGGAAGTCACAGAAGGTTTTAATATGCTTTAATATTGTTTTATCTTTTCTGAGTAAAAGCAATAGGATATATTTAGGATGAAATGGCTGTTTGTAAGTAAATGGTCATTCACTGACTGAAAAATATTTCTTACGAAACCTCTCAGGCTCTGTCTGACAGGAGGCTCAGCTGAACACACCAGCCCTGTCACGCAGAGGTGCTGAACTGAGGGCTGAAGGTTCCAGGATTTGCAGTTCAAACTGAAGATCAGCTCCCAAGCTCTGCAAAAATGAGAAGCAGAAATCCTGGTTGAAGTCAGCGTTGTCAGAGTTTTATAAATCCTGCTGCAGAGCTCCAACTGGGCTGAACTCCAAGAGCGTTTATTTGGATAATAACCAAAATAAAATAAAAATGAAACTCTCCGTAACCTGTTCTATTCCTCACTACTCTTGCAGACTTATTTTAAAAGACCTTCTAGAGAAGGGCTATTTGCTCAGAAAATCAAAAGCTGGAGACTGGTAGCAATAAAATAATTTTTATTTGTCTGTTTCTTTTCCAGACTGAGTTCTACATATCTCACTTATGTCTATAATAGCCAATTATATATAATTATATATGCATAAAAATGTATAACAATCCATTATATATTACAACAAATTAGTTATATATATAATTAAAGGAAGATTAGTACAAGGACGGATAACATAGGCGAAATTTTAAGTGTGATCAGCCTAGCATTAATTTCTTTGTTTGAATATTCACCATCTTGCCACAGAACATGAAAAGAAAATTCCTTAATGAATAATAACCTTTAATATGCACAGTATACCATAAAACTAAACTGAGATAAAATGTGTGGATCAAGATTTTAATTAAAATGAATTCAAAGTATTGTACATGATTAATTTGGAATGATGTTGAATAAGACGACTGTGGTAATGTCCCTCATAGTAATGCTGTATCCTCACACATGAACCCAGTGTCTTCTAGAGAATGTAAATGAAGGTTCTACCAAGTGGGAGAGGACTGACATCTGTGCTCTGATCCCACACAGTTGTCAGGCACTCAGTGTGCTGCTTTGGAGCAGGGCGTCGACTTTGCAGCCCTGTAAGATTGTATTCCTTCTTAACAGGAACCTGGTCAGGGGTGCCCAATGTTAGTATGTGACTGGACAGTATAGTTGAGTTTACATTTGTGCTACCAGGCTGGATCCTTCATAGTTAGTGAGCATATAACAGTTTTGTCTGGTACTGCTAACTATTTTTTTTTAACTGGTGTTGTTCTCAGGCATAAGTATAAGAAAAGAAGGAATCTACTACTGATGCAAATAAAAAAGTAAAACTCATTTTACCAAATTGCACAGAGCTCTGTCCTGAACACTGATTTTGAAAGAATACAGACAGGCCTTCTAGGAGACACAGAAACAGGAAAAGCTCTGAACCACGTACCATGAGGCTATATCAACACCTGTCTCTCCCTGATTAGCCCCAGAAAATTTGGGCTTCTGTCCAAAGATGAAGGCACCATGAAACACCTTAAAAAATATAATAGAGGGAAGCTAAACCTTTCATTTATTAATACAGTCCAGCTAGAAAAAGTCTCAGTGTTACAATATTGTGTTCAACATATTAAACTACATTTTTTTCTTAAAAAGAGATCTGTGGAGGTCCTTGATTAATCTCTTTTCATCTTCTTATATAGAATGAGCAGCTGCAAGAAACCCTTTTGCAATGCAACTGGAGCCATTTTCTTTCTAAAACACCTACTTGTGAAGTGGCTTTTAATTGTGTCTAAAAACTGTATATTTGAAGATGTCCTGTCTCAGGAACACTGATGATTACAGATGAGATACCCTACCTCAAAGAAACGAACTTGATTGGTTTATCAAATTTAAATTATGATTTGTAAACTACATAAAATAGAAAGAAACAGTGTGATTTTTGTATCACTCTATAATGAAAAGAGTTCTTATAAGTTCTGTAAGAGTGCGTTGAATTCATCGAGATGATTAAAATGTAATCTCATCTCAAAACATCCTTTTAGGGCATTCTTACACAGCTTGAGATGAACAAAGCAAATCTGAATTACTTAATTCATCTGCTGAGGAGCTCACCACAACAGAGTAAAATTCTCAGCTGGTGCATGTAGGGAAGACTTGCCATACACAAGCTACACAAAAATTCAAAGGCAGATGAAAGTCAAGAGAAAGAAAAATGAAGTCAACACTTTGTGGTAGCCCTGATATAGGAAGTATTTACTGCTTTCAAAAATGAATTAGGGA
Source organism: Rhagologus leucostigma (assembly GCA_013397725.1). NCBI lineage: Eukaryota > Metazoa > Chordata > Aves > Passeriformes > Rhagologus > Rhagologus leucostigma. The sequence continues at coordinate 1,434,590 of VZTD01003914.1, forward strand.
AGTCCTGGATCTTTTGGGTTTAATTTCTCTGGAATGCAGTGGAGAGATCATGTGCATGAAGGAGAAAACTTCCCTCAAACCACAAAATCGTACAATGTGATTAATGAAATGCATGAGGGTTACAAAAATTAATTTGATGGGCCTTAATAATAAAATAGACAATGAGGAACCCATGATTAGTGTTGAGGTTTTTTTAATGGTCTTTTGACATTCTGAACTTTATTATAGTTCATTATAATAGTAGTTGTTCAACCTATATGTTATTACTGCCCATAGCAGGGAAATGTAACAGAGTGGTTCATCTATAAAGACTACAGTAAAGCAGGTGAAAAAAAAATCCATTCCTAATAGACACTGACAGATAATACAAACAACAGAGGAAAAAATGCTTGGTCCAAACCATCATCATTGAAGAATATATTTTTTATTATATTATACTATTTATTGTGTGCCTATGCAAATCTTTCTGAAAGAAAACTCAATGAGATTAATATATTTTCCCTTGAAAATAAGTTTTCCCTTCAAAGTTTAACATCTGTTATATCTGGACTTTCTAATGATAAAAATGATTGACTGATACCAAAACATTAATTTCACCTTAGTATAATTTCTTATGTACCTTAGATACATCTAGAACTCTTGGTTGTGTGTGTGATGAGAAGGGAACAGAATTCAGATGAGTTGGAAGGAGCATCTTTTAATCTCTATTTCAGAATGCTTGAACCGCCATACATTTTAACTTCTCAAACAACTGGCAAATTTTTTTTGCCTTCAGAATGGCAAAGGCTTGGCTTTTGAAGCTGCTGACCTGACATTTTACAATAGTATGAGTTCCTCTATTTGCTTTTTTTCTGTGAGCTGCCTGAATAATTTGGAACCCGTCACTTCAGGTTTTTGTGCCTTGGTCTCCCTACTTTTTTGAATGGATTTGATATCGACCTAGTTTTATATAAAGTCCTATTTCTTTTTTTGTATTCAGCAGCTGAATGGTCCATTATCATCAATGCAGTAAGAAAATCTGCGGGTGAGGTTAGACACCTGTTTTTCCTTACTTGTGTTAGTTTCTGGTGAATTCAGTGGTAAAGCACCAACTGACAAATAAGTGCAGAATGTTGTAGCCAACATGTGGTATGTCAGATGCTGAAATGTGATGCTATGTGGCAGTATTTTATCACTAAACAGCACTGTCACACAGCACACCCAGATGCCTGAATTAAAGTGGGCCCAGAGAGCCTAAACTAACAAGAGCAATACATTTAATTTGATTTGTACAGCTCATAAGAATAGCAAATAATTTTAATAATGAATAATTCTGTTGTGTCTTTTAGACCAAACATTGCATTTTCATTTGTTTATTTAGCTTTGATTTCATTGAAGACACTGGAAATTTTATCACAATCTTGATGGATTTTAATTAATCTTAAAATCACTTACATCTTAGAAATTAAAGCCTCGTTTCAACAGCTCTTAATTTTATGACTAACTCGTATCTGTAAAGGTAAGCCTATTAATGCCAATGTGGTTATCCCATATATAAGAACCCTGGATAACATTATTAAAGTGTCTAAAACAAGTAAAAATTAATACCCGCTGTTTTCTGTCAAGGTTAGATATCTCAACAGAAGGTCTTTTAGGGCTTAATCTCCTTGTCTTCATGTTCAAATGCATTTCAAAATCTGTCCCTGTCTGCAGCAGTAAGACTTACAACAATAGAATTTGGTATCACAGGTCTGCTATTTATTTTCAAAGTCTATTATAAATACGTGATCCTTTTGTTTACATAGCTGTTTTCAGAAAGGAAGATGTTATTTTCATTATGCATATGGATTAGCCTTGGAATTCAATCTGATGACCCTTTACAAAAGCCTGGAGAATGCTCCTGCCTGCACTCTTTTTTGTAAGGATGTCAGAGTGTGAATTAAATGGTCCAATTTTTTTAATAGCTGTAAAAGGCTGAATGGAACTAGACTTTGTGTTGGTTTTATGACTAATGTGGGAAACTAGCCAAAGAGAGTTTTGAAAGGTTAGAATGACTTTGACTGTGTCGGTGCCTAATCATTGCATGGAATATTAATGTGACAGACAGGTGCTTTGTAAAGTCCTAGTTTAAATGAGTGTGCCGGTTTGGCCAAAATCTAGTAATATAGCCCCTGAGAGAAAACCAGGTTGCAATCACCCTTCCCCCCACAGGGTTCGGGAAAAAAGGAAATTTTTCCTCAAAGGAAAGTGAAAGAGATAAAAACTATTTATTTTAACAAACACACAGGACAAGGATAATGATGCTAAATAATGAATTGAAACCCCCGCTATAGAGAGAAACCTGGGAAGATTTCAGAGTCCTTCTGTAGGTGTGGTCTCTCTCCTCCTCGGAGCTGGTCGGTGAGGGTGTGGGCCCACCCCCGGGCCTCGGGGAGAAAATTCTCCTGATGTGTTCTGATGTTGTTGAAACAGTTCAGAAGAGAAGAAGGGAAAAAAAATACAAAGTCCCAGGAAACAAAATTCAGCTCTCCGTCTCACGCCAAGAGGGAAAAAAAGCACAGCTGGCTGAAGAAAAAGCAAGCAGGGTGCTCCGTCCATGCTGCCCACAGTCAGACAACACTGAGGAGTGTAATCTCTGTGTCCTTGAGAAGCTGCTTTGGAAAGTTCGCCTGGTTTTTTTTTTTCTCAAACTCAGTTTAAAGGCACAGAAAAGGCACAATATTACTTTTTGGGCATAGAGCATGATAGGGGATACACATGACAGAGTCACCCCAAGACAGTGAGGTAGTGACTTACCAGAAGGAAAAGGTGTTTCAGAGTCTGATTCTAAAGAATTTCACTGTTTATAATTCCTTGACATTGGTTTCCAAAGGTAATGATTACTTTTCACTGTAATATTTTGCATGCAGTAGCTTTATAGCTATTTTACAAGATATGTTACCAGTGTGCATAAACACTAGACTGCTATTGAACTAATTTTGATTTAATTTGACATGTCAGGAGCCTTGACTCAACATGTGTTACTTTGTAATCATTTAACCAGTGTCAGTAGAATCCAAAAGCCAATTTTATACCTGCACTAAAACCTTGACTGTGAAACAGAACTCAGACACTGACACAATTATTTCATTTTGGTTTTAGTGACAAATTAAAGCTGACAAAGAGGAAAGAAAATTAACAAACTTTGAAAGGGAAGCATGTACAGTCTAATTAATCCATCTAATCTAATGGATTAATCTCTAAATTTACCTGCCATCTTTCTGTTTCTCTAATAATCCTGGAAAAAAGAACTAATGAAGTACAATGAACACAGAAGATTTCCACAGGTCCCAAGCACAATGGCATATTTAAGAATCTACCAGTTTTCCCAAAATTAGCTCATTTGAAAAGTACAGTTTAGCCACAAGTATTTACTTCAGGTGAAATACAAAGACTCATGCCAGTCACAGGTTTTTAAAGGTTAATTATTTGAGGAATTATGGATCTTATTAAATAAAGTCATGGATCTGTATCACAAGTTATAGGTTTCATTTGCTAATGTGAGAAAGAATAATTTGTTTAGACGTCATTGATGCTGATTTTAGATTTGGTAGAATTATAAAAAAAATAAGCATGGTATGGCTGTAAATACAATGAATTTCATTATTGGCATAAACATTCTTATCAATAAAAATGTGGCTTACAATTTCACTGTACCTCCCTGCTTTTTTGGGGCAGTTTCCAATTCCGCATCAAATTCTTGTCTCAGTAGTCACAGACTCATATTTTGCTCTTACACATTTGTCTTGCTTGCTCCTTTAATTTACAGAAAGTCCTCCATACTTGATTTTGGCTACTTATTCATTTTGGTATTTTGCTCCTCTCTTTGTCTTTTATCTCAGTCTTTTACTTTAATCATACTCTAGTGGTTCCAGCTATAGAGACAATTACCTTTACTTCAGAATCCTTTACATAAAGATCTACCTTTTTTTTTCTTGAGAAAATGAGCAGTGATTAGCATAGTGAATGCCAGGGTTCCTCATGTTTTAATTTGTGTCTGGAAATGGAGTGTGTCATTCCATCAAAATTCCAGTTCTCTACACTCAAAAGCAGCATCATGAAGTAGTGCTTGGCTGTGCAGGGCTCAGGGATTCAATTTTTTTTCCTGGCATTCTCTTAATACTGCTTTTTAAAAATTGTTTAATTACCTTCTGCAAAATATGCCACAGCACTGGATAGACATACTCACGTAGATTACAGTTATATGACTGGCTTTTTAAATAGGTTCAGGAAAAATATCTTCAGGAGCAAGGAAGGAGTAACAGACGATAAACTCTAAAATAGAAAGGGAAACCTAGGATAAAGAAGCTGTTACTTGTGCAACAATTTTCAGCTGGCTGATAGGTGTTGAATGCTGCCAAAGTGTCACAAAATGAACAGTGCAGATTTGCACATAGCACAGTCAAATGATAATTTTGCACATAGACATAAGTGTGTTTGTCAGAATGAAACTTCACAGTTACACTTGGATATTGCAGCATTACTGTAGAGTTGCATTCAGCAAGTTTATTTACTTGCCATCAATGTATTATATTTTAACTTAATTTTATTGGTATCCCTGAGGTAAGATAACTTGAACTTTTCCCTATTTTCTGGTTGGCTAATTTTCTTTTTAATATTTTTTTCTTGAAGTAGTTTATTCATTGATTAAAATACCAACCCCCTATGCCATTTCATAATCCTAAAGGCAGTTACTTGGTTGGTTTTGGTTTTTGGGGAGTTTTTTGTGTTTTTTTCTTTTGGGGGGGTTGTTTGTTTTGGTTTGTTTGTTTGTGGGTTTTTTTGGGGTTTTGTTTTGTTTATTTTAATTCTTGATTAACCCAAGATTTTGATACCAATTTCGTTGTCTGGTAATGGTAGCAGCTTATAGTTTTTCATGTAGAATGACAGTACTCTGCTTTACAGCAAGCTGCCTGTTTTAATTACATATCAGTCTGGCAATTCAAGCCATGAAAAACAAAAATAAATCACACTGCTGCTTAGGAAAGACATTCTCACTTTGATAACAAATATGCATTTTTTATCATTGTACTGGAAATAAAAAAGCACTAATTACATCGCGAGCAATGAGCAGTCAAGGTAATCTGAGCTTGTTAGTACACAAGAGGTGTGTGGCTGGATCAGGAGGGATGGAAGCACAGTAGGTTCAAAGTTGCTGTTACTCTACAGTAGTCATGGTCCTGTGAGAAGATGTGCTGGTACCCCAGACTTGATGTTCCCTTTGCTGGTTCAGGTGGCACATTAGCAATATGCTTAACACACACTGACAGGTCTAGGTTTCTTTCAAAAAGCCTCTCCTGGAGAATTATAAGAAATTGTCTATTAGCTTCGCTATTGATATTCTTTGTCCCGGAAATGAGACTCCTGTTTTCTGCTTGGCCTAGAAATCTTAAAATCTATGGCTTTTGCATCTCAGAAGAGCATCTGATTGGGATGGAAGCTAGATTCTCCTCCAGAAATTAGGATCCTAAAACACAGGAGTCCAATGAGTAGGGATTTGAGTTCTTTCCAGGCGTGTTGTACATCTATTTTTTTATAATATTAATTTTTATAATATTAATTTTATATATTTATATATATTTATAATATTAATACATATTCTATATGTATTATCTATATTATAAAAATTACACATTTTTATAATATTAATGCGTATTCTATTTAGACTTTTTTACCTGCCTTAACAACACAAGTGCCTACTTTTCTTCATTTTATGAAGAAAAATCCTTATTCCTGATAAAATTTTACAATAAAACAAAGAAAAGCCTTGCAATATTAAGGAAGGCCTTAATCATATCTTCTTTGACTCATTGTTCCTAATGTTCTTTTCAGGCACGCAAGGCTTGAATGACTAAACCAGGCATTTAAGGCTATAAAAATCATGGTTCATTTTATAAGAAAAATTAGCCTCATTTTCTTGTGCTTTCTAATGTATTACCAAGGTTCCTTCTCTCTTTGTGTCCTTCTCAGATTAGAGATACAAATTTTCACCATGTTTTTCAAAGGAACTGGATCTCATTTGAAAATTTGTTGCATTTAGTTTTCTGTAATATTGCTTATGTATTTCTAATGACCATTATGACACAAGTTATTTCTGCTTATCTGGCATAAGGTGATCTCTACCACTTTATTCTGAAAACTAAATTGAAAGCCAACATACTGCATAATCAAAGCCATGCAAAATCTGTTATGCCCTAGGGAATAGAGTGTCCCCTTTTGGAACCCTGCTCAATTCCATTTTTACAGTTTTCTTATTCAACTGTTCCTTCTTTTTTCTTAAGTAAATCATCATCCCCATAAGATTGGTATTGACATCAGGGTCAGCTCTTGCCCTGTACTACTCCTGGGCATTTAGAAAATGGAAAGTTAGTAAGGAGAATGGTAGACACTGGAGTAAGTTAGATGATCTGTGCTCTACAACCAGGTTTTGTAACTTGGTCTCACGACAAATGAAGAAAAAGTGAAAAGTAACATAAAAAATTAAACCCAAATGTAGTAGAAGCTCTGTCCATATAAGTGTTACAACAGTTTATCAGTGAGGACGATTAAAGAAAGAGTTTTGGGAAAAATATAGAAAAATCAACATCTTCTGTTGTCCTCTCTCAGCTTCTAGGATCAGAGGTATAACACGCACCAGCAGCCTGTATTCAAGAAAGGAAGAAATGATTTACTGTTTTCTGTTGGAAGGAATCTAAATATTATATTAATTTCAGGTCTTTGGAAAAGAGAAGATAATTATACCAACTTAATTTGATTTCTTGAATAATATAGATCATAACATATCATCAAATGATTCCTCTGTCATGCCTTTTAAAAGTTTTGATCTTGATTTCAACTATACATCCAACACATGTTCCACTGACCCTCATGTGTATATATATGTATCAGTGACTAAATCCTTGTATGTTAGAATTGCCCATTTTCATTTTATGTCCTTGTTTAGATAAATATCACACTCACACTGGAACCTCATTTTACTCTTTTCTTGTACAGTCCAGAAGTCAATTTTAGTATTCACTACTGACTTTTGACTCACAATTTTTCATCTTCTTCATATTTCTCTCTCCAAACCCACTTTCCAGTATTTTACTGTCTTAAAATCATTGTTTATCATCTTGTGTTTCATATTCCTTGCCCTATCTTCTATCTCCTGATCTTTGCTCCCTAGTGTTTTCCAAGCTTATACACTTTTCCGCCTGGCCTTCTTAGTAGAAGCACTGTGAACATAGCTAGGTGAGATGGGCTGTGGTTTCAGTTTCTAATTGCACAGTAGCTTGCAGCAGTTATCAAAGGCAAAATTTGTTCAGGTTTGAAATTCTAAACCAAAGAAAGCTCAGAATGTTTAAAAACATACAGGCCAAAGTTGTTAATCTTTCTCCTGAGCAAAAAGTGCCACATTTTAAACAGCTGCATTTATTTACTGGATCTTATGGTTCTGGAACTGGCAGATCGTAGTGCAAGAAAATGTTCTTTGAGTTAAAGGAAATCCCATTGCTTTGAAATCATCCAGTGAAAACTGTTGCAAATGATTTACGTTAAGGAAGTGGGCAGCTTCATTAACAAGTGAAGGCACCGGTGAAACACATCTTCCTTTCTCAGTAGCAGAGGGGAATTAGAGCATTTCTGTGGAAGTGCACAAACTGAAGTAAATTTCCAGAATTTCCTTGCAGAATGACACTGGAGTGATCAGAATTGGGGTTTTGTTGTTGTTAATCTTCTGGCTCAGATCCATACTCGGAATGCTAACCTTTTCCAAAGGGAAGACTTTCTTGATAGACCACTCTGCCTATGTAAAACCTAGGGCAGACTACATCTATGACTCAGAGGTACAGGAACAGGAAAGATTAATGACAAGGAGGACTGAGCAGTAACCCTTCTTTATAATTTCTTTTTTTTCTGCAACTTCAGTAGAAATCAGTGTCCATCTCTAATTCTGTGTATATCAAGTGCAATACTTTTTTCACTAAACTGATGTTTACCTTGGTTGTGAACAGGTAATAGAAATAATAAAAGCTACAGGTGAGTCAGACAGGACAGTTGTATGAGATTTTCTCTAAGTTAAAGAAAAGTTATCTGTAATATTGCTGTATTATAAAATAAAGGCATTGTTATACAATGTAATGTAGTTTTATGCTGGAAATATCAAAGTATTTTGTGAATGAGCCGATAGGCGGAACAGTATTTCCAGTTCATGAACAGGTACCTCCTGTCAGCCAGCTGCTAGTTGTGGATCCTGTTCTGAGGCTGCTCAGCCTCACCCACTGTCGTGGTTTAACCCCAGCCAGCAGCCAAGCCCCACACAGCTGCCAGTGGGATCAAGGAGTAAAAGCTAGAGAAGTAAAAGCAAAAAGTGTAAAAGCTAAAAAACTTGTGGGTTGAGATAAAGACAGTTTAATAGGGCAAGCAAAAGCCACACACACAAACAAACAAGGGCTTAATTCAGCTATCCATGGACAGGCAGCTCTTCAGCCATCTCCAGCAGAGCAGGGCTATATCCAATATTACTTTGGGAGACAGATGTCACCACTGTCAAACATCCTCCTTCCACTCCTCAGTTTTATGAGCCTGATGTCATATGATCTGGAATATCCCTTTGGTCAGTTTGATCCACCAATCCTGGCTTTGATCCACCTGTCTCCTCCTGACCTCCCAAGCACTGCCAGTCCCCTCACCAGCTTGGCAATGTGAAAAGCAGAAAAGACCTTGGCTCTGTGTAAGCCCTGCTCAGCAATAACAAAAACATCTCTGTAAAAACAGCCCTGTGTTCAGCCCAGATCCAAAACACAGCCGCATACCAGCCACTGTGGAGAAAATTAACTCTACCCCAGATGAAACCAGCACACCCGCCCATAAAGAAAGAATTTAAATGCTTAGCACAGGCCTCTGACTTCAGCAGGTTCTCAAGAATTAACTATTATGGTACACAGCACTTCAGTTTTGAAGTATGTTTGTGAATTTTGCTTACTATATTTTCCTGTGAAGCTGTGTAAGAGTTAGCAGCTCCACCAGGAAACAGATACTCACCATTCTGGCTCCAGTTTTGAATTTGTCAGATCCCAATAGTAGAACAGCTGGAACAGTGGGACAACATATTTAACATTATGAATGATATGGTTAATGAAAACAGGACACCAGTAATGAAAATCCACAGAAGCTGAAAGCACAAGCTTGTGCTTGTCAAATTCTTACATGAGCTAGGTCACTTCAAGCTACCCAGAGTTTGGTCAATACAGCTTCTCTGAAGATATCTGAAGATCAAATCTAATTGAACAGTAGAAACACTCACCTGAGCACCTGTTGGTCACTGCATGTGAAAGCCAATAGTAACTCCGACCAGAACGGGAACGGTACATCAACCTGTCTTTTCATTTGGCCTCTTTTCAAAAGGTTAGTGTAAGTTTGCATATAAGACATTCAAGAGTCAGTTTCTTATAAAAGATAGAAAGAAGTCTTTTGTGGGTAGTTCCAACTTGTAAAGATTGAAATTATGGAGATTTCATAGGAAATCCATCAAGTCTAATTTATTTTCACCATCAGAAAATTTTATTTCTTAATCTGAATTTCAGATATGACTCTCTGTTATTGTAACCTGAGGCCATTACTTCTTATTCTGTCTAACATGAAAAAGAAACTAAACCCTTACTCTTTGTGATGGGTTTGTTGACTGCAATAATTTTCATCTTTTACTTCCACCTCTACCCTTTTTACTTTTTTAGCATTTTTTAAAAATCTGGTCCTTGCAGATCATGTTTTCTAAACCTCTTACCATTAACATCACTCTTTCATAAACTATTCCTAAATGGTGAATGTTATTTGATAATTTTCCCACTTGACATGTATTTTTGCTTTATTAAACTCTATAGCTCTAATTATGACACTTGATAGCTGCAGTGCCAGACCACTGTGGGTGGTGGATATATACGATTCTCTGCAACTTCTTAGGCATAAGTCACATGGAAGATATTCAGAAAATGATTTTTTAACATGCTTTTTCTTGAGTTTTTCTTTGTCTTTTCTTATTTCTGAACCAGTGAATCCCAAATTGTATTCTTCAACTTATGTCAGCCTATGCCGCAATCATCAATTCTATTTTTCCACGTGGGAATTATTTTTTAAAATTGCTTTATAATCACGTAATGTACCTAAAATAATGTAAAATAGAGGAAATAAATCAGTAATATTCCTCCTCCATACTTTAGTTTTGGGAATTTTTAATTTAAGCATAAGAAGAACAAGTAAGAAAAGAGAATTTATGCTAATATAGGATCACTTTTCTTAAAGAAATTCTGAGAGCTCATGGTATAATACAATTAGATAAGGAAAGCTACATTTTATATCAATGCAGCGAAACACTCACAGCCAGAATTAAAGACATGACATCATTGTTCTGACTGCATATCTTAATATATGCCAAGAGTTTCTCCCAGCACAAGTATGCTACACCGAGATCATTGAATGATCCATCTGTGACCAGTATATGTCAGCAAAAGCCTTCAAAATAGTCCTGACATAAGATATCCAGGAATATGCTCTATTTCCAAAGTGGTAACAACTACATATTGAACTCTCTCCTCCACCAATATACCTTTTTGGTTTTTTCCTGCTGTAACTGCTCTACACAAAGCATCTCTGACAACAGCTGCAGTTAGATTTGAGGTTTTAAAGGGCTCATAGGGATTTTTATGGCCTTCTGAGTTGGATTGAGCTTTAATGCATTCTGAAGAACCATTAATATTCTTATTCTTTATCATATGAATACGAACAAGATAATTTCTGCCTTGTTGATTGAAAATTAAGCACAACTAGCATACCCATCTGTACTGGTTTGAAAGCAAACCAGTGAGAGACTCCAAGTCAGAACTACAATTTAATAGGAAAATTAAAATAAATGGAATAGTACAGAAACACTAACAGAGTCAGAATACAACCTGACACCCTGCCAGGCAGGGTGGTGGTAGCAGTCCAATTAAATGGTGGCTGCAGTCCTGTTGAAGTGATAGATGTGGTTCTGCTGAAGCAGTGATCCTGTAGAAGGGTCTGGTCTTCCTCTGAAGGTCCAGTGGTGGTTATGTAACTCTTGTCCTCTGGGAATCCAGTAGGTAAGGGCTGGCTGTGGTGTTCCAAACCTCAGATTATATCCAGGCGGCAATGCTTGGTTTCTCCCCCTGGGCGGAGCATCTCACAATGGGATGACGCAATTTTATGAGTCATACAGTGAGACTTGACGGCCAATTAACAGAAACTATCTCCCCAGAGGGAGTTATCATGGGTGTGTCATGGAAGAGATAAAAAACACTGCTCCACCTGGTTTTAACAGCTTATGAAGATGGTGATAGAATACACACTTTTAGTTGCATCTTACATTGTAACCTAAGACACCATCATAAGAAATGTAAAATTAGTTGTTTAATATATATTATGGGTAGGAATAGTTAGGCAAAGAATTTAATAAATTTTCCCTAATTCAAATTTTTATTTAATGTTCAGGACATCATGGCAGATAGATTTGACTTTAGTATTTACTCTGATAACCTGCTTTTAATAGTAAAGAGTGAATTCTTGAAAGGAAAAAAGTCCTAATATTCCAGGAGTCCCTAGAAGTTCTCCCAGTCTGCCTTTGCCAACAATTATATGACTCATTTTCAGTAAACCTTCAAATTCAGTATCTTTTAAGGTTACTGAAATTGACTTTCCAGTATCACTAGCAATTAATGAGATTTTAACATTTTCAAAGTATTTAAGTAACATAAGAATTCCATTGATGTAGATGTTTAAGTCCCTTTTTTGATCTGAGTATCAGAGTAAAGCTTAACAAAAATATATTTTTAAATGTTCAGATAGGTATTAAGGGGTATTACAAATAAAATATATTAAGCACCTGGGACATCCTTAAGCAATTTTAAAAATCCTCCTTGTAGTTAATGAATCTTTAGATGATTAAATAAAGTTGTGACTGGAGTTTTGTGATGGGTTTAGCGACAGTGTTATTTTTGGTGTTGTTTGGGACTTTATCATAAATCCTATTTTTTATATAAAAAAAACACACTAGGAATGAGGTTTTCTTTTTATAAACTTATTGTACATTATGCATGTCTGATGGACAAATGTAGAAAGATAGACATTTCTTGATTTAGATTTTCCCAATATTATCAATTAGAAATTATTGATACTGCAACTTCTTTAGTTAATTAAATAGTTGATTAAGTTGATGTGATACATTATACACTGTTACCATTCAAAGTAGAGACCAGCCCCTGCTATTTCAAAATATAAGAAAATGCTTTTACAACAGAATGTGAAAAACATAGGCAGAAGCTGATTTTTGAAATTACAGTCTCTTATATAAATGTATGGGGAGCACTTTATGACATTAAGTGCTTTGTAATTTTTTCCTTCCTTAACTCTGATATTGCTGCTTTTTTAAAGTTACATCACTGAGCTGCCCAAGTCTCCTTTGACACGTCTTTTTATGGCTAACTGTTCCAATTGTTTTGTTACCTATTTTAACAATATCGTAAGAAATGTGAGAACTGACAAGTCACTTTTTCTAGGACAGAGAGGTCATCAAATGTCTAGATAGTGGCTGACAATCACTGTGTCTTTGTCAATGAACACATAGGAAGGAAATATTTGAGGCAGAGCTTCTGACATAGATTGAGTTCATATATTTTCAAAGCAGAAGTCCTTAAAAGAATAATGGACAATCTTAATGGGGTTTAGGGCCTCATCATTTTTAACAGTGCTCTGCAGTTTTCCAGACACCTGAATTACATTTTTCATTTGTGATGTACTAAATTCTCATAGTAAGGTAGAAGTTAACATAAGAACTTCAGAAAGACATTTAATTTCACTTTATGTCAAGGTATTTCTGTCCTGAAACATTCCATTTTTCTTTTCCTTTTCATTTTCAAAATACATTTTTCTTTTTCTCAAAAGTATCTGAGATAGATTTTAATGGATATTACCTGAATAGTATTGGCAATAGTTAAATCTTCCATCTGCAAAATGGGTTCTTTATAAATTATATTATTTTTAAAAAGCAAGTAAAGTCACTACTAAAAATAACTGTTAATATTATTAAAAATAATAATAAAACAACAAACCAAGACATATTTGAAAAGGCCTAGAGTTTATATATTTCCTCAAGTTCTATTCATTAATTTAAATAGTTTTTAATTTATTCCAGGAGTTAGATAGAAAGTAAAGGGAAGTGACATTTTAAACCATGGTGTCCAATTTATATTTTCACTCCTGCTTGCTATAAACACTGAAAATGTCAAATCAGCCCTAGATCCTTTTGACTACCAGGTCACTGCTTACTGTGATGCTGATTTATCACTTTAGATGCAACAGAGTTCAGATATTACTTCTACGCATAGAAAAAGCCTCCATTTTTAACTAATACACAGGTTGAGTTACAGGTGCCCCACCAAGCTCTGTGCTGCCTGTATTTTCACGAGATGTGAGAGTTTTATAGAAAGAAAAAATAGGAAGAAAAGAAAAAAGCAAAAGCTCAGTTCTAGGAAGTTAATAACTCCAGAGAACATATTTTTGTGATCTTTATTTTGCCCAGTCTGATCTCCACCCTAAGAAATCCCCTAAGAGGTGCTTTTCATAGCAGTGGTGAAATGCATAAAATATAAACGGTCCATTACAAACATGAGTTTATCTGGAAAGGAGAGAGCAGTAGGCAAAGAGATGGTTCCAACACAGATGAATGAGGTTATACAATGTTCTTTTTTTCTTCTGCATTCTCACGCGGGAGGCAGTTCTGATGAAAGGAAGAGCATGATTTATCTGTATTTCTTTTTTTTTCTGACAGATTGGAGTACAGGTAATATAGTCATAGAATCATAGACTATCCTGAATTGGAAGGCACCCATAAGGAACATCAAGTCCAACTCCTAAAATGTACATTTTTAAATCATTAAATTTCCAAATGGGTGGATTCTTTAGTCATGATTAAGAGTTTCCGTGTGGTACTGATTCACAAGACTGTTTGAGGACTAAGGATTTTTATATGCACATAATTTTATAAGTGTCTAGATAGAAAGGCCTAATAAACCTCTAGCAGAAAACTGGGTCACTGTCCTACATTTTTAACATGTATATAAAACAACAAAATCCCATTGCTCTATTTAGGAAGCAAGAAATTATTTGTCCTAATAATAAAGTGTCCTCAAATCAAAAGTTCTTCAGAGTTTTATTTTTAAAATACATATATGTAACTATCTCCTCTGCATTAATTTAGCCTAACCCTCTTTTTTTGCCATATGTCTTTCAGACTTACAGGATACCAGGAAGAGTGAGGTGTCCCAAATCTACGTCACACATAAATTACAAAGTACAGAGATTATACTAATAAAGACTTTCAGGGCTCTTTCAGGCTCTTTTCTACAGCTGGATGGTTTCCTTTAAGTAAGAGAAATAGAGTTTTGCTAAAGTCCTCTGAACATTTATTTTAGGTATGGATATTTCATTTTGAAAAAATGAAAAAAAAAATCTATTAATGTGGCCCACTGCGGAAATGCAATGCAAAAGCACAGGTGCTGAATCACATGAGAAGCATCTGCTGGACCAGCTGTTGCCACCATTACAGTGCAAGAGGGTGCCCAGGAGTATTTTCTCCTGCAGTTTTGTTTGTTCATTTGGGGAGAATGACAGGTGATGGACTGCCAAGCTGAGATGTGGTTATTGTATTAAAGAGTGATTTGGCTGACCTCAGGTGTACCATCTTGTCAGTGACTCCCATGATTGGACTGCTGCCAAGACATCTTTACTGGGGAGTGGACAGATTACTGAGTGTGACAAGAGGGAAAATAATGTCTCTTTGTTGTAATGGAGAATCTACATGAGCTGCTAACAAAGATAGTATAGCAAAGATGACTAAATATTCGTGATCTACAAAACTCAGTAAAAATGACTAACCTTTGTGTTAGAATGCTAGTTCACTAAGTGAAAAAAGCACCTAAGCAGTACTTTATTTTGACTAAGAAGGCTGAAATGAAAAAGAATCTGATTTCTCTGTACTGTTACACATCTGCATCTGTCTTGGAATGTAGTTACATAGGTACCTGGCTCAGGAAATCAGATACTCGATGTTTTATTTCTATCCCTAGGAAGCTGTGACAGAAAGGCACAACTGTGACACTTGGGTTGCATGAGAATGTCCAAGAGCATCAGATTCTTCACAGTGTGATTCAGAGAGTCACCACAGCATTAAGTGATAATGCAGGAAATAGGCTACAGACTAATAACCAGCCAGAACTTTTTGTAAACTTTTACTAAGAGTTTATGGACTGGAGAGAGAAAGCCTCAGGTGTTGCAATCTTGATATTGCAGTGTATTATCTTTAGGTATTTTCTATTGCTTTGGGAAATCCAGCTATTCTAGTATATTACAGAATATATACCTCAAAACAGTATCTTTTCATTGTACAATCCCAATGCTGCAAAGAAATTCTAAAGTAGGGCAAGATTTTGTACTCCACGTCATTTTGCAGAAACAGAGTTTCATGTTTAAACTCCACTTGCAGATCACTTTTAGTTTCTACTAAGAAGTCAGATTTACAGGTGTAATAATAAAACAATCTCCACAGGTTTATGTAAAATTTTGCACAGCTTTTGTCACTGAGTCCTTTTGTCACTGTATTACTTAGATCAAATTTTCCATTAGTATCAATAATTTCGTCAGTAGCAGGAGGACCATGGCTTATCTTGTTGTAAATGTGTGTTTTGCAAACAGCTAGTGAGGACATGAAATTAATTTTACAACAGCTTATTCAAACAACTGATGAGGCCAGTAGTTTAGCTCTTCTCATTAGCATTGGGTATAAACCTTTGCCCCTAACAGTGAAAGATAAATGTTTAATTTTAAGCAGATACCTAGTTCCCTTTATTAATGGATTTCCAGTATGCATTTGTAATGCTCTGTTTAGTGTTATGGGTTTTTTTGCAGATGCATTCTCTACACTTAGCTGTTAGAAATTTTAAAATCTTTAATAAAATATTCTATAAACATCATTGCTAAAATGCAAGCCTGATAGCAAACTGCTAGAGAACTGTTTACACTATCAATGTCACAGTCTAAACAATTTATAACAGCTGCAAATATTTATTGTGAGTTGGATACTCAAGGATGTTCATGTATTCGTTTCAACTTTTTCCGTAGAATTAGTTCCTTCAATTTTTTCCTTTAGGACAAGGCTTCACATGGGCTATACCCAATACAGCACTGCTACCAGTATTTCAGTAGTGCCCAGTGTATGTTGTTCCTTAGTGATAATTACATCAAGTCTATTAAGAACACATAGAAAAAAAGATTTTTTTTTTCCAATCTGCCAGTGTACAATCTGAAAGTCACTGCGCATTGTATCCATGGCATGCAAAACACATATTGCAGCAACATAAGCATCTTTCTCCCTTGCATGTGCTTTCTAGAATGGGAACAAGGACTGGTATCATGTAGGTGTATTTTGACAACTGCCAGGAAGATAGGACTCCTAACAAATACTAGGAGATGAAAACAGCTTTCTGGAAGGTAGCAGGAGTTTTGTCATTGGCTTCATCACAGTTAGAAGTTCCCTTGGGGAGGATATGTGTTGAGGCAATTGCCATGTTTTCACACTGTTATTTTTATGCTAATAGTATTTAAAGCACAGCAATTCTGTTTGGGTAATAATGGTGAAACTGGAAGCTATCCTTGTTTTGTTTTCTATTTCCTCATACCTAATGGTTAAATGGGTTACATTGGTATTGTAATCAAATATCACTCATGCATACATTAAACTTCCATTCATTATATGTAGTCTCCATGGCATATCTGACCTTCAGCCTAACAAATGATCCTTGATTATTATCCATTCGCTCACTGCACATTCGATGCCTACTGAAAGCATTTTTACACCTTTTTATTACCTTTTTACCTGGTTATTATTAACTGCCAATAATATCCTGCAGTTAAACAATTTATATCATATAAACTGCCTTGCAATGCTTTTAAAATGGATATTTAACTACTATAATGCAGGCTTTTCTGAGCTAGTCTGGAAGATGTGAATTGCCAGTCAAAACCCAAACCTATCTTTATTTATGTAGCTATTTCTTTGAGCTCAGTGGAAAGGATTTTTTACCCTACATTAAGAAAGTACTATTTCATCTTTCTGTAGTAGGATGTACTGCAAATAAAATGAAGTAATATCAAACTCATTTGTTGTGAAGGGCTGGGCTAGTAATTTGTCCATAGCCAGTGTCCCTATTGCATTGTTCCAGTATTCAGGAACTAGAATTGGAGTTATGGTGGTAGTCTTCTTTTCACTAGCGCTGCGCTTCAGAGAATTCGAAATATCTGCCAGCATTTTTTCCTGAGGTATTCTGGATTGTATATATTTTTTATCAAGCACACTGTTCTAATTTCTTTTCTTCTGAGTGACACTTAGGCTAATGTTCCTTTTAATCTGCTTGGGAAAGCACTAGACACATCCCCAGCAGTTATAATTATTAAAATAATATTTCATTTGTTTATCAGTTTTATATTTATTCCAATACTATAATCTGTAAGAAAACATACCTAGTATCTTATTCTCAATGTACAGGGCAGGAGAATTCAACACTCTGTTTTACTTGCTAGTGCTGATAGTCACACCTAGAATAAAAAAATTCTGTCTGTATCCCAATTGGCAGTGAATTTCTGTAGTCATAGATCCTTCCTGCTTATCAATGAGTCCAGCTCCTTCTTGCCTATTTTCCTCAGATACTGCTAAGCTATTGAGTAGGAACAACTGTTTTTTTAATTTTTTTTTTCCACTGAAAAGGTGTTTAGGCACTGGAATAAGTTGCCGAGGGAGGTGGTGGATCACCATTTCTGGAAGTGTTCAACAGATGTCTGGATGCGGCACTTGGTGATATCGTTTAAGGATGATTATACTGGTGCTAGGTTGTTGGTTGGTATGGATCATCTTGAAGGTCTCTTCCAATCTTTATTATTCTGTGAAAGGACCTCTAGAGGTCACCTGATCCAATCTCTCTGCTCAAGCTTTGCCACCTAGACCTATTTTCCCAGGACTGTGTCCAGATGGCTTTTAAATATTTCCAAAAAGAGAGAATTCACAACCTCCCTAGATAACTTGTTCCACTGTTTGACCACCAATGAAAAAGTGTTTCCTGATGTTCAGAGGGAACCTCCTTGTTTTAGCATGTGTCCATTGCCTCTGGGTCTGTCACCGAGCAACAGTGAAAAGAACCTGACCCCATTCTCTCTCCTTACACTGTCCTTTGGGTTTTTATATATAGTGATGATGTTCCTCATGCTATTTCACTTCTACAGGCTGAGCAGTCGCAGTTCTCTCACAGCCTTTCTTCATAGTATAGGAGCTCCAGTCCATTCACCATCCTTATGGCCCTTCACTGGACTGTCTCCAGCATGTCCATGTCTCTCTTGCACAGAGGATTCCAGAATGTGACACAGTACTCCAGGTGTGACCTCACCAGTTCAGAATAGAGGGGAAGATTCACTTCCCTCAACTTGCTGGCAATACGTTTTTTAATGCAGCCCAGGACACCACTGTCTATCTGTAAGAGAACATTGCTGGCTCATGTTGAACTTGGTGTCCACCAGGACCACCACGTCCTATTCTGTCAATCTCCTTTGCATCTGGGCTGTTGATTGAATTTCCTTTCAATCTATTCCTCCAGCCCATTCTGAATAGCTGCCCTGTCCTGCATATTGACAGTCCTACATTCCCAAGTTTGGTGACATCTGCAAACTTGTTGAAAGTGTCCTTCACTGCAGGTAATTAACGAAGGCATGAACCTCGGAGGGATGCGACTTGCTACTGGCTGCCAGCTAGACTTTGCACCACTGATCACAACACTTTAAGCCGAGCAATCAAGCCACTCCAAGTGTGCCAACCCACTTGGTCATCCGATTATCTAGTCAGTATCTCAACAATTTGGTGACAAGAGGCCTACAGAAAACTTACTAAAGTTAAGGTCTACAAAACCCACTACTCTTCTCTTGTCCACAAAACCAGTTATCTCATCATACAAGGCTATCAGGTTAGCCAGACATGATTGGTTTGTGCTAAACCCATCTTGCTCATTCCTGTCTCTTTGTCCTTAATCTGTGTAGAAATAACTTCTAAGAGGATTCATTCTATAACTTTCCTAGAGACCGAAATTTGGCTGACTGCAGTTACCTGGATCCTCCTTCTTGTCCTTGTTGAAGATGAGTGTGGTTTTTGCTTTTAATCCTGTCAACAAGAACACATATTGTTGGTCACCTCCTCCTGCAGTTCCTTCACCTGGTTACTCAGGCCTCTGCTGCTCTGGTCTCAGGAGAGGCAACAATCCTCTCTCTGGTCCCAGTCCTGGACACAGATGTCCTCCTCATCAGAGATCTCCGCTGTGCCACTGACATTTGCACCAGTCAATGATAGTCAACATGCTCTGTGCTGTACTGGGACCATCGCTGCCTTATCTTCAAGCATCCCCATGCAGCCATCAGCAGAGGTGCTCTGAGCCTTTGCTGTGTGACTGCTATGTTTCTGCTAGCTGAGTCTTCCTTTGGCCTCAAAGTATAATACAGACTGATCAGAAATCCAAAAGCTTTGTAAAACACTCCACCCATAACTAAAAACAGAAAAGTCACAGCACAAACTTGCTGGTATCTGAGAGCTACAGAGAAAAGTCTTATTTAATGACAGATTTTTTGCTGCACATAAGCAGACAAGGATATTTAATGATCTGTATCTTAATTTATTCCCCTGATCACTGTCTCTCATAGTCCCTACCTACTTGGATTAGGATGCCAGATTCTTTTTCCCCAGAAAGTAAACAAGCAATTGTGGTGAAGTTGCCATAAACTAAATATTTCCTTAAAATTGTTATATTTACTCGGTATGCATAAATCAACACTTGTAAAAAAAATTAGATGTTTTCAGGAAGTGTCAAAATAATTTTGCTTGTACTCTTCTGCTCAGCACTGTGTACTCTGACAATTTCAAAAGTATGACAGTTTAGTAAGAATCAGTTTTAGAGCTCTGACAAGCATCTTCTAGTCTCATAAAACTTAAAAAAAATTACATTTTATTTTGGCAAAATTTACAGGTAGAAAAGGAGATATACCTATGGAAATCTGGTATATGTTAGCCCTATACTGAGAGATTGCATAGGCACTACTGTTTTAGGCAGATATTCCCTCCGTCGAGAATACATTCTTTACAACTATTTTGCTGCTACTCATGACATATTATGTACTTAATTTATTACTGTCGATTGTGTGAAGCCAGAGAAAAACGCTATTTCATATCAACATTACGGTGATCAACAGGAATTCTCTGACATCAAGGGGTTTTTTTTATTGGAATTCATTGATAAAGAAATTGATCAAATATAGAATTGATACTGGCAAAAATTTGGTAAGTGCATAGGTGATTTGTGAAAATAATATTTCCATTTTTATTGCTATATACTAACCTAGAAATATTAGATTATTAGTGATTAGAAATATATATTATTCTGCTTATACCTGTTGAAATTAATAAGAATTCTATCTAATTCTTACCTTACTTTCATTTGCTGTAACCGCATGTTATGGAATGTTTCCAATTGCTCTATGAATTTAGATACTTGAACAAGCAAAAGAGTTGGAGATAATGTTATTTAAAAATTAACATTTCTTGATATGATGAATGAAGCTTATCTCTGTGGCAATAATGTTCATTGTATCTTTTGTATCAAATTGTAATTCGCATTGATTTGCATTATTTTTGTCTAATAAAAGAGATTAATCTTACCTAGTAAAACTTGAAATTATAATGATTTTAAAATAGTTACTAAATAGTTTGGTAATACTCTAGCCAAAATCAGTTCACAGTGATTTAGCCAAAAATTTTAAAAGCCTCTACCCAAAGAAAAAAATCAACTATCATTGGAATATTTGAACTATCTAAGGAATAGTAACCAACTCTGATATGTTGTCCTATTTGAAAGAACTAAAAATACTACAATGGAAGCAAAAATTTTGAAACATAAATGTAATTACATTTAAGAGGAATATTTTATTTTCAAGAACTTCAATGAAGAAACTGTGCCTAATTGAGAAAGTTCATGCAGAACTTAGGAATTCCCTTCAAACCGTCATTTCTATCAACTGCAAACGTTTACATTAAGCTCCGGACTTTCCCTGTTATATTTTTCTTTCCAGAACACTACCATTCAAATGCAAGATCAGTGGATTTGTTCTGTCCCTTATTTCTTTGGAAATCCCTCCAGATTTTAGAGAAAGGCAATGCATTCAATATGTAGAAAAAGAAAATGAGATAACAATGCATAATAGATTTTCCACCTCACAAAAATTCAGGCTGAAGATCAATTATCTCACTCTACATTTTTCTCTCCTAACTGTTCCTTGCTTGTGAATCTGTGCTCCACTGGGGAACTTTCACAAGTTTTCAAAAGTGGTATACAGTATGCAGATGCCTAAGCAAAGGCATCTATTACTATTTTAAACACCTTACTCTAATCAGCCCTTTTAGATGTGTCTGGCAGATTAACAGATTTTTCATTGGTTCTGTACCCTTCTTTAGAGGTTATGTAAAGCAGGTGAGATATCCTTGGATTCCTGAAATTGCTTTAAATGCTTACCTGCATCCCACTCAAAAAGCTTACTAGTTTTTCTGGGAGTGTTTTAGATTGTTCTAATGGCCAGACCCCTAACTATTTTTTTTTTCATATGTAGTAAATTATAGACAGTATACTAAAAATTAATTTCTATTTTTACATAAGTATATGTAATATGGTCATGGAGGTTGAAGAATTATAGCTTGATATTTTATTGCCAGTTATTGATCTTGCATGTATAATTTATAGCATCATACAAATTATAAAGACATTTGATTTATTGTTGGCACAATTGCTCATTATATAGCAGTCTTAATTGGTTTTCTCCTAAATTAAAAAAAAAGCGTGTGCATATATAAACACATGCCCTTTTTAAAAAACATATTCATGCAAAAGATACAAAAATTCTTGGCTTACAGTTAATTATCTAAGCTTTCATATCAACATTAGTTGATAGGAAAACTAGTCTGCTGCAGAGTGATGTAATGAGACTTAATTAATTAATGTTAATACAAAGGTCTGATTTGACTAGAAGAAAACTATGAATTCATCTGGATTTCATTTCCAGAGAAGACCATCAATTTACAGGAAGGAATCCAGGCTTTAGTCAAAACTGCTAATCTGGATCTTGGAAATCTATTAAATTACAGAACAGCCTTGAAAGTGTCTCTGAATTGTTCAGTCCAGAGTGCTGTTCTTCCATTTGGAAGGCTCCTGACAGGCTGGAGAAATGGGCAGAGCAAAAAATTCTGAAATTCCAGAAACGCAAATGCAAGGTCCTGCACCTGTGGAGGAATAACCCTATGCACCAGTACAAGCTGGGGGTTGACCTGCTGAGAAGCAGCTCTGAAAACTCTTTTTTTCACAGGAACACAGCTTCAACAAGAACAGCTAAAGGCTCAGGTAGTTTCTCTTCCTCCTCCCCCCTTTTCAGTGAAACTAGCCTACGGCACTTTACATGGTTCACTTGTGGCAGCCGTGGTTGTAGGGAGCCTGATGTCTCTCACGTACAAACAAAAACCTGGCTTTCCTGTCCTGGCATGAGTGCTTAATTACAACCTGACCTGCCACCTTCCACTTCCTTCTAACAATATTTGAAAGAAAAAGGAAGCTGTAAACGACTTCTGTAAATCCTTATTGGTATGAATCAGATGAGGCTGGAAACATGCACTGTGTTGAGGTTCTAAAACTGAATGGTCACATTCTGGTCACCAGAGAGACTGAAACGTGAGGGAAGACCCTAACAAAGCTGAAGAACCCTGGTGCTAAGGTGCCACCTCAGTTCTGCAGTAGCTGAGCAGGGATTTTCAGAGCCCTTCACTTGGACAGAAGGTCTTAACATTTGCTCTGATCCCTGTATAGCTAACTAAGTGGTATTTTTTTACCTCTGTATGTTTGTACATAGAGCAGATGGACTATTGCACTATGGACATACTGGCTTGGTGTTCTATTTTTTCAAAAAAAAAATGGTTCAAAAGATGAAATTTAGAAGGAAATTGAAATTTAAGTAAGGAAGAAGTAGAAAATTCAAACAAAGGCCTGTAACATATTTAATGTAATTTTTGTTCTCTATTTTTAAGGTATAAACAAAGAACACAACCATAGAAAAATGTTATGAGATGTCATGATTAAGGCAAATAGAAAAAAAATTGTTATTTTACCATATAATCAAAGAATATTCCAGCTATTACTAATTTTTCATTCTCCCATCAAAGTTACAGGGTACATATGTCTGACTTTATATTTCTTCTTGATTTTCTGGCAGCTGTTAAAACCGTTTTTAATAAAAAGAAAGCAAAATGCTTTCAATCTGCAGGTGCGATCCATAGCGTTACTGAAAACAATCTCTGAATTTATTATTGTCAGGATTTAGATCAGATTTTATGGAAGAGAACTTCAATCACACAACTACATACTCAAGAAAGTTCAGCTGTTTTTTATATAAATTTTTTTAAAATAAGGTCTAGATTTCAGAATTGGTCAATAGCTCAGCATTTTAATTTTTATAAATGTAGCTATATGTGATTTTGCTAATCTAAATCAACTAATCTGAACAGAAAACATTTAAGAGCATCTTCCTTTACCTTTAATTTAATTAAGAATGGAGCATTTTGGGAACACTGATCTCAGCTACAGGTACTGAGAACATCACAATCTGACTATCTGAGTATCTTTCAATTTCCTCGTTTCTCTGGGTTACAATTTAAGTTGAATGTCATTGAATACATTCTTTGAATGAATTCCCATAATCATTGTGTGTGTCTACCTGACTACTTATCCAGGTTTCTGTAGAGATTTTATACTGTTTTCTAACTCAATCATGGTTCTCTTTGTTCAGTTGTGTAAAAATAGCAATCAAGACTGGGACATGGGAGGATCCAAAAGAAGCCCCAAGAACAAATATGTTATGGAAACCAACACTTAATTTAATTGATATCTGATTCAGTAGTATCTCATGCTTCAAGGAAACATTATCAATTGGCTTCAATTTCATATAGTTTCTTCAATTAGTAGTTGGTGAAAAACATAAAAAGCTCCATCAAAATGAGACATAAGTTCAAAGGTCTTGAAAAATTTCTAAATGCTATTACAAGGACAAAAAAGAAAGTAAAAAAACCCTTGTAGAAACATTAGATTGTTTTTTTGTTGATTGGGGGTTTTTTCCTGAATATTTGACTAATATTTGCAGAATTTTCAGTTGGCTGCTGATGAATCAAGTCATCTTAGGCTGTTATTTTGATGCTGCTGGAAGCCAGGAAAGATTTACCGGTTCTGGTTGAGATTTCTCCCTTTTCTAATTTTTTTTTTAGCACTCACTGTTAACAAAGAAACTCAGCACATGGAAACCCACATATTTGGCCTGAAGAAAACTTTGTCCTTATTGACAAAGTAAACAAGCTGTTTGCTTCTGCAGTGTTATGGTTATTAATATTATTCCTTTAGAAGAAACAAGCTTGCTGCTGAAGAGCAAGATAACACTTCTAACGGAAGTTTCTGAGATGATCACACTTGCCAAGCAAACAACATCATTTTATTTTGCAGATTTATGAGAAGCAAGAATGTATACCCTGAATATTATTGGTAAATACTGGAGTAGAGAAGAAGAAAAAAATCATTTAATTAATTACTTTCAAATAGATTAATTGCAGAGCATTTATCTGAGCTTTATAAAACTAACTAAAACAGACAAAAATCTGCATTGGTTGCATAAAATGTTAGGTGGTTTAACCGGGGATATTTCAGTTGGTAAACTGTATTGAGTCTTTCTGTGAACACACTTTGGCTTTTGAATAGTGCTTTCTTCATTCCATAATAATATAATTTAGACTAAATATGGTTCCTTGCATTCTGTTAAATGACAAGAAATATAGATCATGACATTACCACAGGTATTACGTAATAGTGGATATTTTTGGCAAAAAATTACTGCATTTTAAAAATAATAGGTGACCTCCAGTGAAGCTGGGAATAGTCAGTATCTATCATGAACATCACAATAGCTATGTGAGTTTTCGTAGTTCCACTGACCAGAGCAAATTATCTTGACATTCCGTGCAATTTATCTACCGTTCAAAGCTTTTATTTAGTTACAGAAAAAGTTGCCTTCTCTCATTCTAACAAATAGCATTTCATGAGAATAATACATTAACCTATAGGTAAAATGATCAGGACAACATGGTCTACTGGCACTACCATGGCTATCTTCCTTAGTGTTGAACAGTGGTATGCTGTAGTTCCCTAGACAGCCCAAAGAGGACAAATCGTCCAACAACCAATATTCTAGATCTCTGAAGACCTAGCACTGAAAACATTCACTCAAATACCACTGGCAAAATTTCTTAATAAATTAATAG
This sequence comes from Rhagologus leucostigma, assembly GCA_013397725.1. NCBI lineage: Eukaryota > Metazoa > Chordata > Aves > Passeriformes > Rhagologus > Rhagologus leucostigma. The sequence continues at coordinate 1,460,082 of VZTD01003914.1, forward strand.
TGTAATCTCAAATTATGCTGTAATCTGATGCTTTTAAAGCAAAAGCAGGTATGTACCAAGAAACATTTGAAACCCATAGAAATTCCTCAGTAATGTCCCAGGTCTTTCTGAAGGTTCTGTGGTTTAAGATGGTTAGGGCAAGTCTATTAAAAAAAACCAATATCCCAAAATATCATATGAAAATAATTTTTAAAATTTCAGCCAAACAGTTATTGAACTTTTGTTATAAAATTATGGCAGTGTTTTGGGGTGGTAATAATCGTAAAGAATAACCTTTGCTTTGGGTTTGGTTTGGTTGGTTTTTTTGGTACAAAACACAATATGTTCATTTAATATAGCTGCACAAAGGCAAAAAATATATGTGAACTGAAAGCTTTGGAGAGTTCTAATGAATTGTCTAAAAATGATAAATATTATTCAAGTAAGAAGTAGGTGGAATAGAACTTAAACTAAAAATGCAATGAAAAAAAGATCTGTTAAGATGTGAGGTACTTAGCAGGAGAGAGATTAGGGAGTTAGTATTTAAAAAAAGAAATTAAAAAATAAACGTAAAACTTTCAACCTAATATGTTGCTGTAATGAAGTTTGCAAACAGGATATTTACTATCTTGGAAGAAGAATACAGTATAAATCAAGGAAGAATTTAGCAACCCGCTGCTTAAATTCTATGTCAAATGCCATGTAAAACATAGTTCAAAGTGCTTCATGTAAGAAAAAGTGCAATGCACAGTAGCTTAAGTGATACCCAGTTTCAAGATAGAGAAGTGCTAAGAAAACTGATCCTGGGATAGTGCAGAGTTCATAATTACTTGATATGTACAAAGATTCATCCTGCTCTTCCTGACCATGCCACGCTTCGTCCTGAAAATTAGGATGCTTTTAAAAAAATGAAAGGGATGAGAAATAAGGGAAGTGACTTTATAATCTTGTTTTTAAAAAAAATGTTCAGTTTGTCCCTTTGGCATGATTGATTCTAAGTAAAAAGTTGCAGAGCATATGATTTGAACACAAATGAACGGGTAAAATGAGAGATATATATCCTCAATAACAACTTTCAATGTCTGGGACATCACTGCTGTAAATAATTGTCTTTGATGTCTCGTTAGTATTTTTCTTTAAGTTATTACCTTATAAATCTTTTATTTTTTTCAGTTTGTAGTGATTAATTTTGGAAAGATTATATGTCACTGTACTGTATTTAATACAAAATTATGGATGCTTGTAGTGTTCTGTATTGCCTACATAAACTGATAGTAACAATAGTCCCATTTAAAGCAAGAGGTCAAATTAAATAATCTCCTAATTTCCTTCCACCTAGCATTAGTAAAATTACTTTAAATTTAAAGTGAAACTAGAAATTTATAAGAGTGGTGGCTTATTTCCTGAAAAAACAGTATTGAATGTGTCTGCACCTAAAACCCTTTCAGCTTATAAATAGGTGTGAGGATACAGATTGTTGTAGACATGCAAATATGTGGAAAAGGATAAACATGGCAAGTGCAGAAAGGAAACGTGAACCTCAATAACATATTTTGGTTTTATTACTACAGCTATAATTCTTAACTTGTTTAAAATAAATATATTTTATTAGAATTCACACTGATTAATAGGTATCCTGGCAAATGAAGAAACTACCAAGAACTAGATAGATATATAAATGCAGTTCAAAAGATGAAGAGTATAAATACATGTTTATGGATAGAGTCCTTCCTCCTTCCAATTTGTATCCAAAAAATCAGTGTGACAAGAAATGCTAAAAGATATCGATATATTTTCTCAGCTTCAAAACTATAGCTAAATACTCCATGTTATTATCTCTGAAGCAGAAAGACCTGATTTAGACAAAGAAAATTTTCTGACAATATTAACCTAAATGCTACAATATAAGATGAGCTTCTGTTGTCACTAAAAAGCTCTGTCACTAAATTTGCAAGTGACCACCTCTGTTTCAGACTTAGGTTTTAGAAGAAAACAGCATGGCCTTCTGAGTAGTCAAAATATCATTTATAACTTGTATTATTGTATTTCAGAGGCATTTATTCCATTTGTCTAGCCACATTCACATTGCACCTTTAATAAAGGCCTTTAGAGATTGTAGAGGAGGGCTTTTCAGTCTGCTTAATAACCTCTTAAACAAATACAGAAAATATTGGCTTTTTTCAAACCTCTGGCTGTTCAGTCTGTGACATGAGGAATACAGGGCATGGTGGTGACTAATAGGTCTCTGCACTTTTACTGTGAAGTAGTACAAAAGTTCACCTGCTTTCAATAATTCTATTTATCAACTTTTAATTAGATCCTTTGCAGCTACACATCCTTTGATCTGAGCTAATTGATTATGCATTGTGGCTTTAATAGGTTTGATAATAATAACACTTGGCATTAATATAACACTTCAGATTTTCAAATTTGAACATTAACTAACTAACCCGCAGAAAGCCCTTTGGGAGTTAAGAACAGTAAGTTAATATTTTATTCACTTTATAAAACAGGAATTTGGGAAACATGGAGTGATTTGACCAAGAGCAGAGAGTGAGTGATAAAAGGCTTCTTACACAGAATCCAGGAGAAGCTGATAAAGTGGGCTTAAAATCAATATTTGCATTTTTCTGAAAATTTTGATAAATTGAAACACTTTATTTCCAGATTCAAACTGAACCATGATTTTATTTCTAAAAGTAAAATAAAAATAGAATTAAAAATATGCACATTTATATATGTTAACTTAAAATGTAAGTTTTAAAACAAAAGTTTTAAATTAATTATATTTTTCATCTTTTTCACATGTCTTTGTCATAAAGCTGGTTCTCTTATAATGATATTCTTCATGACACATCTGTAGCTTTAAAATAGTCTGTCAAAGTTGCAATAGATGGAAGTAAAACCATGACATAACTTTTTGATTTATTAAAAAGTAAGAAAGGAAGCTGCTGCACAAGGAAATACTTTGTTTCCATGGGGACACTTAGTTGAAAATAATGTGATTCCAAAAGTTACAAAAAATCAACTTTTTTTTTCCCATTTAATAAAAAACGTAACTTTACCAGTCAAATTACAACTCCACAAGTATCTTGATGTCATTCAGAAAACCTAGCACTTAAATAAATTTAGGGACAAGCAAGATGAAGATACTGTTTCTCTAAAAACTATTCTTGACAGATTTTTGGGGTTGTGTTTTTTCTTATGTGGGTTTGTTGGGGTTTTTTTGACATTTTTATTTAACATATATTTGCTGAGCACAGTTCAGAGACTATAGGCCCCTATTATTGAAAACACATCACTAAAACAAAGGTTGAATCTGGATTGTTGATGCTTATCCTTCATTAGTCTTTTATTTCAACTTCTGTTTGCCATTCTTCCCAGCCCCACTGCAGCTTTCTCTCTCTATATGAATTTCAGTGTTGGAAGTTTTCCAGTTTATAACTGGAGTCTGTAACAAGAGTCGGATGGTGGAAAAAAATGTGAGAGCAGGAAAGGAGATAACAGCTGAAATTAAATGCTGACAATCTGGGCTAAAGAGCCTGCATGGCTTGTCCTGGGGAGATCACTGAGGCAAAAAAAAAAAAAAATCAATGTTTATTGCTAATTAGCAATTAAAATCTTACCCTTTTATAGCTTATTAAAACATCATATAGAACTAATGGGTATTGAATTTGTAATGAAAATTGCACAGTACTTAAAGCAACAAAGATTTTTGTTAGGAAACAATGAAGTCTATCAATATTCCTTGGTCTCTTCTGGGTTTCCTAATGAAAGCTCTGACCTCTGCCTAGGTATGCCACTCCAGAAGTGAACCTAGCAGCATTTAGGAAGACAAAATTGACTTTGAGAAGTGGTATATGACATCAGTGGAAGAGGCTGGCATCTTGTATTAGTGGTTTTGTAGAATCTACACTAGCGTTAAAAAACATGGCAAAGAGACAATTTCAGTTGCCTGGGACTGGCAGCAGCTGAGATGGTGGAGATGACATAGTAAAAATAGAGGGAGTAAGATCCATCAGTTTAAAAAATAGATGGGAAAAAAATATGGTGGTACCATTTTTAGTATTCCTTGTCTGTATTCCTGAGGCATTTTAAGGGCTAGAGGGAGTCATTAAAAAGTTCAGAGCAAAACAGACAACTAATCTAGTTATTCATATTTCATACTCCCCACTCTTTAGGTTTACCCATTTCAGATTATTTTTTAAACCAGTGTTTTTCCTGTCAAAAATTTTGTATACCTGCAGCTGTAGGAGCTTTAAAGGAAGAGGAAACTACTATATGAATGATCACCTTCCATTTAAGTTGAAGTTTGCTAATGCTTGGGAACAGCTAATGAACAGTTTTTGAGAAGTTTAAACAAGTCAAACTATTTTTTAATTTTTACTCGAAACAAAAAATGGCAGTTTCAAGTACAGGCATGTAAAGAATAAAATTCACAAGTCTAACAAATTCACAAATTTGTGTACAAATTCCTTCTTTGGGTGAGTTCTAGTTTCTAACTTTTCTCTTTCAAATATTTTCATTCCTTTAGCTCATGAATTTGAAATATGCAAAATTATTATTTTATTTACATTTTATAAAAATTTCTCCTAAAATCCTTTATTATTGGAAAATAAAAGAGAAATCTCAGCAGGAATATATTAAGCTTTGTTTCTTTAGCTTAGTGTCCAATGGATGGTTTCTAAGTACACATCAATTGTTATTATATTTGTCTTAGTATTTGACTCCAGGCATCCTCTAAGTTAAGGAAGAGAAATTTTTTGGCTTTTTAGCCTGCAGCTTTGTAAGATGCTGCAAGAAGCATCAAAGACAAATCACCTAGAAGTGCAAGGATTGATTGATGGGAAAGGAATAGCCTATCTTCCACATTATCACAGACCCCCTCATTAGGCATGCTGTGAGAGCACTGACAAGCTGTGATGGATCAGCAAGCTCTGTCACACCAAGCTGGGCGGGAAATCCAGCCAGTGCTGTGCTTACTGCTGGCAGCCACTAGACAAAGTTCAGTGGGAACAGCACACCGCTGAGCTGCACCTCCCACTCAAATGTGCTTGCTGCCATTTTGCCAAAGTTCTCCAGCATTCACAGAGTGGAAATGTTTACATGAAGTGACACTGCAGTGATGCACTCAGGAAGCGAAGTCTTTCAGAAAGTAAACCAGCAGTAAAAACAGCAGAGAGGCTTTATGATCAACATTGTAATGCCCATTTCAGAAGCCTTCTGTCATTTTTGCAGGACCCACAGCATAGTACTGGGTGCCCAGGAGGATGTTCTTTAGCCAGATCTGTGCTTGGATGTAGTTCATGACATAACCATAGAAAAAGTTATGCCGACATATTTAGCTTGCTGACATAGTGCCAGCGTAGAAACAAGAGTGAAAGGGGTGGATCAGCTTGTACCACTTGAAGAAGAATCACTACAAAAGGAAGAGGTAACAGTGTCCTCCACCTCTGCAAAAGTCCTGGGCTGCAAACTGTCTATAGCTATCCACAGCTATTAGCTGTGATATAGAATTGCTATTTTTACTACCTACTGCTGTATTTGTGCTCAGCATGTGTGGGAAGAGAGACTTTAGCTCCAGTAGCAAGCAGAACTTGCCTTGCTACAGCAAAATTTCCCAGGGTAGACACAACCATGCAACATTGTCAGTGTCGATGCTTCTTTCAATCAGTTATTAACACCAGCAGTTTAATCCTAAATGTACAGTGCACAGTTCTGGCAGTTTAGTTGTCAAGGATAGAGAAACAGTAACTGGATCATGGACAGTAATTCCATATCCAGAATAAATTCTTTATAGTAATTTTTTCTGACAATCCATAAAGAAAAGAGATGAGAATATCTTATTTAAAGCTGAAGTTAGTAAACTGAGATAACAAAAATAAATTAATGGAAGAGCTTGTCTAGCAATTAAGTTAATTTTCTGTTATTGAAAAAATATTTTGAAACACATTACAGCGGCTACGTACTTGTTAAAGAATTTGTTGGAATGATACCTTGACTTCCATTGGAAATCAAATTAAAAATGCTAAGTATCCAATTTTCCTTAAAAGTAGCTGGTTTGAATTAATTTGTAGAATCTGTTACATTTTCTACTAGCGTGACCTCCTGTTTATGTATGCAACTATATGTTGACGGAAAAAGAGAGGGAAGAAACATATTTCTTTCCTAAGAGAGATGTATGACCTCTGAATGTAAGTAATACTAAAGGAAAATATCAATATTTCATCACAAAAATAAGAGATTTTTTTTCAAATATATTAAAGATGGACAATATGAGAAAGTGATAATAATATACCTGTAATTTGGTATATTAAGCTCATATACTAATTTTTTCATGATGATTGAGTAAATTATTGTCTTTGTAATAAAGAATTTTATTTTCCCCCCAAGGTTATTCACATTCAGGACTATAGGTAAAAAATGACGCATTTGTTTATGATAAGTTGCATTCAAACATTTTATCAAAATGAGAAAACTTGCATTTGACAATAATTTGTGACTCATACATAACAATAAATGAAATTTATTAAAAATACTCCTGCACATAATGTGATGAAAATACTCCAGTCTCATTAAGTTTGGGACAATGCCAAAAATTTCAGAGATTACAGTAAGAAATCAATTTATTTGTGAAACCTCAGATACACTTGGTTTAATGTACTAAAAATAAAAATATAATTAGACATTGTTCTAGGGACTGTGTAGAATTTTTTAATTTGCCTGATTTTGAAAGTTAGACACTGGGTAGAATTGTGAAATGGACAGGGAGAAGCACATTCTTTATCGGGTAGAGCAGCACAATTAAAGAAATAAAAACCTACTAGCATATCTTCTAGAAGCTTCATAAAATGCCATAATTCATTTTGAAGATAAGTAATTTGTAAATACATGGATCACTTTAAGGTAACTGAATCTTTTGTTTTTCACTTTATTGCCAACTATTTCATTAAACCTGAGGGTGTGACATCTTGGGATAGACTTTCATGGTAGATAATATAAGTTTACATGGTAAATTGGAGAGTACACAGAAGGCTGACTACATGCAGGCATCAATACTGTCTACTAAATTTATCAAAATAACTACTCACTCTGATCATCCTGATTTACATGTATGTTCTCTTTGACTTCAGAATAAATTATGAGGGGATATGTTTATACTTTGCACCAGATTACCTAGTCAGCTTTTAAGATACCTTTATTTCCATTGCAAAGTCCTAAAGAACTACATTTTGCTTTTTTTTTTTAATTTAGCACCAGAATTAATACAGTTGCCACATCTCCATTCTCCATGAAAGTGGTAAAAAAAAGGAAGTAGACTGCCATAGTTTATGACTTTCTTATTTAATCTCCTCCTTTCATACCATATTCAGACTTCTGCTGGTGGAAAAAAATTTGCATTTTGAAGAAAGCATTCGGAACTGATCAATTCCCAACATTCACACATACATAAGAACATATACATATATAAACATATGCATATATAAAAATATAGCCATTGTTCCTTTTGCTAGGAGATTTTTAGTGCCATGTTTATTGCAAAATGTGATAGTGGATTTAGAATGTGTTGAGAAGAACATTAAGCTGATTCTGAAATTTTTGATAGCCAAGCCAACAAAGTGAGAATTTATAACAGAATAGTGTAGGTAATGTGAAGCAACTTTAGTATAGGACTGATATTTTGTTTTCTCAGGTCCTGAAAGAACACTCACAAAAGTGTTAGGAGATTTACTTTCAAATTTTGCTTTAGATAATTATGTCATAACCTTGATAATGTATTTCGTCCATCATCTTGCAAAGCACTGAAATGCTTTATTAAAAATGAATAACAACATGTTATTCTCTCAGTTCATGTCCAAAACAATAGGAAAAGGAGCACAAACATTGGGCAAGACAAAGATTATTATGAAAAATTACGAAATTGATCACCAGGGTTTTGTTGTCCAAGATGGATGATATGCTAAAAGTGAATCAATAGTTTAAATAATGAAAACTAAATTATATGTTTAAAAATCTTTGTTTTACTAGTTTGCTGTGAGTAATGCAAGTAATGTCTTACTGAAATATATAGCTCCATCTTGAATATGGTCCTTTAAATCAACAGTATTGCATATGGTGTTAAAAGGAAAGTGCTGGTTGGACAGTCTGTCAGAGACAAAGTAAAGCCCTAAATCCAAGCTGAAATTAATTGTCCTCTAGTGAGACCGTATTTTCATGTCTGAAGCAGTTGTTCAAAATGTGATTCAAAATTCAATTGAAGAGGCTTTCCTTCTGAAAAGTGTAGATTTATATTTCTGGATTGGCAAAAATTAAACCCCAAACACCTATATCCTCTTCCCAGGAAAAGGCAGGTATCAAATTTATTGAGAAAGAAAGATCAGAAATTGATAATCTCCTAATCAATCAAAAGATCGCAAGATAAAACTTTCTTAATATCTGTTTCAATCCAGCTCTTTTCTTCCTCAGCCATGTTCTGTTTCACTCAAGGTTTTACAACACGATACTCTTGGAAAATTTATTCTGCTAAAGACTTTGGCAGAACAAGTGACAGGAATCTATGTAAAAAGATGAATGTCCAGCATCAGGTGCAAAATTGTTCCATTGCCTGTACAGCTGCAACTGTCCACCAACAAGCAGAGTTAAGTGATTCAGAGAAAGAAGGGATGGCTTTTAATACAGGAAGTAGTCATCATCCATCATAAAATCTGCAAGTTATGATGGAACCCAGAATTTTCTGATTAACATTTTTTTAGACACTGTTTTTTTTATTTCATAAATATATAGTAGTGATTTTTAAAGGCTATGGCACACAGCTTATTTCCCAGAACTAGAAAAGCCTGGAGACTGTAAACAAGCCTCCTCCTCTGTTAAAATAGTCTCCAAGCTCAGAAATGTCCAAAAAAGATTAATTGGCTATGACTGATGTTCTGATTGTCCCCACCTGGCAGTCAAGACTCTGCAACCACTGCTGGAACCAGCAGCCTTTTCTGTAAAGAGTAGAGACAGGCAAAACTTTAGGTAGCTGTGGGTAAGGGAGAGGGGCAGCCTGCCAGAAAAATATTCCTCTTCCTGTGCCCAGAAGATCACAGTGCCTCTTTCAATTAATTATGAGAAAGCAGAATCACCAATGTTCCTCTGCTTCTCCTGCTGTGTAATCCTGCCATAATCCCAGTTTTTACCAGTGCCACATGGGCAATGAAAAACAGCAGCAGACAGCTTTGTTTTTGAAATACTTTCTTCCATTTAACTGCAGCTTACCCTTCTCTGGCATCACTGGTAAGTGAATGTTCCCTGAGATATTGCTACATGTCATATTCATATACTTCCTGATACAGTGGTAAATTTTCACTTACACTCTAGTATTCCTGATTATACATTTGTCTTCTTAGGAGATTTTACCACAGGTAAAATGTCTTCTCTCTAACAGGCTCATCTTTGTCTGTCTCCCTGCTGACCCTTGTTACTGAGACACAATACTGGCTCCCTACTTTCGGCACCGTTTTGAAACAGCAGTAATTCAGGCAGTGGGACCGAACTTTCATATATTCACACATAGAGTGAATGTATGAATTATGTGAATGTATGTGAATGTGTAAGTGGTATTGGAGTAAATCAGTCCTTTCCCTGTAGTTTTTCTATTAAATCTTTACTTACAAATGTATTGCAACAAAAATGCTTATTGAGGTATAAAACAAAAACCTGTATTGAGGTTATAAGCAATATCTATTATGCCTTATTAAGAAGAGGTAATCCTAAGGTCACCAAGGTATCACAAAGGCATTGGCAAAAATTGCAGGAGAGTTCAGTAGATTTTAGGCCCTCACAAGACTGAATCGTATTATGTGATGCTTCTCTCATTTTCCTGTTGAGTTGTCCAGACTCTCCTCTCAGCAAAGCTCTCCAGTTTCTGTTCATGTTAAATTGATGGTTCTAGGAGAACTAGATTCTTCTTCCTCATAAGTAGCTATAAGGTTGCACTACTACAGTCCTAAACAATAATATCACTTCTCTTGCTTCATTGGTTCTAAGGATTTCAAACATGATTTTTGAGGCTAATAGTTACTGCTTGTTATCATGGGAAAGCCAATTGTTGTTTTCTTAATTGATAATCTTTTCCCACCTCTGAAATATAAAAATATATTTAATGTAATATAATATATTAAACATTAAAGGGGCAAACAGTCACTTGTGGGACAGTTACACAACTAAAGCACAGGAATACATGTATAAGTAGAAAAAGAACATGTAAAATACCAACCAAAAAACGTGCAAAACAAGCAGGAAAGATGCCCAAAGAAACCTGAGTAATCCACAGGACAAGATAGTGGTTTGCAGAAACAGAACAAGTCCCAGTTCCTGAAACAATATGAATTATGCGAGGAAAAGATGAGATAATTTTCCTCTGGGAAGGGAGATGAGTGTAAACACACCAGTGATGAGAGAGGAAAGATAGGAAAGAAAGGAGTCACTCAAATGGATTTTATCTGCCTCCATGAAAGACCTCTCAACCTGAACCACCTTCACCACGGCTAAGAATATCAAAGACTGAAGGGATCAGCATACACAGCAGCAGCTCCGCAGTGCTCTTACGTATTGCAATGTACTATTATGCTGCACTCACAGGTAATGTAGAATAAGATTGTTAAGCAATAATTGTGTGAATATCCAGTAACCGTGACTGATAATGAGCAGCAACTACCCATTCACAAAGTGTGCTGTTAGTGAATGTCAGTCTGGAAAAGTGTTAGAATTTTTTTGACCACTCATCATAATGGTCTCTAATTTCCTGCATATTCCTATATATACACCTAGTTGCAAGTCTTTTAAAACTTTTGAGAGCTGTTTACCAGTATTAGGCTTTTAAGAGAACAGTTTTATCTTTTTCCAGAGTTAGATGAGTATGTGGTATCTTGGGGTGACTCTATCATGTGTATCCCCTATCATGCTCTATGCCCAAAAAGTAATATTGTGCCTTTTCTGTGCCTTTAAACTGAGCTTGAGAAAAGAAAAAAAAAACCAAATGAACTTTCCAAAGCAGCTTCTCAAGGACACAGAGATTACACTCCTCAGTGTTGTCTGGCTGCAGAGGGCACAGAGGGAGTACCCTGCTTGCTTTTTCTTCAGCCAGCTGGGTTTTTTTTCCTTCTTGGCGTGAGACGGAGAGCTGAATTTTGTTTCCTGGGACTTTGTTTTTTTTTTTTCCCTTCTTCTCTTCTGAACTGTTTCAAGAACATCAGAACACATCAGGAGAATTTTCTCCCCGAGGCCTGGGGGTGGGCCCACACCCTCACCGACCAGCTCCGAGGAGGAGGGAGATCACCCCTACAGAAGGACTCTGAAATCTTCCCAGGTTTCTCTCTATAGCAAGAGGTTTCATTTCATTATTTAGCATCATTATCCTTGTCCTGTGTGTTTGTTAAAATAAATAGTTTTTATCTCTTTCACTTTCCTTTGAGGAAAAATTTCCTTTTTTCCCGAACCCTGTGGGGGGAAGGGTGATTGTAACCTGGTTTTCTCTCAGGGGCTATATTACTAGATTTTGGCCAAACCAGCACATATGGCAAGTGACATTTTGACCAACAGAATGAAATGAATGAGAAGACTTCCAGAGTTCAATGGTATGAATGGTTTTCTGTAGGGACCTAGGACCTAGTGCTAAGACCATATCCCTTGCAAAGCAGCCGGGAACGGGACCTAGCACATACAAAAGAAAATTCAAATTATACTGTTCTTCACTCTGCTACTGATTAGCTACTTGGCTTGATTTAATAATTTTTTTTTTGGTTAATTGTAAAACAGGCTTATTTCATCTGTAAAACACAATTTTGCTTAGCTTGTCTTAAAGATAGATTTTTTTAATTAAAAAATAGATTTTGATCTGAGATACTCCTTCAGATCATCATGTGTAGCAGCTCACCAATGCCTGTTTCTGCAAGAATCCACAAATGCTTTACAAGTAGTAATAATATTGTACCATAATAATTGATTAATCTAAAACCTGAAATACTGTCTAGTAAAACATGGTGCTTACATAATGATGCGTATCTTTTCTGAGAAAGTGACTGTATATTTCCTTATGCATTACTCAGGCACTGTGAAATCTGGTGGGTTAGCTGGCTGGATCAACATTGTATCGTCAGTCTGCTGAAGTTATGAAGACATTTGCTAACAATTGTGATAAAACCAGCATCTGGTTTTATCAGTTCAGTTAAATAAGATTACTGTCTATGTAAACACTGTTATAAAATCATTGAAAAAAAAAGTTTTCCGGCTTATAAAATTCAATCAAATATGTTCCCTTGCCCACCCTTTTTTCCCCCTCTCTTAGAATTCTCCTTTTTTACTTTAAGTTTATAATACCTTCCTAAGGATGTTGTTAGTGCTGGGGAAAGTATTACAGAACTCATTTTGGGACGAAGGAAAAAGCAACATCTTAGACCATTAGATCAGATTCTATTCAGAAATAATTTTTCCCAAGTAATGTTTTAGGCCTTGTCTGAAAATACCTTGTCATCACACTTCATAAAATCCAGAAAAACATCTCATTCAATGAATGTAGTGGTTGAATCAACAGCTGTAGCTGGAAATCTTATCCTGATTAAAGAGTACAGCACCATACAAGGGACACAAAACTCTTTGCAGCTGTGAAAGAAGAGAAAAACATCTGCACAATTCTGTCTGCATGTTTGGAAGGCTGAAACAATTCGAAGATGAAATAGCAAATGACAAGAATTTCCATATAAAATTTTACTCAGGTTTGAACCTCTTTACTTTAGGCTTGGTAGCTGATCTTTGACCAAGTAAAATACTGGTTTTCATAAAGTTCATTAATGGTAAACTGATCATTTCCACACACTGCTTGAGACCTTGCTACCTTGGTTATGGAAGAGGACAGCAGGCAGACCACCTAGTGTGGCACTAGTAGTGAGCAAGTTATTTATACTTTGTCCAGTGAAAATTATTCTGCAACTTTTATCGAAAAAAAACCCTATTTGTTTTGAAAGAAATTAAATGTTATATACATGCTTCCTTTGTACCCAGATGCTTTACATTTATCTAATATTGTAAATTATTGCAGCTGATTGCACTGACATTGCTTGCAGTCAGTGTTCTTAACAGGTGTTACACATGCCACAATATTACCAGCATAGGTAGCAATAGCAGTTCGAATATCCAAGCTTCAGATCACATACAAGTTTGTTACTTACAAGAAGCAGTACCAGTATCTAAATTCAGCAACGTTGTTTGTGTGTCTAATCAGGGTGTCAGGGTGTCAGGATTGTTTCTCTCTACTGGCTGTGTAGGTTATATGGTACATGTATTTGTTCACGTAATGTTCTGAATCACTTTTGTTGAATTTACTTTATTAACTGTGCATTTCACAAGCCTCCTCACATAACCACTGTGAAATACAAAAACCATAATTTTCTCCTTTTTTTTACAGACATGCAGCTGAAGAACTGATGACTTGACTTGAAATATTTCAGATCAATGTACAGATTGTAGTGACTTGAATAGGCTTCCAGTCATCCCAAAGAGTTTAAATAATCAGAATTCTACTTGTTGCCTATATCAGGTCTAGAAATTAAACCCAGATACATTGATCCAAGCATCTTCTTCTTTCTGAAACAACAGTTACTAAGTGAAATTTTAAAAAAACAATACGAAATTTTACTTGAGTAAAAGTTATATTTATTTATTTATGATATAATTGTAGACTGTAGTTTCTATATGAAGAATCTGAACTCCTTTGTGACAGGGAAAGATTTTTTAAAAGGCAAACACTCTATGTACACTTGGTTTTTAAATGATCACACAGTGGAACAGTGTTCTTTTTATTTTACTTTGTTTCTATGTGCAGATGAAGGCCTATATCCTTGGCACCCAATGAGAAAGTAAGTGAATAGGACAGGCATCTAAGCACTAACACTTCTAAAAGACCCTTATCTGTGGAAATATGAAAATAGCTAAGATTCATTACAACAGACTTGCTACCTGTGGCCTGGTTTTGCCACTACATTTAATGATGGGATGACCTTATCAATTCTAATGACTCTACAGTGGCTAAGGGCTGTATTTTACCAGCACTTAACATAAGCTATAAATAAAGTACGTCTTTCATCTACTCTAAAAGTGGGCCATGAAGCAAAGGTGAATTCCGGGTAATAAACAGAACCAACATATCAGGTAGGTATATGCAATACTTTTCATCTGCATGAGTTTACTGGTTTTTTCCAATGATTTATTCCAGTTACCATTACCTACTCCTGCATTTGCAGAATACTGGTGTCGTAGTTATTAAAGCTTAAGACTTGGCAGTGCTAGGCTAGCTTAGAATTATCTTAAAGGTTTTTTTCAACCTAAATGACTCTATGATTTTATATAGCCTACCAATAACTGACTGATTAAAAAACTAAATTATGTTATAACGATGTTCAATGTGAAGTAAGACACATTGACTTATATCAAGGCTTAATTTGTCCTACTTTCTATTTTTGGATAGAGAGGAGACAAAAGTTAGCATGTAACCTGAGCACACCAGACTTCCCTAACAGTTCATACTGTTACACTTTCGTTTTTTTCAATCTGAATGGAAAAGCAGTCCAATTTTCTTACTGGTTAGGGTTTTAAATTAATGTAGGAACAGTCTGTGTTCTGTGCTTTCTAGCATGTCTAGCTAGTTTTAGGTTCAGATAGGTCTTCTTCTGCGATCCATTTCTTATTACCAAAGAAAATAAACGTGAGGTTCTATACTCCGCATTTCACATTTTCTTCTTCATTTTCTGTATGTTACTTTAATACTTTCTTTGTACATTTACTGGTTTTGAGGGGTATACATATGTATGTCAGTTTAATAAAGTTGGGCATGTGAATTTCAGCAAAGTGCTAGGTATGTATATCATTATTTACCTGTTCAATAATGTGAGCTTGGTGAAGATGTCATGGGATCACAGAATGATCAAGGTTGGAAGAGACCTTCATAATCATCTCGTCCAACTAGCAACCTGGCATCACCATAATCATGCCTCAACCATATCCCCAGGTGCAAAACAGAGATGCCACTTGAACATTTCCAGAGACAGATACTCCACCATGTCCCTGGGCAACTTATTTCAATGCCTGACTGCTCTTTCAGTGAAAAAAAATTCTTATATTTAATCTGAACATCCTTTTGTGCACCTTAAGGCCATTTCCTCTCATCTTTTCACTTGAGACATGGCAGAAGAGCCTAACTCCCACCTCACTACAGCCTCCTTTCAGGTGGTTGTAGAGAGCGATGAGGTCCCCCCTGAGCCTCCTCTAATCCAGGCTAAACAACCCCAGCCCCCTCAGCCACTTCTCATAAAATTTGCTTCAGACCCTTCACCAGCTTTGTTGCCATTCTCTGGACATGCTCCAGCACCTCAATGTCTTTCTTGAAGTGAGGGTCTCAAAACTGAACAGGGAATTTGAGGTGTGGCCTCACCAGTGCCAAGTACAGCAGGACAATCTCTTCCCTAGTCCTGCTGGCTACACTATTCTTGAAGTCAGTAGTGTACTATAGACTACAGCTAAGTTACAAAACATATAAAAAGTAACAACAACTCAAAATTTCTTTTGAAAGGAAAATCTTCACCTGACCTCATTCATGGCTTGCATATGCATTATCCATTACAGCCACAGTAAATTCCCTGCATGAGCTTTGCTTTCATATGGCTATTGTCTGTGTTACAGTAGTGCTTAAAGGTTCAGAAGCAATTGGAAGACAAATTACTTCAGGTAAATGGAATCAAGTGCCCTGAAGATTAAAACCTCTGGTATGAAATGTTTCTGGCACACTGATTTATAAAAGGTGCTCAGTCCAGCACTTATTCTGATTCTTGGATAAGTTTCATGCTGAGCTTAATGGTGGGTGGTTTCACCATGGTCTGCACGGTACACCTGCAAAAGCAGACAGCAGGACAGGGACATGTGTGACCATGTGTGTGAGTGGGACACCAAGCTAGCTTTTCACCTCAGACTGATGATGCTGAAGAGGAAAATGACTGTAATAAAAGCTATCCAAAGAGTTACAGAGATTTTTGAAACAAAGGAATCAGCAAAACCAAGCAAAACACATTAATTCATAACGGGTAGGAGAAGACAGGAACAGGAAATGTGACCCTGCCGGATGTGACCTCTCAGCACTGTGGGCTCCTCCGGGGCTTGTCAGCATGGACACATCACAGGCATCCCCAGCTGCTGCCACAGATCACCTACATCCACCACAGGTATACCCCAGCACCCTAGGGATGCACACTCATCTCCTGGGGCTGTCACCCACCCCTGGAAGGGCAGCCAGGCCACTCAGCTCTCCTAGAGCAGGTGTGTGCAAGGAGGGATTCCCACATGCCCAGAAGAGGGGGTGCCTGCAACCCCTCTCACGGCCTATGGTTGTGGGGAAGC
Organism: Rhagologus leucostigma; assembly: GCA_013397725.1. Lineage (NCBI taxonomy): Eukaryota > Metazoa > Chordata > Aves > Passeriformes > Rhagologus > Rhagologus leucostigma. The sequence goes on from VZTD01003914.1 coordinate 1,476,486, forward strand.
AACTGCTAGGGATTAATAATAAAAGCGGGTGTAGCAATCATAGAATATGAGATTGAAAAGGTGTTACAAGCCACCCCAGAAGGTGAGGGTAACCTGTTGCCTAGAACTGAAAGAAAGACTTTCCAAACAATGTTAAAGTAGTAATATAAAACACAGTTCTTTAATGAAAGCTTCCAGGTGCATGAATATAGCTATGCGCACACTCAGGATTGAATTTCTACAATTTTTATAAGATGAATTAATCAGTATATCTAGCAGGTACATCCAATAGGAGAACAGTTGCCCTGGTAACCCACCCTTGGGCCTGCCTCTTGGACACTCTCCAGGGGCTTTTAGCCCTATATTTTTTTATGTCTCTCAAGTGCTGGTACAAAACATGGTGTCCTTGTTAGAAATTCTTTTCTTGAAAATAAGACTAAACAGAATTCCAAGAAGGTGGCATAAATGCGTGAGAAAGGGTAATCTACTATTCTGAAGTGTGTGAAAGTGTTAAAAATTATACAGCTATATATTAAAATCTACAAAGCTACAAATATATAAAAATATATATAGAAAGAGAATATATTTAGGCATCAAACTCAGGTTCTTGGTAACAAATCCCTTGGGTCAGATTAGAGTGAAATGACACTGAATGATCGGTGTTTATAAATACATACGTATACATATAAATATATATATGTAGAGCTTATTTTAGAACAAGTTGATTGCAATGGAAAGCAAGTATGTAGATGTTTTAGTTATTATTATCTAAAATAACATAGCAATATAAAAGCATAAAAGTAACACTGAAGGAAATGTATAAGGAAAATGAAAGAAAAGATAAAAGTAGAAAGATGTCACCACCCATGCACCTTGCAACCAGCCTTGGTTGTTGCATTTTCAATGTGTGTTTTTTGAGGTGGTGGTCACGGGCTGGATCTGTCAGGTGGTGAGAGAAGCCCACAAAAGACTAAGTTTTCATGCATTTTATTAGCTCAGGTTCAGGTGGAACACCTAGGTACCTCCCCTGGGGCAGGGCATTGCACACTGATGTAATGCTGTGGATCACAGGACACTTTGGGAGTGGTCCATGGCACCTCCCAATACACTACAGCTGCCTCTCATGTCAATGTCCTGTTATTTCTCCAGAGGAGAGTTTTCACAGCTGAGCCATTTGTGTAAGGACTTTGGCATGATAAAAAGCATTATCCGGGCTTGCACGATCTGCCTCTTCTCAGCCTCTTCCCTTATCTTTTACAACACCAGCTTGTAGCCTGAGGGGGCGGTCGTCAACTTGCACGTGACTGAGACATTAGCATTCCAGTCTCTCACACTTGTGCATGCATTCTTCTCCCCAGCCTTGTTTACTTCTCCTTAGATCTGGGATAATTGGACAATGGTATCACCTTAACCTTATCTCAAGTTTCATCACAGACCAAATTCCAGTTAGTAGGTATATTTGGGGAGGGATGGGCTTTGGTGGTCCCAGATGAGCAGCCGCTTCTTAGCACCATTTGCTACAATGGACAAAAGTCCTCTGCTGATCTGATGTTTAAGTCATTAATCATTTCAGTCTGCCACAAAAGGACCTCGGGGATGATCTGATCCAACCTTTCTGGACAAAAGCAGGTTCTAGACAAGATGGCCCAGCACCCTGTCCAGCTGGATCTTAAAAGTGGCCACTGATAGGGAATTGATCACTTGTCTGAGGAGATTATTCGAATGGCTGATTGCTCTCACCTGTTAAAAATTTACTTCATGTTCAGTAGAAACCTTCCCAGGAGTAACTTTTACCCATCAATCCTCATCTGTTTCATGTGACTCCTTGTAAAAAGTCTCCATTTACTTTGTAGCAATACTTTAAATACTGGAACCTGGTGGTATTTATTTATGTGTATAACATTTTGCAACTGTCTGATAATGTGGTATATCTGCTGCATTGCTGATATTTCCTAAATATAATTATATCCTAAATTTGTAGTTCACTGATTGTTGATTAATTATATTTTGATAGTAAATCAGTACATTACTTTGATCCTTGGATCCTTGTTGATTGCACTTCTTTGCCAGCCATAGTGTTCAAGCTATCTGGCTGAAGACTATCTTGCATGAATCATCCTAGCTGTGGAAATATCCCAGCTGCATTGCAGATATTTCTAGTTGGAGGGACTCTAAATACACTGCTTTAAAAAAGAAAAAATAAACGAAAGAAATATTTTCAATTTATGATTATCTAAATTTATATGAAATATGGCAAATAGAGACCAAAGTGTATAATTACGTATTATAGAAAGTTTATTAGTATTTACCTAAGATGACACTGGTAATTTGGTTTGTTTTCAGACAGAAAATCCCCTAGTTAGATTGTATAGACTTATTTGTCACATAAGCAGATGCACTTCCCCTCAGTGAGGTTGGTATTTTGAAGAGAGTTTAAGAATTATTGATGCAGAAGTCCAATTCAGTCTAACAGACTGTTCCAACATATATACACTGTGCTAAAGGACTGATTTTATAAATGTATGCAATGGGAAATTCAAGGCATATGGCCAAATTCATGCATCTCCCGTAGTTCAGCCCTTGAAATCTACTGAGGATTCAGCCTAATGAAGACTGGCAGTGTCACATTTTCATGCTGCTCTTCTCCACTCTCTTATCATTGTTGTTTTTAACATTTCTCTGACATACTAACACTTGTTCACTTGCCAGAATGTTCTTTTGAACTTTAAGTAGAAGAGATCATGAAGCTGGCATCCTGAAGAGCTCAGTTTCACTCCAGCTTTTCAATACTACAGAAGAGCCAATGATGTAATGGAGAGAGGGGCAGAGGCAAAAGCTGTCATGTTTTCATTCCTCCATTAAAACCGCTTTATTTACAATACTCCACTAATGTAATTTAGCTTGGAACATGATCAAAATTAAACTGCATGTTTTGAATTAAAACTTAGATTTTGGTCATGTTCCAAACAGAACTACACTAACAGGGTGCTGCAATACTGCAGTGAATTTTAAAGGATGCACTAGAATATAAAGGTCATTACCTTTTCTTCTGCTCTGCTCTGAACTGTGCTCCTCTCACCTCCTACAGCATCCTAGATTCTACCAGCCTCAAGGTCACAGTCTGGATGAGAACGACATTTCAAAAGAGTTAATCGGTGGCAAAAACATTGTTAACAAGACTACTGAGAAAATGAACTATGAAAAACCTATTTTTGATTGTTCAAAATATTGAATTCTAAAGGTGCAATCAATAATGAATTGATAAGGAAGTGTTACAACTCCTGAAAAAAGTCATAGCACATTTCAGGGAAATGGGAGACATTTTCTCCTTCTTGTTCTAACTGCTTTCCCATTCTTTATTTCGGTAATAATGTGCAGCAGTTCTGCCCTTGTCATCTTTCAATCACTCTGTATGTAAAGAAATCAGAACATTCAGGTGAAAAAACAGGAACTATCAATGCTCTATTTTTATTTTCTGAGTTTTTTGTGCAGGATGCCATGTGATTTTCTAAGTGCCAGTTTGTGAAGTCATAGCAAATGACCACCCACCAAAAGGAAAAAAAAAAAAAAGAAAAAAANNAAAAAGAAGAAGAAAAAAGAAAAGAAGAACTGAAGAATGATACTGACATATATCTATATTTCCCAGTAGAGTCTGAAGACTGATGGTCAGGCAGTCACCAGAGTATGTATGTGAACACGAGTACTTTACCCACCTGATTCCTTCCTTTGTCGGCTGAACAGACCAGAGCTGAACTTTACTTTGACACTTCACTTTTGCATACCTTCTCTCTTCTCTCTGTCCTCACTCATATGCTCCTCTGCACTTATTCTGCTTTTGTTTTATATGAGAATCTTCAAAAGAAGTTTAATGATGACGAAAATTATGAGAAATTTACCAATATTTTTTCTCATCACACTGGGCAAGAACAATTTGGAATAATGGTTTTAAATATTCAGTTTTCTGAAGATTAGTAAAATTTATAACTTAACCATTGAAAGGGTGTTCCCGAGTACAATTATTTTCATATCACCATTAGAAAAGAAACTGATATTATTTTTTTTATCTCACTTTAGTATGAAACAACCCCTGTCTTTTAAAAATTGTTACAATACAATTGTTATGTTTTACTTCTGAATTTAATGAAATTGCAAACAGATTTACAGAAAATCTCCAAACTGGTGTCAAGACATGAAAATATTGTAATATACAGTCACTGGACTAAGGTCAATTTTATTATAGCATTTAAAAATTATTAAATACTTCATACACAATGAAACCACATATCTAGATGGGGTTTTAAAATTTACAGGTGTATGATGTTATTTCACTTAGTGATTTATAACACTTAAGTTATAGAAAACAGAACAAAACTCTTCCCTAGTATTTCATATTGGTAAATCAGGCTTTGCATTCCTATCCTTTCTTTTCCCTTCTCCTCTGGCATGTCATAGTACAAGTTCAAGAAGAATTGGTCTGAATGCAAAGCAGTGAAAATGAGCAAGAGATTTGTTATAGCTCACCTGTCTTAAAATTCTCCAAAAGCTGACATTTCCTCAATTTCAAGTGGTTTTAGGAGTTGCAAGTTAACTTGATGACTTGCATTAAAAAGTTAGACAAAACGTGTTAGTGGAAATTCTGATTTCTTTTGTAGTCATTCAATATAATTATAATAGTGACAATTCAGGGATAGTTTCTAAAGTAAATTGTTATGGTCAAAAGCAAATGGTACAGCCATTGTAGAAAAAAAAATCTAATTATTTGTTTTTACACATAATCTGAGGCTCAGTCTCTTAACTTCATGTAAAATGAAACATACGACAAATACTTTCATAGGTTATTGTAAAGAAAAAGAATAATACACAAAAAAGGGAAAAAAAAGCAAACCAAAACAGTTAAAAAAAAAAGAAGTTAAAATTTAGCTGTGTCTTTCCTCTACCCACTGAAACTCATTTTAAGCAAAATACTGTATTAGGGAGTGAATTGTCACATGAAGAATTTTTTCACCAGTAAGGACTATTTTGTTCTAATGAACATGGTATAGAAAATAAAAATAAGGTAGTGACATGAAAAACGTACATTGTAGTCTACTGTTCTAGTACAGTTTTAACATGTAATAGTTGAGTATTTATTTCTCCTTTTTACATGTTTTGTTATAAAACCAGAATCTTTATATATCTCCAGTAAAAAAAAAAGCAAAATAAACCCTAAACTTAAAAGAACAATCCAACCAAAACCAAAACCCCCAAACCAATACATTTTTTACTCTCTTTGCATACTCTGCAGAGAACAGACTGCAATATGGTCATAAAAGATGCAGCAGAACAGAGTGACTTCAATAGCTAAAAAGAATTCCTTTGAAAGAGATGAATTATTTTGATTTTAAGAACTCTGTTGGAAGCTAGAACAATAGACTCAGTAGCTTAGTAGAAAAAATAATTAAAATGAGTGTCATCTACAGAGACTTTTTATGCAGAGATGAAGGTTTTTCTCCCTCTCTCTCAGTTCAGCAGCACCAGTGGGGAGGAGCAGCTGGCGCTGGTGTCCATGGCAGTTGCCAGCCTGTGCCAAGAGGTGGCTGGCAGTGCCCACTGCTGTGGATGGTGGGAAACAGCCACTACAAGATCCAGCAGCTGCTGCGGCAGACCCTGAAGCTCATTATTTGGAAATATTACAGCTTTACCCAAGTAGACGGGCATTCTTACCCAGAACCAAGTCAAATACTAAGGCCTTTACAAAATCTGTGTTCCAAAATCAGTTGTATTTCCAAGAAGAATTGTGTTTTTAACTCAGATGTCTGTCCCCTCTGCATGTAGCTGACTACCTATGTTCAACTAGCAACTTTGAGTTTGGCTGTCAGTCTAGAGTTTTTATTCTTTAGGTAAGTGGATTCTCTTGATGATTTCCATGTCTGGAGTGCAATACGTGGGTGTATTTTTTTTCACAGTTTGATTTTTCAGTACAAAAAAGATGAGTTATTTCACTGTTGAATTATTGCAGTTTTTGCCAGTCTCTCAATATGGATTGAAGTGAATAGTAGTGAATATTACCAGTTTGCCTGAGTATGAGAGAGGGTCCTTTGTTTAAGTAGAAAACAGAAAAAATAACGGTAAGAAGGAAAGCATATGTATTTTAAAGGCCATGGTTAATCTGAGCTGTCTTCACTTTAGATGCCCAAACATTAGAGTTTATTTAATTTATTTTTAATTTCAAGTTAAAGGAGACAACCTCTAGGCACTTCCAACGGATATATACATATATATCATACATACATACATACATATATATACATATATATACATATATACATGTATACATATATACATATATACATATATATGTATATATATACATACATATACACGTACATATGTATATATAGTCCTGAAATGGAGTGATTGATCCTCTGGAATTGCCTATTTTCTCACTTGTGAATAAATAAAGAATAAACTAAAAACTTAAATTAAACCAAATTTTGGATAGCCAGATGGTGAGATAAATCCCATGCTCTGAGTAAGAATATTAGCAGATATGCGCTAATATATGAAGAGCCACTCTAGCTTTAAATTGTTTGCTGTCAAGACTGTTTTATATTTCCTTTTTGTTAGCTTAAACACTTAATTTTTAATAAAATGGGTAAGAAACTTAAATAAACTGCCACAATTTTTTTTCTTTTCCCAGCATATGTAACACCTTCAGTTTTGAATACAGCCTGTCATGCATTATTCCTTCCTAAAGTAAATTATTAAATTATTATTAAATTATTTAATTATCCCTTGACTTTCAAACATGAAAATTTGACTCTAGGAGGTGGGATGAGAGTAAATGTATCAGCATTGAAGAGGACATCAGGGTAAGAAAAAGCTATCAACAAATGTGAATATAGTAACTCCAAACTGTTCACTGCAATAAAGACATCCCTACTTTGTATGATAAACCTTAAAAAGTCATCTTGTTTATGCAACTGGAAATTCAGTGTTCTCTGAATGCAGAAAAGACAACTCATTGACAAGGGATTCCCTTTTGCTAGCTTCTCTGAACATTTAAAGTAAATTGGATACCAAAAAAACCCTATTGTGACTAAAAGCTTGTTTAAAAAATTGTATAAACATAAGAATAAATTTAGTACTAAAACTCGTATGCTAAACAGGAGAGAGGTATGGGGTGACCTTGGCCATAGACCAAATTGCGTGGGCTGACTTACCATCCTCCTGTTTAGGTCTGGTTACCTTTTTAGAGAAGTGGTTGAATTCAATACACAGAAATTGTACTGGGGCCTTCTTTGTGACCCCTACACAAAATTTAAGTGGTTTAGTCATATTTTCCTCTGCTCAAACTATTTGAAGCAATGTTAACTCTATATTACAGCTTTTATTGTGTGAAGCTATAGTGCCTGCAGTGCGCTCTGTGGAATGTCAGGAAAACGGGTGGAGAATTTGGATGTATAAACTCTTCTGTGTGAGCTGGAGGGAGGCAAACCTGGCTCAGCCTTGTGCTGTTTGCTCTTTGGGATTGATTCATGCTGAAAATCTCCCAAGCAATATTCACGTTTCATCACTGAGTGCAAGCTGGAGTGGTCTAAAACAGAGCTAATAGTTCTGCAGTATGAACAGTCAAAAGTGCAAGTTATTAATTGCCTTTTTGTCTTCAACTAAGCATACTTAGTTCAGTTCTCCTAAAGGTTAGAAAAACAAACAACCATTTTCCACTGAAATTTCAGATTTTTTTTCCATTTAATGTTTGTTTGCTCTAAAATGTCTGCTACACCACAAATACTTCTTGTGACACCACAGCCCAGGAAATGATCTTGAGGCTTCAGCTAGTTCAACTTCTGTTCCTCTGAGGAAAGACAAGACACACAGCCGTTCATGGCATTCCCATCTTACTCAGCTCTCAGCCTGAATGTCAATTTCAATAACTAGCACTGAGCTTCTTATATCCAGTAGGACCCATATGATGGCACTACAAACTATTTCTCCAGTTTTTTGCTCTGAAAACACTGTGTGCCAGCAGTCAGAAATTGATGTACCTCCAGTCAGAAAACAAAATATAGTGAAGAATCAGCTAATCCTCCCCAAATGAATGTGGAAGGAATTGCTTCAAAATACAGACTTATAAATTTAAACTGTACATGTAAGTGTAGTGTGTTTGATATTTAATGTCTCAGTACAACCACTGCTTAGGCAACTGAATCGGGATCCTGGTCAAAATAGTTAATGGATTCTAGAGACTGCTTTGGACCAGCCAGCTGAAGCACAATTTGATTGCCTTAATATCTGTGCAATACCAGTGGATATCCAAGACATCTTCATGGAGCTGGCAGGTAGGCCACACATCTGTGTATGAACCTATGCTTCAGACCATGAATGATACCAGCATGTCTCACACACCAACAGGTGTTTACGTTTAGGTAACAGGTTCAAGTCTTATTTCAGCTTGATCTTTAGGTTTTGCTTTCTACTGAGCTGTGTCAGCCTCTGACACAGCTGCATCATAGTCTGCATCATCTGCAGACTCTGTAGTTAGTGACAATACCAAGTCTACGAGCTACAGAGGGAGTTATTCAGATATGTAGCATACAAGGCTGACATGTTACCCAGCCATCAAAATTTAGGGGTCTTAATAAATGAATCAGGGAATATTTGACACTGGAATCAGTGAGTAATATACTGGCAGGATTGAAGATGTAAATATCTTCTGATATGTTATTTGTCCTAGTAAATCAGAATTACCAGTAATATTAAATGCAGTGCTGCTCTGCCAGACAGGTAAGACTCACAGCATGGTTAAGACTGCTGACGCAGTACTCTTCCAAGGCAAAGAGGTTTTTATCCACTTACGTATTTAATAAGATCCAAATGTGTCAGAGTTTCCACCAGGTGATTAACTTCTAGCACATTATTCTAAGAAAAGTACCTCCATGAAATTTCAAATATTGTATTCAAAAAAATCATCACAAATACTTACAGCTGTTTATTCATTCATTAGGCAACTGGATTTCTCTCTCCATAAAAAGCGAATCAAAACACCAGTCTGCAATCACATTGTTAAACACTTCAGATCAGGAAAGAATGGTGGAATGACAATATTGCTATTCTGTAGGTTATGACTACAGTCGGACTAATACAATCAAAACATACTGCTTCAAAGATCAAAATATTCTTCAGTACAGAAGACAAGTTGAGAACATGTAAGTGGGACATTTGTCAAAGATAAATCATTCTGACTGTCTGTGACAGGGTTTATTTGATACAAATATCAATTATATGAATTGCATATCACACCCACTAAAACATTGAAATAATGTGTAGTGATCAGATTTCATTAACTCCTACAAGATTTTGGATTAGTGTGCAGAGATCAGACTCCCAGCCATATGCTCTGGGCACAAGATAGAGAACTAGAATGAGCACAGGTTGACCTTAAATTATTTTTCTGATCTTTTATAATTTTGAGTTGTTTGAAAGCAGTGAGTTAGACATTCAAAAATTAGATTTTAATTCATTAAGAAAGTATTGGGAACGAAATTAAATAGGAGAAAATATTTTTTTAGCTTTTTAACAAAGATGCTAGTGTTCCTTTAGGATCAAGTTTCAGCAAAACACTTCATATTTTATATTTTATTTATGTTTAAACCATATTTCCCATAGAAATATTTTTTAAAAAGCAAAATAAAGAGGACCCAGGTAACTTCAGGTCTCAGTGCCTGGCAAGATCATGGAGTAGCTGCTCCTGGAAACTGTGCTAAGGTACATGGAAAAAAATTAGTTGATTGGTGACAGTCAATATGGCTTCACTGGGGCAAATAAGGCCTGACAGATTTGGGGTTACTGCAGTGGTGGACAAGGGAAGGGCAACTGACGTCATTTACCTGGACTTGTTCAAAGCATTTGACATTTTCCCACATGATATCCTTGTCTCTAAACTGGAGGGACATGGATTTGATGCATGGACCAATCAGTGGACAAAAAATTGACTGGATATGTGCACTCAACGGCTTGATGACCAAGTGGAGACCAGTGATGAGGGGTGTTCCTCAGCGGTCAGTTTTGGGACCAGCATTTTTTAACATCTCTGTTGGTGACGTGGACAGTGTCCATGAGTGCACCCTTAGCAAGTTTTCCAATGACACTAAGCTCTGCTGTGCACTGGAGGGAAGGGGTGCCATCCAGAGGGACCTTAACAGGCTTGAGAGGGACTTTCACAGACTTGAAAGGTGGGCCTGTGTCAACCTCATAAAGCTCAACAAGGTCAAATGCAAGGTCCTGCACATAGGCCAGGGCAGCCCCAAGCACAAAGTCTGGGCAGAGAAGGCATCAAGACTAGCCAGGGGGAGAAAGACTTTACGGTGTTTGTGGATGAAAAGCTCAACACGGCTTGGCAATGTATGCTTGCAACGCAGAAGGCCAGTCACATCTTGGGCTGTATCAGAAGAATGGCCAGCACGTCAAGGGAGATTGCTCTTCTGAGACCCCACTTGGAGTACCGTGTCCAGCTCTGGGGGGCTGTGGTGGGTTGACACTGGCTGGATGCCAGGCACCCAACAGAGCCACTCTATCACTCCCCTCTGCAACTGGACAGAAGAGAGAAAATATAAAGAGACGTTCACTAGGCGAGAGAAGGACAGAGAGATATCACTCACCAAATACCAGTACAGGCAAAACAGACTTTACTCAGGGATCTGAACTGATACTATTACAAACAAAATCAGAGGAGGATAATGAGAAGTATACCCAAATCTTAAAAACACCTTCCCTTCTCACATGTCCCTCCTTTTCATCTCTACCTTCTCCCCCAGCAGTGGAGGGAAATGAGGAATGTGGGTTATGTTTACTTCATCACACTTTTCTATTCCTGCTCAGGGAGAGGAGTCCTTCCCCTGCTTCAGAGTGGGTCCCTCTCGTGGAAGACAATTCAAGAACTTCTTTAGTGTGAGTCCATCCCATGGGCAACAGTTCTCCATACACTGCTGCAACATGGGTCACCCTTCCACAGGGTGCAGTTCTTCAGCCACAGCCTGCTCCAACGAGGGTCCCTCTACAATTCCTTGCAGGAAACCTGCTCCAGCATGGGTTCCCCACTCCACGGGTCTGCAGGTCCCTGGCAGGAGCCTGCTCGAGCATGGGTTTCCCATGGGTTCACAGGGAATTCACATGACATTTACCTGCTCCAGTGCGGGTGTCCTCCACGGGATGTGGGTGGATCTCTGCGTGCCCGTGGTCCTCCATGGGCTGCTGGGGCACAGCTGCTTGACCACAATCTACACCATGGGCTGCAGGGAAATCTCAGCTCCTCCACCTCCTGCTCTACTGGCCTTGGTGTCTGCAGAGCTTTTTCTCTCACATATTTTCACTCTGCTCTTCCCTGGCCGCAATTACATCTGCGCAATAAGATTTCTTTTCCTTCTTAAATATATTATCACAGAGGCATTACTGTGACTCCTGATTGGCTCAGCCTTGGCCAGTGGTGGGTCCATCCTGGAGCCAGCTAGCATTGGCTTTGTTGGACATGGGGAAACTTCTGTCAGCTTCTCAGAGAAGCCACCCTTGTAGCCCACCCACTACCAAAACCAGGCTCCCAACACAAGAAAGACCTGTTGGAAACAGTCCAGTCAACTGGACCGACCCATGGAAACAGGCTGAGAGGACTGGGGCTGTTCCAGCTGGAGAAGACAAGGTTTCAGGTAGAACTTCTTGTCTTTCAGTTCTTAAACAGGAATTACAAAGAACATGGAGACAGACTTTTTACAAAGATGTGCAGTGACAGTATGAGGGACACTGGCTTTTAACTGAAAGAGAATAGGTTTAGATTAGATGTTAGGAAGAAATTCTTTACTGTGAGGTTGGTGAGACAGTGGAACAGATTGCTCAGAAAGGCTGGGCACTCCTCATCCCTGGAGGTGTTCAAGACCAGAGTGGACTGGGGTCTGAGTAACTTGGTCTAGTGGAAGGTGTCCCTGCCCATGGCAAGGGGTTTGAAACTGGATGATCTTTAAGGTCCTTTTCAACCCAAACCATTCTATGATTCTATGATTACTTAAACACACAAATAATTCAGCAATTAGGACACAAGGCAGAAATGTGGCACAGGCCATTCTGAATAAGAAGTATGGGATGATTAGCTCCTGTCATCCCTGGCTTAATTTACGAAGTTATGTAAAGAATTAAATATTAAGAAAGGAACAGAAAACTCACTGTTGAATTCCCTAAGCTGAATAATCGCACGCATGAAAGGTTAAAGAAGAATTTTTTTGCTTAGAAAGTAGAACAGAGAACTAAGAAAAACCTTGTCATATACGTAAGCGGTGTGTGGAATAATTTTTTTTCCAGAATGAAAACTCTTTCACATGTATACAAATGATGTTATAGCTAAAAGTCTGAGGTCAATCAAAAGGGACTTCAGAGCCCTGAGAAGAGTGCTAAAAAATTCAGGAAAAACAGGTAATGTTGTCTTCAATCCTCACAGAAATGAGGGAAGGCCCTGGTAGAAGCAGGTGAGACCATTATATCAATATCTGACTGCAGGACTGGTGTCTGTGCCATAATTTTGGATTTTTAAACCACAGAAGAGCCTTCAAGAGACACAATATGTCAGGGCCTGATAGGATCCCTCTGACCTGATGAGGAAAATGAATCTGTGGGATCTAGGTTGGTTGAAGCATCGGAATGTAATTTAAGAAGTCAAAATGCTGGGTCCTGCACCCAGGACAGAGTAATGCCCCGCACAAGTAGAAACTGGGAGATGAGTGCCTGGAGAGGAGTCCTACAGAAAGGGATATGGGAGTGTAGTCTGACTGACAGCAGGCAAATCCCATCCTGGAGTGCACCAAACTCAGCATCCCCAGCCAGTCAGAAGAGGAGGTCATCCTGCTGTATTCAGTGTTTGTGCCGCCTCACCTTGAGTGCTCTGTGCAGTTCTGGGCCCCACAGTTTAAGAAGGATGTGAAGGTCCTTGAATATGTCCAGAAGAGGTGAACAAAGCTGCTGACAGGGCTGAAAGGAATGTCTTATGAGGAGCAGCTGAGGACTATGGATTTGTCCAGTTTAGAGAAAAGAAGGCTGGGGGATGACCTTATTGCTTCCTGAGGAAGGGATGTGGAGAGGGAGGTGCTGCTCTCTTCTCTCTGTTATCCAGAGAAGTGTGGAAATGGTCCAAAGCTTCACCAGGGGAGACTTAATCTGGACATTAGGAAGCATTTTTTCACTGAGATTGACTGAGGTGGTCAAACACTGTAACAGGCTTCCTAGAGAGGTGAGCAATGTCCCAAGCCTGTCAGTCTTTAAAAGGCATTTGGACTATGCCGTTGATAACATGCTTTAGTGAGCCCTGAATTGGACAGGCAGTTGGACTAAATCATCATTGTATGTTTCTTTCAAGTGAAATATTCTTTCTATTCTATTCTAATGTCATTCAATGGAATAATTCAATAACAGAATTAAAGAAAAATAGAACCCATTTGGATACAATTCTTAATATAACTGTAAAGGTCTTCTCCAAAAGATCTTTCTGATACCAGCAGCATGAATTGATTCAAAGTAGTTTTAAACTTATTCAATTAAGAGAATGTATTGATCAGTACAAAGTGTGGTTGGCTGAGCACACTTTTCAGGTCACAAAACTTGGCTAGTGAACAGAGGGTACACCAAAGAAGTGTTAAACTACACTTGGCCTTGCTTTTATGCTTGTCTTAAACATATGATGCAACATTAAGTCATACAAAGAATACTGAGCTAAACAGAGCGTTGGGTTGATTTGTTTTGGAACTTTGAATTCTTTTCACTAAAAGGAAGGATTTTATGTTTCCAGTCTTATTTCCTGCACTTCAGTCTACAATGTAGATTGCTGAACCACTCTTGAAATAAGTCATCCTAAGAATGACTGATATGTAGTTACGCTATACACATGGCCTTCATATATGGAACTATATAATGGATAGTCCATTGTCTTTTCTTTCCCTCTTCCCTCTCCCAATGGCCCTTACCTTTCCCTTTCTTGAATATCTTTAATATTTGCCAAAGAGAAAGGAACATAGATTGAGGCACAACTACCAGCTGTGCGCAGCAAAAAGAGAGCCCGGAGGATTAGCCGGAGGGCCTCCACACACAGGCAGCTCACTCAGCTCCAAAATGCCTTGTGCGGGCCGGACGCTCCTCAGCCGAGGAAGCCTCCCTTCAAGCTGGTGGAAAAGGCACACAAGCAAAGGCAAAGAAGTGAGAGAGTGGACTCTCTGTAGGTAGTTCCACGAAGAAGGTTTATTCCAGGTGAAACAGGTCCAGGGAAAGGGAGTCAGAGGGACAGAAAGCTGAGGATTTGAGGGTTACAAGGGGTTTTATGGTGGGGTTTGGAAAGGTGGGGATAAGGGATACAGCCAATGGGGTCTTTGACAGCAGGTGGGGTTGAGGATAAATGACCCAATGGGAACAATACATAGGAGGGACTTGGGGAAGGGTGCAATGGGGTGTTGAGTACTACAGAACTTTCCAGAACTAATGCATATTAACTTAGGGAGAGGAATATACATGGTGTACATACAAAACAGGGAGGGGAAAACATCAACCCATCAGGGAAGAATATGCAAACCTCAGCCTAGGGGAATTGTGGGCTCTCACCCTAGGTGCAAGTAGGGAACTCAGACCTCGGTGCCGGTGCCTGACCACCACCGGTTGGAGTTGGTGTTGTTCCTATCAGGGGCCGAGGCAACCTCAGCCACTTGCACTGCCACAATAGATTATTTCAAGTGTCCTCCTCAGTGTAACACAAGATTTTCTCAAAAATGCTGCTGCCCAAGTGCTGCAGGGAGACAAGGGTTTTAATGAGCCATTAGAGCATTCAGGATTAATAAGATATTAATCAAATGTGGATCACCTGCAGACAATGAATAATATATTGGGAAAGACTGCCAAGAATAATAAAAACCAAATGAACAAAATGGAGATGAAGATTATGGTGAATTATCTCGAAAATTACAAAAGAGTAGAGGTACTTGGTTCCTAGCCATATCTTAAAATAAGGACTTGTTTCCTGGAAAACTTCAACACTGAAGTTAATTTGCTTGATAAAAGAAATAGGCAACAATGCCATCACCAGCCCTTGAATCTGATGCTCTAATTTGGTTATATCAAAAGACCATATTAATTATTCAACTGGTGGGTTTAAAGTGTTTAATGACCCTGACTCTCAAGTGGGTTGAGAAATAAGATCTTCCACTGACATTGGTATTTGTTGTGATAGTGGAACATCAGTCAGAACAGGGACATCTACCAGTAATTGAAAAGAAAATTGCATTTTTAGGAATAAGTAACAGTTTATGGAACATAACCAGACCCTGAAAGTTATTACTATCATTGTATCAACATTATAAATAATAATAATTATACTGCTCAGTCCTTGATGTGTTAAAATCTGGAGAGAAATATGGTCTTAATTTTTCAAGCAAAGGTAATTTCTCTTCTAATGAAACATTCTCTGCTACTGGAAACTTGTAATAGTTGACATCAGTAACACTGACATCAGCAGGGAATTTACCCAAGGATCCCAGGGTTCAGCTCCTAGTCAGAGTTCAGTGACTTCTTGAAGTCACTAACACAGATTAAGAACATTTCACTTTAGAATTTTACATTTCAAAAAAGATTGTCTCTATTTTTAAAGTGATAGCTTCATTTTTATTAATAAAATAGTTTTTTAGAGACATGAAGAAGTCTTAAAAGTCATTGCGGTTGAAGTGGAAGTGACTTATAGTCACTTGTAGTGACTATACTGACTTATAGTGACTTATCCCTCAACAGAAAAATAGGAACTACTTCCCTGTCCCTGTTTATCTTTGTTGAATACAAAGTACTGACCTGTATATGAAGTGCTTCATCATCTGACATAGTTTTGTTGTGACTCAACTTCCCTTATGTACATGTATTAAAAATTTTCCATTAGTAAGACTATACGTATGTGGCATAATACAGAGTGGATAAATAAGCTGTTTCTAAATCATTCATTTTGTGTACCAGAAACTATCTAAACATATTAGCCAGTCAATGATTTAATATGTTTTTTTTTTCTTTCAAGAGTTCAGAATAAGTGAATAAATACAGCTGTTTATTAACTTTTATGTTATGTGACCAACTAGGTTTTATGAAGTCAATATTATTTAGTACGTATCAATAATTCAAGTACTACTAAATAAATGACACAATGAGGTTTGAATATGTGGCTTAAACAGCAAAATAGCACTGGATTTCAAAATTTAATATTTTAGTTTTGTTGCCCAAAAGACTCAGAAAAAAAAAATCTGCCTTTTTTTACTAGATTTTAAATGCAGGCGAAAGAGTTAAATTCATATGAAACAGGCAATGTCTGCAAGATTTGCAACTCTAGCTCTGCATAGGCAACAGATTTAGATATGCAAGATCAAATTTCAATAGGCCTTGTATTTCGGGGCTGTCACCCATCACAAACCACTCATGCAAGCTTTTCTGGTGACAAAGTATTAAATACTCAGTTTAAAATTCACATTATTAGATGTATATGCTGCAATCAGACATTTCCTGTTCATGAAAATACATGTAATTAAAGAGGGAAAAAATGTATGTCAGCTGCCAGATGTGCTATTTGCTTATACAGTGCATACCATAGACAGGGTAAGAAGTATAAGATATGTCTTTTTGCCTTTTTACAAACTCTCACTTTTAAGAGTTTTGAAAGCAGTTGTCTTCATAATGATCATCATCTCAGAGCTGCAGGAATACACAATTCTCTATCCTCTAGTGGCTTAGCTTATTATACTTTAAGTGCTATGCAAAATCATCTTTGGCACTACTTTTCAAGGCAGTTGCATAAGAGATTGTGGCCATGAAGGATTGCAGATGGCACAGTCCCTCCACCAAGGAGAAAGGCACTGCAGACAAATAGCCACATGGGAAGGGTAGTGTGTGCAGCAACACCAGGCACAGAGCATTTGTCTGTATTGTCAGAAGAAAAGTGAACTCGTTTTATTAGAAAGGGAGATCAGATTTTGAGATATAACTGAGACCTTTTAAAATGAAATTGCTCACTGGTCAGAAATATAAAGCCTTTATGCCCTCCTGATTTTGTTTCGACAGTGAACGGACCTCATAAGCCTTCAGTTTAGAAATACAAGCTGCTTCATTCTCCTAAATTTAAACCCTTTTCCAAGTTTAGTGGTATTTTCACCACATCTGTCTTACCTTCCCAACTCTGTGTTCATATTTTTCATATTAATTTTAGGTTAAATTCATAATTTCTTGATGGATACAGTTGTCTCTAACTATGTATTTCCTTTGAATTCTTAGTAAAGACTGTATGGTGAGATAACTGAAGAGATTAGCTTCAGTTATTAATTTGCAGCCTAAAAGAAATTCATTTTGCCTTTCAACTCCTCGTAGTCTTTTTTGATCAGTAGGCTGAGTGTGAAAATATCACTATCAGCAGTTAACACAGACATACTATTACGTTCACCTTCAGTCACACACTGTCATCCCATCTCTACAGCAGCCCAGAAGTGAAATACACAGCTAAAAAAGGAAACACTTCACAATGTTTAGAGACATTCAAAACTTGAAACAATTCCCGTAAAAGGACATTTGAAGTTTGAGTAGTCACTTAGTTAAATATGCACATCAATGTATCGAATAAGCAGAAGCAGAATTAAGATTTTCTTCATAAAAAAAGCAGCACTCTACCCCATAAATCCAAAATCTATGAGAAACAGGATGCATTTCAGGCTGATGTAGATCAAACATAACAAACCAAAATCTCATATTCCAGACAAAATATCCAACAAGACTTGCCTTTCTTGAAAAAAAATTCTCTAGAAGTAATTTCTCCGTAAAATTATGTTTGCTCCAAAACATGGGCTTATAATGGAAAAGTACATTTATCTTCAATATCTAAAAAAAAAAACCTGAACAAAGTGGAATTTCTTGATCACAAGAATTTGTTCAAGACATTTAGCCTTGGTGATGGAGAAATAACCTCATGATGGTCTGTGTTAATTTGAGAACATCATCTGAGACCCGTTTGAAGACATTGGAACTGCAAAAGAAATACGCTTTCCCTCCCTTATCTTAATATTATTATGACTTGAGTAAGTTGTGGACTTGCAGCTGTCCGGGGATAAAGCTGTTGTTATAAGCAATTATGTAGTGATTAGATTGGTTTACCTGCAGTGCTTATCTGCAATGTTGAACTTCAGTGCTCCAGTGAAATAATGTCCTCATTTGTTAAACTAAGATGATTTTGCACACAGTTGATAAATTAAATTCTATAAATTGAGTTGTCTCTTAATGGAAGAAAAAAATTGAAACACTACAAACAACAGGTGGGATTTCCAGAACCTGCCTTAAAGCACAGATCTACGGATTTAAAAGAGTGATAAAAATGAGGAGTGAGACCAGGACAACCAATGATTTTCTGAGACAGAAGAGACAAAAATGTGTTTGACTGACATTTTTTCTTTCCACAAAATAAAAGTTCTTTCACCTACATCTCGCACAAATAACATATTGAACCAAATCAAACTTTTTTGGTTTGGAATATATGTACATATAAACAATGAAGATATCTCTTGGAAAAAATATATAATGTGGGATCCATCAGCCCAGGTAAGGAGAGACTGCTGCAGCTCCATGTTCCCATGTCCAAGCAAGGCTGAAGTGCATGTGCACACTGCATACATATACATCACATACATACACGTAAGCATGGCTGGCCACACAGATCACAGGCAGACACTCAGATCGTTCACAAAAACACAGCACCAGTGGCCCCGTCCTGCTGTCCTCTCTGGCTGAACAGGATGGAATCCATTAGTGGAAATTCATATACCTGTGTATAAGGTAGATCAGCAGCTGGACTCAGACACTCAGTCTGCCATGTGGATGTCCCAGACCTGCTGCTGGCACCTTACATCACAAAATCACAGAATCACAGAATCACAGAATCACCAGGTTGGAAGAGACCTCTAAGATCATCAAGTCCAACCCATGCCCTAACACCTCAACTAAACCATGGCATCGAGTGCCACATCCAGTCTTTTTTTAAACACATCCAGGGATGGTGATTCCACCACGTCTCTGGGCAGACAATTCCAGTACTTCACCACTCTTTCTGTGAAAATTTTTTTCCTAATATCCAACCTATATTTCCCCATGCACAGCTTTAAACTGTGTCCTCTCATCCTGTCAGTTGCTGCCTGGAGAAAGAGACCAAAACCCACCTGAATACAACCACCTTTCAGGAAGTTATAGAGAGTGATAAGGTCACCTCTGAGTCTCCTTTTTTCCAGGCTAAACAACCCCAGCTCCCTCAGCCATTCTTCAAAGGGCTTGTGTTCCAAGCCCTTCACCAGCCTTGTTGCCCTCCTCTGGACACGCTCAAGTGTCTCCACGTCCTTCCTGAACTGAGGGGCCCAGAACTGAACACAGTACTCAAGGTGCGGCCTCACCAGTGCCGAGTACAGGGGAAGAATGACTTCCCTGGCCCTGCTGGCCACACTGTTTTTGATACAGGCCAGGATGCCTTTGGCCTTTTTGGCCACCAGGGCACATTGCTGGCTCCTGTTCATTCATCTGTTGACCAGTACCCCCAGGTCCTTTTCTGCCTGGGCACCGTCCAGCCACACCGCCCCCAGCCTACAGAGTTGAAGGGGGTTATTGTGGCCAAAATGCAGGACTTGGCGCTTGGACTTATTAAACTTCATCCTATTGGACTCTGCCCATCTATCCAACCNCAGAGATCAGATTGGTCAAACATGACCTACCCCTCCTAAACCCTTGCTGGCTGGGTCTGATCCCCCAGCCATCCTTTAAGTGCTGCATGATGGCACTCAAAATAAACTGCCCCATTACCTTGCCAGGTACTGACATCAAACTAACTGACCTATAATTACTAGGATCCTCCTTCCTACCTTTCTTGTGAATAGGCATCATATTGGCCAGCTTCCAGTCATCTGGAACCTCACCAGTGAGCCAAGACTGTTGGTAAATGATGGAGAGCAGCTTCACAAGCTCATATGCCAGTTCCCTCATCACGCTGGGATGGATCTTATCTGGTCCCATAGATTTATGAACATCCAAGCATCTCGGCAGTTCTCTGACTGCCTCCTCCTGGATAACAGGGGCACCATTCTGCTCCCTGACACCATCTACCAGCCCAGGAGGACAGTTGTCCTGAGGACAAGCCATCTTCCCACTAAAGACTGAGGCAAAGAAGGCCTTAAACACCTCCGCCTTCTACCCATCTGTGGTTACTAAGTTCCGTCCCACATCCAGTGGAGAACAGAGGCTGGTCTTACCCTTCCTTTTGCCGTTAATATATTTGTAAAAACATTTTTTATTATCCTTCACAAGAGTTGCCAAGTTAAGCTCCAGCTGAGCTTTGGCTTCTCTAATTTTTTTCTACATGCCCTAGCCACCCCCTTAAATACTTCCTGAGAGATCTCACCCTCCCTCCAAAGATGATACATCCTCTTTTTATTCCTAAGTTCCTTCAAAACCTCCTTGCCCATCCAGGCTGGGCGCTTCCCTCATCGACTCATCTTTTGGCATACAAGGACAGTCCGTTCCTGTGCCCTCAAGATCTCTGCTTTGAGGCGAGCCCACCTTTCCTGGACTCCCTTGTTTTTAAGGGCTGCTTCTCAAGGAACTCTTTGAATAAGTCTCTTAAATAGGCCAAAGTCTGCCCTCCGGAAGTCCAATGTAAAAGTTTTATTGATGTTCCTCCTCATTTCACCTAATATTGAGAGCTCTATAATTTCATGATCACTATGCCCCAAGCGGCCTCCAACCACCACATCTCCCACCAGCCCATCTCTTTGAAAACAACAGGTCCAGGATAGTCCTTTCCCTGGTGGGCTCACTCACCACTAGTGACAAAAAGTTGTCCTCCACACACTCTAAGAACTTCCCGGACTGCCTCCTTTCTGCTGTATTAAGTTCCCAGCAGATGTCTGGTAGGTTAGTCACCTACAAGAACAAGGGCTGGTGAAACATTCTCCAGCTGCTTGTAGAATAAGTTGTCCACCTCTTCGTCCTGGTTGGGTGGTTGATAACAGACTCCCAGCAGGACGTCAGCCTTGCTGGCCTTCCCCTTAATCCTTACCCATAGGCATTCGACTTCATCATCATTGGTTTCAATACCACGGCATCAAAAGTCTCCCTTTCCTGTCTCTTCTGAAGAGCTTGTAGCCATTCAGTGCAGTGCTCCAGCTATGCGAGTTGTCCCACCATGTCTCTATGATGGCGACTACATCATAGCTTTGCTGTTGTACCGTGGCTTCCAGCTCTTCTTGCTTGTTACCCATGCTGCATGCACTAGTATACATGCACTTCAGCTGGGCTGCTGATTTCACCCCTAACTCTGGCTTACCCACCTTGGGCCTGCTTCTGGAGAGCCCAGCTGCATCCCCTTCCCCCTTCAAACCTAACTTAAAGCCCTCCCAATGAGGGCACATGTACAAGCATATGTGCACATGCACACACAGACGCAGAGTGGGTCCAAACTCCCCCAGGCCTCGTAGTCAATGTCCCTGTACTCTCACCCTTAGCAATATACAGGCATCCTCACAACCTTAAGGGCTGACTCATCCCTCTGGTTCCTTAGGCCACTTGACCTACTCATTGGTTCCAACTTTGCTCGCTCTCACTCCAGTTGGTGCACCACGGACACACGGGTCTTCTGATCCATGGTCTGACTCCAGCTGCTGCACTCAAACCCCGATATACACCCAGGTGCACTGAACAGAGAGCCCTCACCCAGGGAAAACAGTTACAGAGGAATTAAATAAGAGGATAGGCACAGGCCATAGCCAGAGAAGTGTATTTACATGCAGCTGGCCCTCTTTATTCTTTTACCTTTCTATTTCCCATATGTGTTGCTCCCCAAATCTTAAAAATCCTTCCCTTTTCACTTTTGGTTCCTCCCCTAAATGCCTCATAATAATTCCTGTGTAATCTCAAAATATTCCTCCCCTGCATCCCATTATGTGTCTCAACCTCAGGTTCCAATCCTGCTCAGTGCCAAAGGTGACCTGAAGAGCTGGCCCCAGTAACTCCTAGCGATGGGTTTCCCACCTGGACACTAGGGCTTGAGAGTCCCCTGGGTCAGCCCTGGGAGAAGCCCTGATAATGTGCTTCCTCCTCCAGAGTCTTAATTTGGATTCTCACCTGCCATTGTGCTCTGTGAGGGGCATGGCAGTATCGTAGCACACAATTATTTGGGCTACCCCCAGCCAAACTATCTTCATTTTACTCCAGTGACCCTGCCTCTTTCTTGGGATGTAGGACAACTGACTTTCCTTCCTGTCTTTGGGAATTTGAACCCAATTTCTGAACTTCACAAACTCCTCATCCTTTACTGCTACTACTACTACTACTACTGTTGTTATTATTATTATTATTATTATTATTATTATTATTATTATTTAGTATTATTATTATTTTGGGTAGAGTGTTTAGAGTTTTTCCTCCTCAGATATTTTGGTGCTAGCAAACTCTGAAGCAGTCAGCAGTTGTTTTTATGTATTTCCATTACTTTTTTATCTCTTACATTACTTTTATATCTCACAGGTTCTTTTACCCATACCATAATGCAAGGATTGTCAGCTCTATTTCTTCTCTTATTAGTTAGGAAAAAAGTCCTTTCATGGTATGAAATTTTTTTTTAATGACTCTGAAGTGGAAAATTATGCCCATAGTGCCTCCCAATTCCAGAAAAGCATTTAATCAGAAGCAGGATTCCATTTGTTTTCAGAAATGTTAACATTAATCTAACTTCATCATAACATTAAGTGCATCACTAAATCATGCACATATTTTACATTAGACATGCTCAAATGCTAAACTGTATAGAAATGAGCAGCTGGGACAAAGTCTTAACTTTGTAGTTTTAATTATCTTATATAGTCAGTGCAGATTTAGGAAGTGGGGTACATAGTTTTAAGTAGCTGTGATTTAATTACCTTTCACATTGAGTTTATTTTAATGTGAATGATTCTGTTAAAGACATTGTTTGGTAAATTTCTGCGGGAAGACTTTTGCTAGCAGTAAGTTACCAATGGCATGCAAATATTTTTAAATGGAGGAAACATCAGGATATGATTCAGTCACATGACAAAACTGTAAAAATTTAAATAATTAAAATTCTTACTTGCACAGCCTTGGTATACTAGTATAAGGGATTAATAGATGGAAGAATTTACAGCGAGTACTTTAAAAGCTAGTCAGTCTTCACAGAATACAACAGGATAAAATATTCATCTATATGAAATAACATGTGAAACTATTTCCATGTATCTACCTTTTTCTGGTCCCTCCATGTGCATTAATACAGAAATGACATCATGCACTAAGTCTATAATTACTTTTAACTGTTCCATTTTGGTGGTTACTTATCTTTATTTCAGTTTAATGTGTAAGTTTAAAACAAGTTCAAGACAAATCAATATTTGATCTTATACTGAAGAAAATTCTTTGCAATACCTAAAAGATATTTCATAAGAAATATGTAGGAAGGAGGCATTATAAAGATTATGGTTTGGTTTTATGGCAAAGAACACATTTATCCTCTTAAAGTCTTATGGTAAATTGTAGTTTTCAGAAACGTCTGCTCCATGATCTTGCTGGGCATGGAGGTAAGACTGACCAGGACACAGTTCCTCAGTTCCTTATTTCCCTTTTTAAAATGGGGGTTATATTTCCTCATTTCTAGTCAGTGGGAACTTCACTGGACAGATGCAACTTCTCAAATATGGTGGATAATGCTTTAGCCCCTTCTTCCGACAGTTCCCTCAGGACCCATAAATGTATTTCATCAGGTCCCACGGACTTGTGCGCCTTAGATGGTCTTGAACTTGGTCTTCTCTTACAGCAGGTGGCTCTCATTCTCTCCTTGACTGTGACTTGGGTGGTGTGGCTGGAGCACTTGCTGGTGAAGATCAAGGCCAAAAAGTCGTGTGTCTCAGCCTTCTCCATATCCTAAATAACCAAGCATATGGTATACTTACAGATAGAACCCACATTTTCACTGGTCTTTCTTTTTTGCCAGCATATCTACTGAAGCTGTTCTTGTTGCCCTTGACATCCCAGGCCATGTTTAAATCTGATTCTTGTCTGCCTGGACAATTTCTCTGCATTCCTCCCAGACTGCCTGTCCTTGCTTCCACCCTCTGTAGGATTTCTTTTTGGGTTTGTATTTCTCCAGGAACATCTTGTTCATCCATGCAGGTGGTCTGGTCATTTTTCCTGACTTCATCTTTGTCAGGATGCATCACTCAGAGTATGTGATCCTTGAATACAAACCAGTTTTTTTCTTAGATATAGAATAGCCCCTCTTCCTTTCAAGGCTTTGCTCTGTGGTATACTACCAAACAGCTCCCTGAAGAGGCCGAGATCTGCTCTCCTGAATTCCAGGGTAGCGAGCTTGTTGTATGCCCTCCTCGCTGCCCTAAGGATCTTGAACTCCACCATTTCAAGGTCACTGCAGCTAAAGCTGCCTTGAGCTTCACATTCCCACCATCACCTCCATGTAGATGAGAACGAGGTCCAGCATAGCACCTCTCCTTGATAACTCCTCTATCATTTGGAGAATGAAGTTATCAGCAATATATTCTAGGAATCTCTGGGATTTCTTATGCCCTGCTGTGTTGCCCCTCCAAGAGATGTCAGGGTCTCCCACAAGGACCAGGGCCTGTGGAAATGAGGCCACACCTATCTGTCTGTAGGGGGTCTCATCTGGTTGGGTGGTCTGTAGCACACCATCACATAATGTCACCTATCCCTGCCCTTCCTTTAGAGCTGACCCATAAGCTTTTAGTTGGCTCCTTACCCATCCCCAGCTGAAGTTCTACGCACTTCTTATGATAACCTTCATTTCTAGTGAGGAACTCCTGCAGCTCCTGAGGAATTACCCTGTAAAAAACAAAGTTCATAACTCAGGACATCAGTGCCCACTTGTTAGTCCAAATTGGAACTAAAGACTAATATTTCAAGTTAATTGTGAAGCTGTGTTTCAGGGTTGAACTGGAAATGTATTCTAAATTATCTTTAATTGTTTAATGTGTCTTTCCAGTGTAAAAACAGCATAAGAGGAAAATCTTCTTTGAAATTAGAACATAGTCTTATCTTCAGTCTTTTACACTCAAGTTGACATTTTTTTCATAACATTTTCAGAGCAGGGTTCAGGGAGACCCCTCTCACTCTTATAAATATCCTACTACACTATGGAAAACACAGTGTTCTCTCCTGCAAGGTTAAATGCTACAAAACAACAGGTCTTGATATTTTTCTATCATTCAGTTCAAGAAAATAGTTTAAAATATGTCAACAGGGGTTTATAGACTAGATGACCCAAAAGGAATTGAATTGATTCAATAGAGCTGATAGTTTAAAAGTATATAGAATACATTTCTGTTATAACAAGTTAGTCCAGAATGTTGTGGTGTAGCCAAGGAGTTCCGTGTTTTTAAACTGGCTTGCTCATCCATTCTGACTATTAAAGGTAAACTCCTGTGATATTATTAAATTAACTTTTATAATCCTACTTATAAAGAGATTTACTGCTGAAAGGAGAGATCAAAAGGTTAATTTATTGGAGGAAGTCTCAGTAGCTATTAGCAAAATTTATAGGTTAGTACAATTCTAGACATTAATCAGATTTCTATATAAAACAACACATTAGCGTATGCCAGTCCAACCTCTGCTTCCAGGGAAGACCTTTTGAGGTTGGATTATTATGCTGTAGCAAAAAATGCCTGACTAGTCTCAGTGGACTCAACACGTACTATTGCTTTGAGACTGCTAAGAAATCCCTAACTAATTTTTCTAGGATCTAAGCTCCACCCTCCATTCCATGGATTGCTTATTTAAATGAATTCAAAGAAATTGTAAAAATAAACCAAAAGTACGTGCCAGGATGCTTGTCTTGAATGGTAAAGCTATTTTAGATAAACATATTTATAAGATTTAGGAGTCTAATCCTGATGAAAATTAACAGCCTAAAGCTCCTAAATCACTTGTATGCCTTCAAAAATATTGCCTATAGCCACTCAGATATGAATTCTCTGAGATGATCTAGGTAATAATTACCTAGGTAATAATTATGTACATCGAAAAGCAATTGTATTCAAATTGGCTTTTACAGGTAGAGACTGTAATTTAGAATTGCAACAATGGTGAGTATAGATTGTAACTGACTTCAGAATGTTAATGATATGCAGGTCTTCATCCATGTCAAGCCAGAATATAACTTGTCTTATGTACAAATCTTGATGCTTTGTCCTTAAAGCATTTGATTTTTAAATGAATAAGTATGATAAACAGATCTGATACCTGTATTTCTGTAAGTTACTTCTACCAACAGGTCATTCTAGGAATTGCCTAAGAGAAAACACTGTTTATGCAGTATTTAAATACTCAAGGGAATAACATGGCAATAATAAGTGTATTTTTAATATGAAAAAATCCAGCATTTGTTTCAAGTTCTTTAGAACAGCATAAAAATGCTTCACATTAACATACAAAAAATGGGTTTGTGTGGATTGGCTTTGTCTGTATTATGGATCTCCTACATTGTCCAGGACAGAAATCATGGTGATGCAGTAATGTCTTCTGCAGCCAAAATCACTGTTCCCATGAAATGCTGGACAACAATAGAAATATGCAGCAAAAAGGTGAAGTCAGTCAAGCAAATGCTTCAGATCACATCAATAATTCAGAAATTTCTGGTATTATATAGGAACATAAATACACTGGGTTTTGAAAATACATAAAATGTTGGGGTGTTTTCCTTCTCTTCTGAGCATTTGCAGGATGAGTCATTGTGCTCCCTTGCTAGAGAAAAACAAGAACTGAAATATCAAAATATTCTGCAGTGGACATTTTGAACACCGTTTGCTTTTACTAATTTTTAAGCATTCCTTAACTTAAGAACTTGCATTCACAACTCTACCCTACCTGCTTCAATTAGAACAGGAACATCAGCTCCCAGAACAATCACTTTACTTACTTTACAGCAGTTTTTAGAGTCTTCTTATGAAACTGGGACTTCACTGGGCTTTGCACAGAAACAGTCAGTAATTCTAGACAAGGCAAAAAGAGAAGGGCTAAAGAACAAACAAAAGATATAGGTTTTAACTTTTTCATAGAGAAACATCTGAAGCTTAAGTGATAGTATTTTCAAACACTTTAAATGTTATTGCCAGAGGATGCATTTACCTGTGTCTGTGCAATTACATCTGGACAGTTCTGTCTTTATCCAGAGCTGTGTTAATGTTATGACCATGCCAGTATGCATTGTGTTTCTGCACATGATCCTTAGCAGAATATATGCGCTTGGGCACCCAAGCATGCTTTAAAGCTGGCTCTGTCTAGTCAACTCAGTTTATGGGTAGAGGAATCTGGGTCAATTTGTACCCATCTCTGTAGACACAGTCATTCAGGCTCTGAGGAACTAAAATCTAAAGCCTTATATCATTGTGAAATTATAACTTTCTATCTCTGTATATCCATCCATAAATTCAGAGTAGCTTCTGGTTAAAGTAACCTATATTCAGCCAAAAACACTTTAAAGAAGGAATATTCCCATTGAACTTCTCGGTGTTTCTGACATCCAAGTATTTTTTTGCCTTCGGCCTCTTTCTCTTCAAAGCCAGAGTTAAGTGGCAGCAAAGTAGACTCACATTTATAGATGAAGCCCCACAGATTCATGATGTGAAATCATTTGAACAACTCACCCAACAATACAAGTTTCAAAGACGAGGGTTTCATAAACACCATCAATTTTGACAGGCATACATCAATCTACGCCCAAGTGTGAAAACGAATTGCGAAGACTCCAAAATAACCAGGCAGAGTTAAAGGGTAAATTACCAGTCTCTGTGCAATGCTAAGTAGTATGAAAATAGGTAAGTCACAGAACATAAAAATAAGAAACACAATTTCTGCTGAGATGACTCCTGGGAAGATACCTCCTACAATGCACACACCACCTTTTCATCACTGAGTGATTGCCAGCAGAATATAATCCCTCTGTATTGCAGTAATCAGTAGTAAAATGAGAATAAAGGACCCAACATCCTGCGAAAAATGGGAACAGGAAAATAGGTCACCACAAACATAATTTTCTGGTGTTTGTTGTGTGCCATATTCTGAACATAAAAACATAAAAACTTATACAAAATCTTTGACATAATGTCGATTTTGAAAAACACCCAAGTCATGTTCTGAAAAGGAATTCTGCTGTTTCACTTGTACAAAACAACATTTATGCAAGAAATATTAAAGTATGTCTCCTTCTGCCTACATTTATGAAGGCTCTATTTACTCATTAGATTAGCAATAATGTAATGGGAAAGGGAAAAAACTAGATTTTACTCTAAAGAAACACTACAGTACCAAAATAGCAAGAAAATAACAAGTTGCAATGAGGGAAACACAGATCATATTTAAAAATTTGAAAAAAAAAGAACTGAACAGAAAGGGAAGGGGCAAGCCCAAACCCACATTTTTCCTCTGTAATATGTATGGCATTGCAGTACTTGTAGAAATACTTTGCTATGTCGAAAAAAATAATCCTTAGTGTAATCATATAGAGTTGTAATACTTCTAAAAAAAAAAGGGAATTCAAGCAAAATTTGAACCATTCTAAGGACAACATAAATTATGCCCCTTAAAAAAATCTGAATCCAAGGAACCTCAGAACCCCAGGGAGATCTGAAGTTGCTGTGGTTCTCTGTACAAGATTCAGCCAGCAGTAAAGATGAGCATATTTCCCCAACACACACATGGAAGTAGACATGACTGACCATCAGTGGGTAAATGTAGCCAAGACTGCAGTGCTTTTAGATGCACCAAATACACACAAACAACACTCATATAAATTACACAAAGCCCTTAGCCTCTTCCAGGCTGGCCCAGGCCTGCTTCCACTCATATCCAGCTCCAATACCAGCCACCCAGACTACTCCCCACCTAGTCTGACTTGAGTTTGCTAGCATCTCACACAATCACACACACACACACACAAGAGGGTGGGCACTCACACAGATCTCTGTAAGGACAGAAACAGCAATTTACCAAGAAGCAAGGACAGACCATGCCATGCTCACAGACAAGACTCATGCAAGTGCAGCTTGTTTACATGAGACTGCCTTCTACAATAGCATCTCTCCATTTTTTTCTGATGTTTTATCCTTCTCCTAAGCAGTCTATAATAAATTTAGCAAACTCCCATAATCCCTCCAAGCATCCCATAAAAAGGTTTATGCATTCTCAATGATCCCCCTCCAATACCCTCAAATACCGCCAAATCCAGGATACACTAATTTCCATTTTAACCTATAACAAGGCTGTGGTTGATCTGCCCAAGGCCACCAGAGGCCTCGTGCTTTTACAAGCCCATCTAGCAACTCCGGTTTTTACAGAATCACAGAACAGTCTGAAGGGAAGGGACCCAGAAGAATAACCAAGTTGAACTCTTAAATGAAAGGCCCACACAGGGATCAAACCTGCTACCTTGGCAGATTAACTGCATTAACTACTGCTTCCTTCATGAGTTCATATCTGTGTCTTTTTTTCCTTGTTTTTCCTATTTCTTGTCTTGGCCTTTTAACCAGACATTCTTACAAAACAGATGTCCTACATTGCAGCTATCCTTACAGAACAGTGTCTAAAATTCAAGGCTAGCCCTCTCCTTTTCCCTGTCTCAGTTTCTTTATGAGTAGAACAAAGCACTTAGAAGAAATTGAAAAGCGAGCAGAAGACAAGAGGGGAGGGACATATTCTGCAACATACATCTTGCACATCCATGCCCCTTTGGTATTCATCAAATTTATTTTTAAATTTTCTGAATCTTTCAGAAATAAAGACCACTTTTAAAAGATGTGTAAGAGAGACCTTAGTTTTCCTCTTCTTTTTAATAATAAACAACAGTGCAGAGCATTTGCTGCTTGTGAATAAGAGTATATAAATATTGAATTCAACTGTTTACCTTTTATAAAATTACTATGAGGGCTCAAAGTTCACTCCAATGCCACAGAAATTTTAGACTGAAAACCAGAACTGTCTCTATATTATATTAACTCTATTGTTTGTGTCATTCGATCTCTTCAAGCATTCATATAAAAAATTTTTTAAAAAAATTTTATGATGTCAATACAGGAATTCTTACAAATCTTTTGACAAATGTTATCAATTGTATCCCAATTTTTGCTTCTCAGTGAACTTATTTTCAGCCAAAATCTTTATAGAAAAATCCTGAAAATGTACTTATATACAACCTACCTGTAAAAATTGCTGGTATCTATCATCTTATTTTTCTAAAATAAGAATAACATAAATTATTAGGATATTGAATCTCTTCTATTAATTACTTAAAGACCTCAAGTTTGTATCAAGCATGAACATCTCTTAACCAGGCTGTCTAAGAATGACAAAACTCTAAAGATCAGGAAAGCTTGTTTGCCATATTATGATCCTGTTATGAGTATCTAGATGTTGTAATGGATTCAATGGCTAAGAACACCAATTATAATGTTTCCTTAAGTAACTTGCTTTAAAAAATTAAAATTCAGCAATGACATGCAGAGAAACGTCTATCTCAGGCATGTTAGCATGAAAAAACTGCTGTTTATTCCTGATTTTACATAGATTTCTAATGCAGAATGTATAAAAACAACAATAAAACTGTGTTCAGATTGTTTCACTTGATATCAAACAGTTCCAAAAAGAATCCAGGGTTTCTGTCATGTCCAAGTGTTGTCTCAGAAAAATATTTACTAGGAACAACTTTAAAACTACAGTGTAAAATATTTTCTAGCTTTAAAGTTCATTCACTGTGATTGGTTGGGTCACCAAATTTTTCCTTCTGGACTCCTAATTTCTGAAGGTTAGACTGTTTTTCAGCTTCTTTTCTTGTACGGTTTGAAATGTGCTAAGGAAAAAGCATCAGACTGTCTTCAGTATCTTTCCTGTGAGAATTATTACTTCAGTGTCTGTTGCAGTATTTATTTTAGTAGTGACTGATAGAAGCTTCTACATGCTTTGGGTGATTTTAAATTTGGTCTTGTTTACCATCAAGCAGATTGACTCTAGAAAGCAGAGTAAGTGTGCAATTTCCATGGTACTTCACCTGCTGACCTCAGGGTCTGCAAAGGTGGCTGCTGCTCTTGGGTTTTAGCCCATTCATGGCACCTGCTCTTCATCTTTGAACTGCCCAGATCTTGGTACCTGAGGTTATCCTCCTCACATACATGTGGTTGAAGTGTCTCTGCATTGTGGTCAAAGTGTCTCTGCCTCCATGACTTCTTTGATGCATCCTTACAACAACACTTTCGGAACCTAAATTATATATACAGAAAAACAGGCAACCATTTCATATGACTCATAAAGTTTATACGAGTGATCCTTTTTAGTAAGATTAAATACCAAGTACATGGTGAGATCAGCAAAAGAAAGTGTTTATTGCATAGCTTGTGACTGCTTTCTAGATTTTATTTACCCAAACTATCACACCATATTTTGTAGTTGTTTTTATTTTTAAGCAGCATCCATGAAATTGGGTCCACAATAGGATGAAGACTCTTGATATCCTTACAAGATGAAAAAAATAGTAAATTTATTCATTAAGATAAATATGAATAAAAAGACTACTTAATGTTTCATTTAATTAAATGACACATTCCCCTACTGCAAGTCCAAATCAAGGTTCATGGCTGCAATTTTTGTAATAAGTGTAATAATTTTTTGATAATAAGGTGCATGAAATTATGACAAATAGAAAGAAAAAAAAGCTGTATGAAAAGCACATGTATGGAAACGTGACTGTATGAGATTTCCTTTCTTTTCAAATGTATTTTTACAAATACTATGGAAACCATTTGAAATGTCTTTTTCATTTTATTAGCACTAATTGTACACCTGCATGCGCTAGGTAAGATTTGCAAACTCTGATCTTTTCAGTGCATGCATTTTGATGATCCCTGCACAGAAATCAATGATGACTAAATGCTACATTCAGCTGGGACTGTTCTGATGTATTTTTTAAAGATTTAGTAATACTCAGTTCGGTAAATGGATTTCAGCCAGTATAGAACTACAAAAAGACTACTAAAAGACTAAGAAAACTAGAAAAGAGTGTTGCAAACCTTTACTCCTGCAATATTTTTTGTATTTGAGCAATGATTATTTAGCTTATATATCCATCCAATTGTATGGTTGAGTTGTCACTCAGTGTCCTAAAATATTCCTGTATATTATGTATTCTCAGTGTTACATCAATCTAAGCAATATATGTTACTTTTTTTAAAAATAAAAAATAAAGATTAATGATGAAGTGACCTGATAGATTCTAAGAAATTTTGATATTAATAATAAAATTACAAATTTTATAAGAAAATATATTAATGTTCAGGTTGTGTATTATTACATTTAAATATCTTTAAATATTAAAGTTATTCTAGTTAAAAGCAAGAAGTAGATCTTGCTAGAAAATAGTGCATTGGTTTACTAACAGTTTTCAAGTTCCAGATTTGTTTTATTCTGCTTTGGCATGAAAACAAAGCCTTTTAAATGCTACTTCAAAGTGGAAGTGTGTCAAAATTTTTGCTTCATGTTGAAAAGGTCAACTTTTTGATGCAAGCCTTTCTCTCCTTAGTGTTTGTTCTCGATCAAAACCCTTACACTGAAAATACTGTAAATGTCTCTGGACTGTTTCTGAAAAGTGTTTTGTCTTCAACAAATCATCCTGCTCAAATGTGATTGTTCATAAATAGCCGAAACAGTGAACCTTGGTGTCCTGGAGATTTGTGGTACCTTGCCTCTAAACTCCCTGTAATGCACCCCACCATACTGCATGGAACATCCTTACATAGAGACACAGCTTGAAAATGCCATTTTTTTCTCCTGAATGTACCTGCTCAGGTGACTGACTAACTTGCTGCTATGAAAATAAATGGATAATCAAAGAGTTCTCACAAATTTTATTTCCAAGAACAAGGAACTGAGTCTTCCTGTTCAACAAACTATTAGGGGTGTGGAGCAATGGGACAAGGAAGGACTTTTTTTTGAGTTTGGCAGGGGGTTCAGTAGCTGGTTAAGACTGCTGAGAACTTATTATGGGTGACTTTTAGACAGACAGCATGATCACACAAATAGGCAAATTAAAAATAAAAAGTTGTGAAGAATATTCCTATTTCATCATTATTAAATCCATTACTATATCTTAGCATCATGTACTAAAAAAATAATTTTGATTATTATTCAACTTATGCTCAAGTATTATAGTAATATTGGAAAAGCACTCAAGAAAATAATGACTTCTGGATTTTGCGTCGCAGTAGACAGGTGTAATAAACATCAATCACAGTAAAGTTTTGAGAAAGGTATTTTTATTTCTGTACCACTCAAAGCATTGATAACTCTTCGTATTTTAAGAACACAATTTGTCTTCCTGAGGAAAGCAGAAAAGTGCCATAAGTACATACAGGTATTTATAGAACTATATAGCAGTTCTTATCTAACAGAGACTTTCTGGTGAGTGGCTGAATGTCTCTTTAAACACCAGGCAGTAGATGGTATCAGAATTATGACTTAATGCCTCAGTCAAATCTATGCTACAGTGTACTGACATATATTACACATATATACTGCCTGAATTATGTAAAAAAACAAAAGTGTCCCTGACTGTATTACAATTATAACTGTGGCAAATCAAAATTTCTGTAATGCAGTTTTTATTGCTTTACCTAGCCATAAAAGCCACTCTTGATGTAGAAAAATTTCTATCCTCAGCAAAATTACTTTTCAAAACTGGAATGGAAAAAAACCAAAACAAAAACAAAGAAAAAACTCACCACTACCACCAGCAGCAATAAAAGCCAGAATCATGGTCAGGACAGGCAGTGGGAAAAGTTTTTTCACAATAACTCCTTGTCTTGGGGTGACTCTATCATGTGTATCCCCTATCATGCTCTATGCCCAAAAAGTATTATTGTGCCTTTTCTGTGCCTTTAAACTGAGCTTGAAAAAAAAAACCCAGATGAACTTTCCAAAGCAGCTTCTCAAGGACACAGAGATTACACTCCTCAGTGTTTTTCTGACTGCGGAAGACACGAAGGGAGCACCCTGCTTGCTTTTTCTTCAGCCAGCTGGTTTTTTTTTTTCCTTCTTGGCGTGAGACGGAGAGCTGAATTTTGTTTCCTGGGACTTTGGTTTTTTCCCTTCTTCTCTTCTGAACTGTTTCAACAACATCAGAACACATCAGGAGAATTTTCTCCCCGAGGCCCGGGGGTGGGCGCACGCCCTCACTGACCAGCTCTGAGGAGGAGAGAGACCACACCTACAGAAGGACTCTGAAATCTTCCCAGGTTTCTCTCTATAGCGGGGGGTTTTAATCCATTATTTAGCATCATTATCCTTTTCCTGTGTGTTTGTTAAAATAAATAGTTTTTATCTCTTTCACTTTCCTTCGAGGAAAAATTTCTTTTTTTTTCCCGAACCCTGTTGGGGGGGAAGGGTGGTTGCAACCTGGTTTTCTCTCAGGGGCTATATTACTAGATTTTGGCCAAACCGGCACACTCCTCAAACAATGTAAGCAGCCAAAAAGAACACTGTGTTGGCTTTTGTGCCACAAGTAAAACGTTTATCAGGCAAGAGTCACAAGTCCTTCTGTCCAGGACCTGCAAGGACAGTAAGACACTCTGAGGGCATTTGGAATAAGAAAGTTTGTAGTCTTGCTTGAAAGAACATACAATTATTTTTATGAAATAAAATAGCTCTGAAAGAAGATTAAGGGAATTTTGTGGTGAATGTCTACCTACTACAGAAAAGCTTGGTAAATGGTCAAGCAAGAATATGAATACACATTAATGCCCTATAAACCATGCTTTTGTCTATTCTGATAGAAGAGCCTATTTCCCCATAGTTCTGGACTCACTCATGAAATAATTTCAAAATAGGTTTGTAGAATATAAAGAAACATTTTCACCTAGTTCTATATATATAAACGCACACAGTCATGTTACTGGTAGTACCTGAAATAGCAACCGATAGGCTCTCCAGCTTAACACAGCCAGCTCTCAGATGTAGCCCCTAAAACACAGTGATCATATTAAGACTGTCACATCCAGAGCTCTGTGTTTCAGCTATTTTTAGCACAGCAATACTCCTGTAAGCTTTATTTATAGGAAAGAAATCTGGTTTTCTTTTGCTTATTTTCAACACTGCATGCAACACAGCAGCAAACTAACACTTCATAGAGGCATTTTGCTTTATTGGGCCAGAGGATGAAACAGCAGCTTTCAATATAAATGGAGAAGATTTGTGCATACCTTAGATACAGCCCAGAAACAAACAAATCACAGACTGCTTCTTCACCTCAGCCCACCATGTGTTCATTTTCAGCAGATCTGTGGGGCACTGTAAGCTGACAGGTGAAATCATTTGCCTCATAGATCATGAATGGAGCTACAGGAAGATGAATTGCACACAAAAGAGCAGACAAAAAACAACAATACATGACATAATGAAGCAATGAGAATTCCGCAGTAAAATAGGGAGCTCACTGAAAAAAAATATTTAAAAATACAGCAGCTGCACTTCAGACTATAACAGAAGGAGATGTGATAAACTAAGCTTAGATGAACATTAAGTACACTGAAGTTTTGTTATATAGTATATAATAGAGGATGACTGCTAATTCCAGAAGGCTAGCGATTCCTGAAGATACTCCTTTTACAGAATTCTCAGTCTAGCCTGTTGTGTCTATAAGCTATTTTCTTAGCTCCTGGATGTATATTGAGGCACCTTTACCAGTGTCCATCTCCGGTACAGGAATGGAAGAGATGGTGGAAATATTGTTTTAATCTGGAACACTAACAGAACATTTAAGATTAAAATCCTAAGGCTTGATTCATCAAAACATCTCTATATTCTGTTTGGTCACTTGCAACGCCTGTTTTCCACAAAGTAGTATGTTTAACTGTAGTTGTACCCTGAGGTTAGTTTACTTTAGTTTCTGCCAGAATAAAGCCTTCATTTGTTGACTATAGCATAAATCCAGAAGTGGGACAATCCAGTTTTAGTTGGACTGAGGTATAAGCGAGCACGTTGGAGCTGTATTTAAGAACTGCTAAAGACAGAGAACGGCATTCTTCAGCTCTGCATTCTCTGGGAAAACATACTGCTACTACTTCTGCATGTGCTGCTACTGCAGTGGTGCTAGAGCCCACACTTCACAAGACGACTTTATGCAGATCCATTGTTCATGTTCAGCACATCATCTACATGGAGGCTGGAGGAGTATCACTGGCATGTCAGCACTTTTTTTGAAAGCTTTTATCTGAGAAAACTGAAAGATAAGTCACTGTGGAAAAAAACCCATAGAAGCTAGTGTTCTTTTTCTGTATAAATGAAATGTAGCACTGGAAGATGGTACATTTCTGTTGGAGCTGGTGGAAGTAGAAGTCCTTTTAAAATCACAGTAAATGTTGCTCCCCTCTTTCCAGTCCTTCCTTGCATAAGCAATCAGGCAATCAGCCAAACACAGGCTGGTCACAAGTCTAATCACCATGAGCAGAAGTGTTGGTCTAAATCCTGAACAGTCTCACATTGACATAGTTTTGTGGGAAGGACTCATGCCTTGCAAAATGTTCCCTTTCACCAAGCTGGGCATCACCCCAGCTCAGAGAGGACAGTAAGGCAACTCATACTGAGGGGAAGGAGGGCAGCCCTGCAGGGGAGCAAGTACAGTCCAGGGAAACTGCCCTGAAGAGGACAGAAGGACACATGGCACCCTGCACCACCACAGAGTGAGGCCCCACAGCCATGGGGCAGGGGCCAGGTTGGTGGAAAAACTGGCAGCCCACGGCTTGGACAGGTGCGCTCTTTGCTGGGTTAAGAACTGGCTGGATGGCCGGGCCCAGAGCGTGGTGGTAAACGGTGCTGCATCCAGCTGGCGGCCAGTCACTAGTGGGGTCCCCCAGGGATCAGTGGTGGGGCCAGTCCTGTTTAATATCTTCAGTGATGATCTGGATGAGGGGATTGAGTTCACCATCAGTAAATTTGCAGATGACACCAAGCTGAGAGCATGTGTCGATCTGTTAGAGGGTAGGAGGGCTCTGCAAAGGGACCTGGACAGGCTGGATAGATGGGCGGAGTCTAACAACACGAAGTTCAACAAGTCCAAGTGCCGACTCCTGCACTTTGGCTACAACAACCCCCTGCAGCGCTACAGGCTGGGGACACGGTGGCTGGACAGTGCCCAGACAGAAAGGGACCTGGAGGTACTGCTCAAAAACTGAATGAACAGGAGCCATCAGTGTGCCCTGGTGGCCAAAAAGGCCAAAGGCATCCTGGCCTGTATCAGGAATAATGTGGCCAGCAGGATCAGGGAAGTCATTCTTCCCCTGTACTTGGCACTAGTGAGGCCACACCTTGAGCACTGTGTTCAGTTCTGGGCCCCTCAGTTCAGGAAGGACGTGGAGATGCTTGAACTCGTCCAGAGGAGGGCAACAAGGCTGGTGAAGGGCTTGGAACACAAGCCCTATGAAGAATGGCTGTGGGAGCTGGGGTTGTTTAGCCTGGAGAAAAGGAGACTCAGAGGTGACCTTATCACTCTCTACAACTTCCTGCAAGGTGGTTGTATTCAGGTGGGTTTTGGTCTCTTTCTCCAGGCAACAAGTGACAGAACAAGAGAACACAGTCTAAAGCTGCACCACAGGAAGTTTAGGCTAGATGTTAGAAAAAAATTTTTCACTGAAAGAGTGGCCAGGCACTGGAATCGTCTGCCAGGGAGGTGGTGGAGTCACCATCCCTGGCTGTGTTTAAAAAAAGTCTAGACATGGCACTCAGTGCCATGGTTTAGTTGATGAGGAGGTGTTAGGTCATAGGTTGGACTAAATGATCTTAAAGATCTTTTCCAACCTAGTCCATTCTGTGATTCTGTGATTCTGTGATTCTGTGATTCTGTGATTCTGTGATTCTGTGAAGAGAAGGCTCTGGAGTGCTAGAGGCAACCAGCAAGGGGCACACTCAGTTCCTTGAAGCCCTTCACAGTTAAAGCCCCTTTCAGGCCAGAGACCCCTGTGCCAGTCAGAGCTCTAGCTGTCCAAGTGTACTGCCTACCATCACAGTACTATCCTCATGTCACCAGGGGGGTGGACAGCCTAAGTGTTACGAAAACAAACAAGTCTTCACCTAGAGTGACAGAGTCCTCTTTCGTCTGTCCTTTGCTAATACAAATGGCCTGTAATACCTCAAACACCCTTTCAAACTAAAATTTCAGTCAAAATGTCTAGCTACGTTCAGGTAAAAGTAGTATTGGGGGCATACACTGTTCTGTGTGAAAGAATAATAAGGTACTACCATTCTTACATTAACCCAACACAGGTATGAAAGGAGAGTGGAAAAGGAGACGCTCAGTTTGACTCCTTCATTAACATCATTTTAACCAAGAGGTTGAGCCTTTGAGTGTGATAGGAGTTATCTCCTACGTCTTCTAGATCTGTTAATCTGGAATGTCTCTGGGAAAGTTAACAGAAACACACCTTTGTGAGAGTCAGTCTGTGTCAGGTCTGAACTGAGAGATCTTTTTCCTTCAAACTCTCATTGCAATTACGTTCAGTGTTAGCATATCTTTTTTAAGTTGTAATAGTGGAAGAAGATTAGACCCCAATATTTCAGTAATAAATTTTGCACCAGGAACTTTAAAACCTGTTTTTAAATGAAACAAGTTAGGACAAAACCCTTTAATTCAGAAAGTTTAAGAATGGAGATGAAGGGAGCAGAGGACTCCAGGTGCTTTGCCTTCAAAGCAGTACAATACCTCATTCAGTCTGATAAAGTGGATGGTTGGTGTCATTATTCTCTGCCTAAAAGTCCTTATAAAATCGTTAGTCTGTATTATATTTAAATTGGTGAAATACAGTTCTAGAAGTGAAGTAATTCACAGTGGAGAGTCTGAAAAACTTAAAAATAATTTGTGTTAGGTGGATTTCACTACTGAAACAGATCTGAGTCTGAACAATAAAATTTAGGATACAAATGCATTTTTTTTGCAATTTTATTTATTTATATACAATAGTAATTAATATCACTAATGCAGTATAATACATGGCGTATGATGTATAATATATATTGCATGTTTGTATGTATTTTAGTACAATATATACCATATATATGTTGTATATATACATATACTCCTTCACTTATAAACATTATGTATATTATGCAAAGAATCAGTATAACTGAATCAGTATGATACAAAAAAATGACTGTCTTTAGTATCTTGATAAATAAGAAACCTTGAACACATCCATCTCTGTCTTGTCAAACCTTAGCTTCACAATTCTAAATCTTTCTCTGGTCCCACAAGGCAGAAGGTTTCCCACTGAAAGATTTTTTCCAATGCCCGATGAACATACAGAATAGACAAGATGTTGCTGTTTGAAATCATTAAGAAATAGCTTTTTGAAATCTTAAGGTCCTGAACTTCTGTGATCTTGATTTATGTAACAGAGTGAAAAAGAGAAATTTGTGACTTGAGGGCAGTCGGTGCTCAGATGACAGGGGAGAGACTGCAGAGGTGAGGAACTCAATTCCATTCTGCTGCTTTTACCACGTAAAAGTTACATCATTTGTGATGAACTTTGCTTTATAAACACTTCAAGCCACATCCACTAGTTTTTTTTCCTTTTCCTTTTCCTTTTCCTTTTCCCCTTTCCCCCTTTTCCCTTTTCCCCGTTTCCCCTTTTCCTTTTCCCCTTTTCCTTTTCCTTTTCCTTTTCCCCTTTTCCTCTCTTCCCCTTTTCCCCTTCCTTTTCCCCTTTTCCTTTTCCTTTTNCTCTTCCCCTTTTCCCCTTCCTTTTCCCCTTTTCCTCTCTTCCCCTTTTCCCCTTCCTTTTCCCCTTTTCCTCTCTTCCCCTTTTCCCCTTCCTTTTCCCCTTTTCCTCTCTTCCCCTTTTCCCCTTCCTTTTCCCCTTTTCCTCTCTTCCCCTTTTCCCCTTCCTTTTCCCCTTTTCCTCTCTTCCCCTTTTCCCCTTCCTTTTCCCCTTTTCCTCTCTTCCCCTTTTCCCCTTCCTTTTCCCCTTTTCCTCTCTTCCCCTTTTCCCCTTCCTTTTCCCCTTTTCCTCTCTTCCCCTTTTCCCCTTCCTTTTCCCCTTTTCCTTTTCCTTTTCTTCTTTTTCTTTATTTCTCTTTCTTTTTCTTTTTTCTTTTTCATATTCCTTCATTGCACAGTGTTGGTGCTACTTCACTATGCATAGAAATACACAACATTAATGAGCTGGCATTTTAACTGTTGTTACTGTAGACGTCTTTCTTGTGAGAATAAAGACTTGTTACTTGAACAGGGCACAGGTAACAAACAAGTCTACACTGTGATCACTGTTGGGATGACTGCACTAGTACTGGTCACAAAACAGACTAGTAAAAAACCATTTTAGGCCTATATGTATGCGTACATATGTACACATATACACACAAACACATACGTATATAAATGTAGTGACGATGTTTGGGAATAGAGGGAAATTAATAGATCCCCTGTAACTTCATATTCCACTTTGATTATGTGCAATATAGCCTTGGTTATATCGAGGATAATCAACCTCTATCAGTCTTTCAGTAATCTTAGAAATGCTCTACAACTGAGTAATTATTAAGCAATTAAATGCAAGCTTCTACTTTTAAATAACAGTAATAATGTGACACAAACTTATAAAAATAGGAAATTAGAAGATAAGAATTGTGATAGGTCCTTTAGTCACACTGCTATGAAGAACCTACAAACATTTGAACTAAAGAAGTAGAGAAAACTTTAAAGCCATTTTTCTCAAGAGGAAGTGCTTAGTTTTCCTCCATTATTAACAACTAGAGGCTTTTGCTAAGTAAAATATTCTTTTTAAGATCAAAAGCACATATCACTAACTCAAAGAAAATGGAAAACATGGCTCTTTTTAAATTTTTAGTTCATGATGATCTCCCCACCACCACCCCCTATAGTCTGTCATTTCAGATGACACAGTGATCTCAAAATATAGGGGAAACTGGATTCATAGGCTTCTAAAGAGAGTAAGTCATATGAGGAGTGGCTGAGGAAACTGAGGCTGTTTAGTCTGGAGGAAAGGAGGCTCAGGGGAGACCTTACTGCTCTCTACATCTACCTAAAAGGAGGTTGTAACAAGGAAAGTTTTGCGTTCTTCACCCAGGCAACAAGTGACAGGATGAGAGGACAAAGTCCTAAAGCTGCATCAGGAGAGGTTCAGGAAGAATTTCTTCACTGAAAGGGTAATTGGAACAGGCTGCCCAGGGCGGTGGTGGAGTCACCATCCCTGGAAGTGTTCAAGAAATGACAGGACATGGCAATTTGTTCTCTAGCCTAGTTGGCATGGTGGTGTTCAGTCAAAGGTTGGACTTGATGATGTTGGAGCTCTTCTCCGACCTAAAGGATTTTGTTTCTAGTCTGTGATCTTGTTTAAGAGATTATACTCTACATATCTATTTCTTTCATGGAAAACAGCAGCTCTAAAACAAGACAAAGTAAACTGATACATCATGCTATGGAATTTTGTGAAACCTAAATTACCTCAATGAGCATGACATCAGGCATGCAGAAGTCTTCATCTAGTGTGCTGGAATAATTTTATCTCTACTCTATGCCTATCTTTGAAATTATGGCAGGTCTTACTGGAGAGCTGAGACCTTGGCAATTTCTAGTGAATTTGGGGGAGGAAGGTAGGTTTTAAATTTCTAAATAACTGAAGCACGCTGTCCATTAGCAGTAATAGAAATATCAGCCATTCACAAACTCTTTACAGAGTTTGTACTACAGTTGTCTTAGAACCTACAATTGGCTATGGGAGCAGTTTGTGCTAGGCACTATATAAACATTTAAGATATCCTTTCTCAAAATGTTTACTGGCCAAGTAAATGAGTTAAAGAGTAGATGTCAGAGGAAAATGAAAAGTGAACTCTTCATTCTCATACAGGGTTAAAATTTCACTGGCCTAAAAAAAAATGTAAGTCCCCTTCCAAGGTGCTACTAAGAGGTCAAATGAAAAATCGTGTTTTCATTTGGCAGTTATACTTCAAATGAGAGCTGGAAAGACTGAACGAGTCAAATAATCACAGGAAAAAATTACCTAGGAAAGCTTAATGTTCTGTTTAACCTCAAGAATGAAGGAAAAAAGAAAATTGCATCAGACCTCAAGCGCATGGCAGAGTTCACAAAACCAAAGAAGGCAACAGTCTGTTTTCCATAGTTACTTGAAGGCCTTGTCAGTCCTGCAGGTCTGTGGTCATTGTAAATCTTTTCATGGCACTCAGATCTTCCCAATGCCAGCCATACTGAGGGCCAGTCTATCAAATCACACCATCTTCCTTTTAAAAGACTCTGTGAAATGACAGAAAGAGCTCTATTCATCCTATACCATTTGGAGAGTTCAACTGAGATTATTTGGGAATATAGGAGCAGAGGAGACATGTAGTGCCAGTTCAGTGCTTTCCTAGCTCAAGCACCACAACATACAAATTCCATCTGGAAAATTATCTTTGATCTAAAGGAAAAATTCAGGACCTTTTTCCTGGGGATATTGAACTGAAAATTTTATTGATAATGAAAGTCAACAGTAGGAGTGTAAGATTTAGGAGTGATAGTATAACCTTTTTTTTAACCTCTGAACTCATTCGTGGCCAGTCTGTAGCTGATACTGGCTTTTATTTGCAACACCTCTTCAGTCTGTCCTGCCTGCTCTGAGATGACAGTAACCATGTACATTCTTAGCCTTTTTATATTCCCTGTCTAGACAAGACAATCTCTTTTATTTCCTACTGTCCCATAAGGTTTCTGTTTCCTCCTTTCCCCTGTGCTCTCCTTCCACATTTTTCAAGGCAGGGCATCATCCTGGAGAAAGCTCAGGGCTGGTTGAGCATGGACAGCCCTGTGCAAGACCAAAGGTTGCCAGTATAGCTGGACTGGACTCACTACTATTGTCACTGCCTTTAAATTTGTGCTGACAGGTAAGTGAGAAGAAATCTCCCTGGTCATAGCTACAAGGAACTGTAAAGAAACAGGAGATTGTCTCAAGCAGCTAAATGGCTTGTTAAATCTCTGAAAAAGGAAACTTCAAAAAACCATAGGATCTGTGTGCTGCTGAAATCTTTGTTGGTCATAAGTGTTAGGCAATTTCACTGAGTAGCTGGTTTGAACATAATATAAATTAATGAACAGAATTGTGAGAAAATCCCAAACCCTACTACACTCACTATTAAATGATGCCATATAAGAAATGTATTTCCTTTATCTGGTTTTCACATAAGAGTCAAAATAAACTGATTTTTTTTCTCTCAAAACTAAAACAAAACTTGGACAATAAATTTTTCAGATAATAAATCAAGAATGGGTATTTATTAAGGTATCATAGAAGATACAACAGATTTATAGCATTCTCTCAGGCCTGAAGAGAAGTCTCTGTATCTTTGCAATGAAAGAGGAAAATATAGAAAAATTCTTGCATCTATGTTAAATGACAGCAAAACTAATATACTGTTGGAAGAGACGGTGACAGAAACTGATGTAAACTTAATTGTAGTTTAAAAATTAAAATATAGGAAAAGTTAATACCATGGAAACTACCGAGGCCTTTAAAAATAGAATTTATGGAAATAGAGTGATCTGCGATTACGATGAGTATTGGGAGAAGCACTTTATGATAATTGGCATTAACATAAGAAAAAAAGTAAAGTAGTTTAGAGTTTTAAATTGAAGTAATTTAAATCAAGACATATCTGCTTGCTGTTTTAAAACCTTTCAAAATGTTTTCCCTTTCCACTGGGAAATTGTTTAGAATATTGAAAATAGGTTCCTAGTTAAATAGACTTTTTTTAAACTTTAGGTAAATTAATAAATAAAAATAAAAGGACAAGCTTCACAATTACTGTGAAAGTTGGTTTCTATGCACTTTATTAGTGATATGCTCTACATTCATCCATCTGGTGTTAGTCTCATTTATTCTCGGTTCATAATGATATCTATGCTACTACCTTAGTCAATACCTACTCTGATATGTAAATGTGTTTAAATATATTGAGGAACATTAAATTTACACATCTGAGCATCTACTTTATTTCTTTCTCCATAAGACAGTGTTAGGCAGTACGAAAGTTATGTATCGGAAAATACATGTGAATAAATCTGACTGAATATGACCTTAAAACAAAATTTTAGTTCTGATACTGTGGTGGAACAGACTTTTGAAATGAGACAATACTGAGACTTCAGCTGCACTGATTTAAACAACTTAGACCACAGCTTGGAATACAGTCTCCGTTACCACATCTCCATGACTCATACTTTTATAGCACCGATTTACGATCCACACCATTTCCTTCCATTCAAATCAGTAGGTGGTCTGGCAGATGACTTTTCAGTGATCTGGCTGTATTGTGTATTCATTAGAGAGAAGACTGCAAAGAACGGAGTAAAGCTACAGATAAAACTGACAACAAAACCTAAAAATCTATCCTTTCTCTTCATTACTCATATATAAATTTGTTTCTAAATGTATGTGAGGTCTATGATACATATTCAGTACTTCTGTGAATTTATATCCAAAAGAGACAGTGCAAAGGTATGGTGGCAAGATTAGAACATTAGTCTGTAGAGCAAACTTAAGAAATATTCCCAGTGAATACAGA
Organism: Rhagologus leucostigma; assembly: GCA_013397725.1. Classification (NCBI taxonomy): domain Eukaryota; kingdom Metazoa; phylum Chordata; class Aves; order Passeriformes; genus Rhagologus; species Rhagologus leucostigma. The sequence goes on from VZTD01003914.1 coordinate 1,521,159, forward strand.
TACAATGTCCCTGCTGCACAAAATGCTAGTCCATTCATAGTCAAACAAATGTGACCAAAAAAAAGAAAAGTGTGTATTGAAAACAGATAGATCTTTGATTTTAGGGTATACTAATGGAAAAAAATATTTAACTAACATTTTAAGTTAGCTTTACAGGGAATACATGAATAACACTTCTTTAATTTTTAATGTTCTTTTTCTAACAGTTATCAATCAATGTAATTTAGAATTAATTGCCATTCAAAACTAGAGCAAAATGGAAAAAGTACTTTTTTCCTCATAAAAACATTTAATATTCATACATAGCTCAACATGGGTTTATAGTCTGACTAGTCAAGGGGACATTTCTTCTTAAACAGGACTTGGTTTATCTTGTATTGTACATAGAATTCTAGGACCAGGTTATAAATAAAAAGTCAGAGGCATAACAGAACTCAGCCATGTGAAGAATTTTTTTTCCCTCAAGAGGCCTTTAAAGTCAGAATTATTTGACTAATTTTCATGTTTTATGAATTATTTTCAATGTAATCATTAACAACCAAATACATACAATTGTGAACCTAGATCAATATTACAGAATTAATTAACTTGTCCATCAATGCAGTATAAATTCAAAACTGCAAGAAATAAGGTAACAGATGTAGTGATTTCCTTGGATTTTATCAATTTTTCTTCTTCTATGGGTGGGTTTGCATCATCAAAATAAAAATAAAACTTCCGATGTTGCTTTGTTTTGTTACAGTTACATAAATACCTTTTTGAATTTCATTTTTCAAGCTCTAGAAGGCATATATCGCCTGAACTGATTCAGAGATACTTTTCAAATATTTTTTGCTTCTATTTTTGCATCTCTTTTACTACATTTATTTCATCATATCTCTTTTTGAGTAGCGTTGCTTTGGGGTTTTTTTTTTGATTGAGCAAATGTTATTTAGATAGACAATATGGCTGTCTGTGAAAAAGATATACTTAACACCAGCAGCTTTATGAAAAGTATTCCAAGCTTTGATAATAGGCTTAAATATCTTCAGGACAGGGTAGAGATACCCCAGAAATTTTGAAGACATATAGCACTATGAGCAGAGCAGTATGGAACTGGTTTGCCCTGCTCCATGTCAGGTATATTAACTCACAGCAAACTCCATACCTCTGTGGGGAGAGTTATTTACCAGCCCAGGAGCCAGCTGCTTCCTGAGGAAATTGCATTGCTATCTGCAAAGTTCAATCTTTTCTTTTTTAGCTAAATTTAAGTATGTACAGTTTAATTCAACTGTCCACAGAGAAGGTTAAGCTGGATATTAGGAGAGGTTTGACGATCAGAGGAGAACGGTTTCAAAGTGGGCTTTCATTAGAAAGGCCAGAAATCTAAATTATCATAAAGTGGAATTTAATACATTTAGATGTGGCTCTGTAGTATGGCTGCATAAGACAGAAAAAGATTAAGCTTGATAGCCTAGTGAGTAGCATCTGTATTAGGTTCCAAATAACTTATTCAGCCTCACAGGGTAGCATAATTTACCAAACCAACCTCACAGCTACACCTAAACTGTAGCTTCACCATAGCTCCTCTGAATATCCTGAAAAGCGTATATGTGTCTGTGTGAATGTGTAACAAAACTGCAAAAACTATAGATTTTTATACACGTACCGAATTCACAAGTCACTTTTAAAGGTAATATCCTTGCTATTTAACTAAGGAAAGTTGTATTTCACACATGCATTTTCAACCATAAGTGTAGTACAATTGCCAGTTAACATCAGTTCCCTCAGTTGAGGTAACTGGGTAAACAACAGGGTCTAGGGTGAATAGCACTTTTTACAAGGACCTGTATTGATGGGACAAGGGGTAACAGAAAGAGGGTAGGTTTAGATTAGATATTCTAAGTAAGAAATTCTTTACTGTGAGGGTGGTGAAGCACTGGAACAGGTGCCCAGAGAAGTTGTGGATGTCCCATCCCCAGACTTGTTCGAGGCCAGGATGTGGCTTTGAGCAACCTGGTCTAGTGGAAGGTGTCATACGGGCTGGAAAGGGATGGTCTTAAAGGTCCAAACCATTCTATGATTTTATGATTTTCAAGGTCCATATCTTCTTTTCATTGCTTTGAAATACTATTGTTCTTCCTAAAAGTAGAATGTGAATATTTGGAGACAACAGTCTGTGTTGTATTTATTGTACTTGTTTATTAAATGAACTTATCATCAAGGTATGATTTTGATGTACAGCAGTCTATGAATTTGACTTCAGAGACTCAAGGTTTGAGTGTCTGAGCTGTCCTATCTGCTGATACCACACCCTCTTTATAAATGCAGACAATCACAGATGCTGTTCATTTTTCTCATAGTGGGATCATATTTTAGCTGAAATTCTCAGAAAGATTTTTTTTCAACTGCTTAAGGACAGGTTTGCCAATGGTGTGGTTTTGTTTGTTTTCTGAAATTTCCTCACACAAAGACTGCCTGGACCAGGAAGTCTACTTTGTAAATGATGTCAAAGTTTTGGAATTCAGCATTAGTCCTTATTGGAATGTGAGATCTCTCAAAATGTCTAGAAGAAACTTTACCCAACACCTTAGATTTCAGTATTCTCAGATCCACCTGGAATAAGTGAGATTTAATAACCATCATAACCCTTCTCAAGTCTTATCACGCCCTGACTGCAATCACAGCAGAGACTCAGACATCAATAAACAGCTCTACACCTACCTATATAGAACATGCATCTGGCAGGATCTAATAATGAATTATGCATATCTGTCTCAGATTTTAATCCTACACCAAAAGAGAACCCTTCCTCTGCAGCCTATCCAGAAACTCCTTAGGATCTATCCCCCTCTGTATAACTCTTACAGTGGTTCCTAGAGATTTACAATACGGAGCAGTCAAAACAATTGTCCACCCATTAATCAAGATATCTGGGGGTAAAATGAATAGCCTAACTTTTTTGCTATTAATGAGGTAATTTTCTTTTTATAATTTTAATATTTGTCTAGGGTTTTTTTTCATAGAACATATCAGCATAATAATCACTCAGTTTTTAGGCAAGAAATAAGTAATACAGCTTCAAGCAATGCTAGACGCAAGTCTCTGGAGGTGCAGGGGTAAGCATTTTATACAGTGTGGATTCTCTGCTATGTAGAACTGGTTTTTACACCAATTTTTTTCCCCACCTTTTAAATCAAGTTTCTGTGACATTCTTTTGTCAGTAATACTTGGCTAGTAAAGATGATGGATGTGGCCATAAGCTATCCTGAGCCCTTTCACTCACTCGCTGATAGTGTTTGGACAAAGTTACGAGAAACCTGCTGAAACAGCATAACTTGAAAGAAATCCATGTGCCAAAACACGTGATGAAGTATTAGAACTTACTTTTTTTGAGTTCTTTTTGGTGTGTATCCACAAAATAATTGAGTTCAGCTCAAAAATAATAATAAAATTTAAAAATCTGAGAAATAGTTATCAGATCAGTGAGAAGCAGTCCGGCAAGTTTTTTTAAACAATAATGTCAGGTTTCTCTTCAAATAGAATAAAAAATACAAAAGCTTTTCTACAAAATTTGATGGAAAATCTACTAGTTTTTCATGCAGATGTATGAGTGTGTAAATGCGCACACACGCATTTTACATGGTAAAAGTTAATCTGATAAAACTGTACTAACAAAATGAAATAATTTTGATTTAAAATATCATATTAATCAGTATTTTTGTCTTCCTAGCTGTTCCTCTCCCTATTTTAATTTAATTTACCATACCTTGTGTCTTGGGGTGACTCTATCATGTGTATCCCCTATCATGCTCTATGCCCAAAAAGTAGTATTGTGCCTTTTCTGTGCCTTTAAACTGAGCTTGAAAAAAAAAAAACCCAGATGAACTTTCCAAAGCAGCTTCTCAAGGACACAGAGATATACTCTTCAGTGTTTTTCTGACTGCGGAAGGCACGAAGGGAGCACCCTGCTTGCTTTTTCTTCAGCCAGCTGTTTTTTCCCCTCTTGGTGTGAGACGGAGAGCTGAATTTTGTTTCCTGGGACTTTGGTTTTTTACTCTTCTTCTCTTCTGAACTGTTTCAACAACATCAGAACACATCAGGAGAATTTTCTCCACGAGGCCCGGGGGTGGGCCCACACCCTCACCGACCAGCTCCGAGGAGGAGAGAGACCACACCTACAGAAGGACTCTGAAATCTTCCCAGGTTTCTCTCTATAGCGGGGGTTTTAATTCATTATTCAGCATTATTATCCTTTTCCTGTGTGTTTGTTAAAATAAATAGTTTTTATCTCTTTCACTTTCCTTCGAGGAAAATTTCTTTTTCCCGAACTCTGTGGGGGGGAAGGGTGGTTGTAACCTGCTTTTTCTCTCAGGGGCTATATTCCTAGATTTTGGCCAAACCGGCACACCTTGTTATGGTTCTTCTAACAAGTGATACACAAAACTAACGTTAAACAAAGTGATAAAAAGCAAGACCTCCGATGAAATCTATTCTAGCAAAAGGAATAGTGTAATAAGTTCTTAATATGTGTTAGCACATATTAAGATTATAAAGGTCAGTTTGCAGGTACATTGCTTTTTCTGGCTCTTTGTGCTCTGTATAGATTCTTACAGCAGTAACAGTTACATGACAATAATGGCTCATTTCTTATATATATGCAAATTGGCTGTGAATAGAGTAACAAATGCCACAGAGAAGCAGAATGGAAATTGTGGGTTAGATCTCTCTTTAAAAGCTGAAAGAAGGACTACGTTAGCCAGGACACAAGATTACCATTGCAAATGGTACCTATTCAGCAACTGTGTCCTTCATCGCCTCAAGCACTGGAAATGCAAACATTCAGGAGGCTTGCTTTAGCATCTCTCCTGGTTTTTGCAATCTTTCTTCATCATCAACTTTTCCCAAATATTTCTTTCATAACTGAGAAAGATACACAGTATTTTTTGTCTTTCAAGCCTGTCACAGCTCTAAGGGAAAGATGTCCAACCTGCAGTGCTCCCTCAAAGTCTGTTGGCTCTAATTCCCATGCAAAAAAGGATCAGCTATGCCCAGCAGGTGTATCCCATGGGTGTAAAAAATACTAGCCAAAAAGTATGTTGACTTATCAAGAAATAAAGGCTTTGCAATAGTCAGCTATGTTCTGGGATTTGGGTAAAGGAATTTGGGGTGGTATTTTCCTTCAATGGTAGAGTTTAAGTAATTGGACTTTCACCTGTTCTTTATGATTTCTGTGATGTGACGGCTTTCTTACATTGTATTGATGAGCTTGACTTTTTATGTCCTGTATCTGTTGAACTTTGTGAAGTGATAGTTCATTTTGATGTTTATGTCGGAAGGAATTATTCATTCAGTCAATATCTCCTTGAAAATTGAGCTTGGCTGCAAAGATGATTTATGAGGGATGATGAAGATCTCAGCAGGACAGGAATAGAGAGTCTGGTATGGCAACATCGAATTAAAAGATATATTTCCAAATATTATTGACAGTGCCATCTTTTGATGTTGCCAAGCAGTGTTTTAAGTGAGGTCCTGAAGTTGTTAGTATTCCTCTAGGGCAGCAGAGTTCAGATTGCAAAACTTCTGACAGTAATGAAGAAAATGTTCACTTGTATGTCAGGAGAATGCACTGTTGCCTTCCTGTTTTCTTTTTGCAGGGCCAGTGAAATGTAGGTCATATTTCTTACCCATTTTAGTGTTACCAGTTGATACATGGATGAGTCTGCTGCGACTGAAATATCAGAGAAATTTGGACTTATAGTTTTGTTAATGCCATTGGTAATGGAAAACGTGTTGTGAGAAGCAGCCTAGCTCATCAGCAAATTTTAAGCACATGCTCTTTTTTACTTTCTTAAGCTCCTTCTTGAAGGGACAGAGTATTATGCTTAAGTTCTGCAGTAATCATCCTAATGTTGGTTAGGATGCCACATGGAGTACAGCTAATCTCAAAAGTGACTGATAGGCTGAAGCTAATTAGAATTTTGGCAGTAAGGCTTGTCATATTAAAAGTAAAATAGACAGCACTACATGGCAAATTGTTTCTCAGTTAAAATATTTAACAAACCAAATAGCTATGAGGAGCATTGGTAAGAGCAGCTATTCGAATATAGTATTTTTAATCTTAACAGTACTATTACAGAAATTCAATTTTCAGAGAGATGAACCAGAAATTATTTTCTGTGCATTCTCTGATAATAAACTGTATAACTGGTCCAAAATCTCACAGCAATTATAAAAGATAATTTAATGTTTGATTTATGAAGTATTCTGTCATTTGTAGCTAATCAACCTTGCTAGTTAGTTGAAGGCCCTTAGGCACAAATCCACTAAGGAAAGACAATCTTAAAACAAACCTAATTATACTGGATTTAAAGTTGAATATGGTTTTCTAATAAGATCACTGTTGTATTATCGTCCTTTCTGCTTATCTTCATTTGGACTCCAATGACGTCATTCCAGCAACAGGTCAGTAGGCATCAAAACTCTGGAACTAATGAGACACATCTCCTGGGGAAACTGTCAATAGTTGTGCAAAACTGGGATTTCTTACCACAAGTGCAGACTAGTAGCAATGATTTCAGAGACCTATATTAACAAAAGGAGAGTTCAACCATTGCTTGTATTGTCAGGATAGTTGCCAGATGACAGCTTACAAAACTCCATCCCAGGTGTATTGTGGGTTATTACTTAGATGTTATGATATATATTTGTTTAAGAAAATGTTTAAAACAGCAATGAGATTTTTTAAGAAGATGCAGAATGAGTACTAAAGAAGTTACTTTACTCACAATAACTTGCTTTCTTCTCTGACATCTCTAGGGATTTATCACACACTGCCCTTTTCTTCTTGTAAATCCCGGATTACTGACATATCTGAGAATTTTCTCAAAGTGCTTTGAGTTCTGTCCAGTAACATATTTCTGAATTAGATTGTAATAAACATTGATGATATGTTGATGTTATTACAGTTCCACAGTGGCATAAAGGCATAAAAGTTTCAAGTCTAAACAATGATTTTCAGAGTATGAGTCCCGAATGATGAGAGATCCATATAATATTTACCAAATTTTAACATAATATATTCAACAGATATTAATGACAATACATAACAAAAATACAAACTTACTAAGATATAACTCGCAATAACCTCATTCTTCAGGAAACATCATCTTATGAAAATGAATATATAACCTGGAAAATGAAGCAGGGAACAAAACTTGAGCACTGAAAGATTGATTATTCAGCTATAACAGTGAGAGTTAAGCTAGAAATTTCTGTCACACAATTTTGTGATATTTCAGCATGTGGTTCTACAGAGGGATCAAAGTAAATTAGTATTTGTTCTTTACAGGCTGGTGATTTGCAATGTGACTCAGACCAGATATACAGAAATTTAGTTGAGCTAGCAAAAAATTTAGAGTCTAAATAATTTTTAGTGTTTTGAAAATATCTCAATTAGAAAAATGTAACACTATTATTGACACAGAACGGTGTAGACATAAAGTCAAAAAGGAAGGACTTTCTGGGTTAATTTATAGAATTTCCTGTGTAGTGGTGTTTCTCACCTTGCATAAAATGGTATTGAAGCTGGATTTTTTTTAGTTTGTTTTATATAATCTGAACAGGGGTGTTGCGGTGTGTTGTTTCCTGTGGTGGCATGGCATGCCACAGCCTCCCCGGAGAGCACTGCGGGGGTCTCTTGGGGAAAGCACCTATGCCACATCCTGTAGCCTCTTCCAGGCTCCCCTCGCTTGCTCCGGCTAGCTGTAGGCCCCACAACACAGTGGCGATAAAGGAGGCAAGAAGGCTCCCCGCATGGGGACTGCAGAGGATCTTTATTCCATGGTGACAGGCTGATCCCCAGAGGCAGAGAGCCAGCACATGGCTGGGTCCCCCAAGGCCTAGAGGCTCATAGGGCATATAGCCTGGGGTCTTATCTGGGGGTGAGGGGGGCAGAAAGAGTACATGGACCAATGATTTCAGGGCACAGGGGCGGTACACGGGCGGAGTTGGGGTAACAGAACCAATAGGAGAAACCCGAGGGAGCGGTTAGGACTAGGGGTGGGGAAGGGGGGACGGTGTGTGGGAAGGGCAGACAGGAGTGGAGAGATATGGTGCCACACAGGGGAATTGAAAAAACCTCTTAACTTTATTGCTATATGCCTGAATTTGAAGCTGCTGTACATTTGAAATTAAGTCTTTGTCTAGAAATATAGGATGAGCAGTATTAAGGATTTAAAAGTTTTTCACTGACAGAGTGGGTAAGAACTGGAACAGGCTTCCCATAGAGATCAAGGCCTCAAGCCTGTCAGTGTTCAAGAAGTGTTTTGACAACAGTCTGAGATATATGGTTTAACTTTTAAATTGCTCTGTGTGGAGCCTAGGTAAAGGGCTGAACAATTCTTGTGGGCTTCTACCAGCTGTGGGTTGTGAGAGACTGAAATGTTATGGCTAATGGGTTAAACGTTGCTATGAAGGACATTTTGCCCATTATAGTAAAATTGTACGAAGAGGCTGCTACCACCAGAGCTCACCCCTCTCTGAATATGCCTCCTGATTGGAACTTTGGTGAGTTAAGCCACCTAAGGGAACTTGGTGGCTTAATGTGACACAGTTGTCTAACTATCTCACATCGAGGAAGAAGTAAACAAGGCTAAAGGAGAAAAATGTCTCTACAAAGAAAGCCAAACTCAGCAGCTGTCCTGAAAATCAACTCTGGCTAGGTTTGGGCTGGGGGAGGCTGTAGCTCACAAGCTCATCTGCTGAGGCCAGGTTTGCACATGCTTCTCCCCAACCTAGGGGGAAGGAGGAGCAGAGTTTTTGGATGTGTGGCATAATCTCTGGTCAGAGGGAGTGAACACCCCTCCTCCGTTACACAAACTGGCTCAGTTGTAAACCCAGCCTGGGAAGGCCAGATCCATGGGACATTCACATGAGGGGCAGCTGAGGAAGTGTCATAAATTATCAAAGACCCCCGACATAGTGGGGTTAGGGTTAGGTTTAAGGCTAGGGTATTTCTGAAGCCAAAAACCAATAGGAATTTGAGAAAGCCTAAAATAATAAATGTCCTTGATTAGCAGTAATGTATAAGTATCTGATTTCTTCTGACATTGTGAATAGTCTTCTGAATCCAGTCAAATCAATTCAGTGGTTTGTTCAGTCTTTCAGTTTTCATATCCTGATTCTTAGAATACTGACGGATTAAGCCCAGCAAACACAAAATTCCTCAAACACTTTGGTTTCAGAGATGGTCAAAATCTTAAATTTGCTTGCTTTTTGTTTTTTATTACTTTTGGTTTTGTCCTCATTGGAATCAGCTGGTTAAAACTGAGTTATTTCGAAGGATGTGTAAGATTTCTTTCCAGATCTCAAAGTAGTTTTATTGTACTGTTGTGTTTAATTCTTAGTTTGTTAATTGATAGCAGCCTTGGAACCCTGGAAACTGATATCTGGGTCTCCTGAGATTCCTAGCTTCCAGGTGCCTGGTTCAGGAGCTAGGGAAGCTCTGGCACTGCAGGCAGAAAACTACTCAGTTTGGATTACCTTTGCTCTTCCTTCAGCAATGCATAGATGCCATGAAACTTTCTATGAAATAATAAAAGCTTGTTCAGTCCTTTTTATTTTTGCAAAGTTTCGAAACTGCCCATAGAAGAACATAACATTAATAATCTGCTGCTTAAGCAATATTCAATTGTTCATCTTTATTAGCAGTATAATTAGTTATACTAATTAGTTATACTAACACTGCTGTTAACTGTCTCCTAATCAGAGCATTTCTGAAAAACTGTTGATTCCGTTGGGAAACTAATGTCTAAATAAAAAGAAAAAAGTAGAAGGCAGGCAGTGCTTTACTCCCAAGTCCTTTACTGAGAAACGGAAACACAGCAAGCTTAAATGCTGTACTCTGCTCTTCCTAGAAAGTTCTGGCAGAATTTGTATTGGGCCTACATAACATATATCTCACTGCCATAAACTATTAACTTTTTCCCCCACTCTATTCATACTCTCTGCAGACTAACAATGCCCAGTCCAGTCAAACTTTCTCACTGGGGCAACCAATGATGATATATTCAGTAATTTTATTATTTTTATTTTATAAATCCTCTGCTTTTTCTTGTTATTTTTTAATTCATAACATGATGTGGCAGTGCAGGTGGCTGAGGTCATCTCGGCCCCTGATGGTAACAACTCCAACTGGTGGTGGTCAGGCACGGGCACCGAGGTCTGAGTTCCCTACTTGCACCTAGGGTGAGAGCCAACAATTCCCCTAGGCTGAGGTTTGCATATTCTTCCCTGATGGGTTGATGTTTTCCCCTCCCTGTTTTGTATGTACACCATGTATATTCATCTCCCTAAGTTAATATGCATTAATTCTGGAAAGTTCTGTGGTACTCGACACCCCATTGCACCCTTCCCCAAGTCCCTCCTATGTATTGTTCCCATTGGGTCATTTATCCTCAACCCCCCCTCCTGTCAAAGACCCCATTGGCTGTATCCCTTATCCCCACCTTTCCAAACCCCACCATAAAACCCCTTGTAACCGCCAAATCCTTGGCTCTCTTCCCCCTGACTCCCTTTCCCCGGATCTGGTTCACCTGGAATAAACCTTCTTCGTCGAACTACCTACAGAGAGTCCCCCCTCTCGCTTCTTTGCCTCTGCTTGTGTGCCTTTTCCACCAGCTTGAAGGGAGGCTTCCTCGGGTGAGGAGCGTCCGGCCCTCACAAGGCATTTTGGAGCTGCCTGTGTGTGGAGACCCTCTGGCTAATCCTCCGGGCTCTCTTTTTGCGGCGCACAGCCGGCAGTTGTGCCTCAACACACAACTGCTGGTACAGCAATTTTGTAATACCTGTTTGATTCACGCAGTCAAATAGCTTCCACTTTTTTATTATAACAAGTTTCCATTAGGTTCTCCATAATTTGACACATTCAGCTTCCAGATAAAATAGCCTACCAGATAAAATACCAGGAAGGTGGTCTCTTTAAGATTCAGGGGAAACTGAACATACTTAAAAGATAATGTATCAAATTTAAAGGGGAAGGAGATGAAAGGCTGGGAAACCCCGTCTCCTCTTCCACTAACAAACTGGCTGCAATTACTAATAAACCCCCAAAACAGGCTACTGAAACTAGAACTGGGGTTAGGACAAAGAAACCACCAATCATACACATTTTTAACAACTGCCAGTACCTCTCTTGATTTTTTATAAATCATTATTGCTGAGCACAGCAAAATAGAAATCCGGATTCACGCCCCGGCTCTGTAAAAGTTACACATCAGGGACAAATTCGGAGCAATCTGTGGATAGGGAAACAGGCCTAGACAGTAGTACTTCAAACCAGAGAGACAATATGAACTCAACCAACATGGTGACTACTTTACCTCAACACAAAGTAATTAAAACCAAACCAAAATGTAATTAGTACAGGTTTTTTCACTTTCCTTCGAGCCCTGCGTTGGGCGCCACTAATTATTTGTCCAGGTTTGAGATAAATTGGAGGAAAAATAGCCTCTGATAGAAGGCAGGTTTCAACCATCCCTCTCCCACCAGGTTCAGAAAGATTTTTCCTTGGAGGAAAGTGAAAGAAAAAAAATATTTCTTTAACAAGTAAAGTGCAAGCAAGCACGGAAAACTTGCAACCCATGCTGAGAATACGTGCTGGTCTCTCTTGGATATAATTTCAGCTTTGTCATGCAGAGAGACCTATTTATCAAGTAGCTTAAAACTAACAAATTTGTATTATTATAGCAATATTGGGATTTATGACCTACATTTAAGAAATCTGATTGCACTGCTTTAGATTCCTCAAATATACATATCCTCTTTCCATATTACTTGGTTTAGCAGTGATGTCTACATAGGTCATATTTGCTTAAATCTCATCTAACTACTGCCTAGTTTGTGTGGGTATGATGTAATTGGAAACCTATTTAAGCATTTTTAGTATGCCTAATAATATAAGAGCCCAAGTCAAGAAAATCAAGCATTTCATCGTGTATTCATGTTGGCTGCTTGGAACAGCCAATATAGAAATTCAAAGAAAAAAATGCACATGCTACTAGAAACTAGTTTAAAATTCCCAGTAACAGACGACCTTATAGCAATATGAAATTGTCTTGTCCTTGGGATTGGGGGGTGGATTTTTTGGTTGGTTGGCTGGTTGGTTGGTTGGTTGGTTGGTTGGTTGGATTCTTCGGTTTATAAAAAAAAATGTTTGAGTGGCCCCATTGGACAATATCTGGTTTGTAAAGTAAGTTTGTTCCTTCTGTCTATCTTCACAGAGTCAGAAAGGAATCAGACTATGAGACTTCAGCATTTTGCATCACAAGGATTCCTCTAAACCAATTTATACAGTTTTGAGATGTGTGAGCTTACTTTTCCATCTGAATTTTTGTTTGGACTAAAATTAATGTTCAGGCAAACCCATCGAATTATGAGTTTGGGGAAAATACAAGGAAAAATAATTATCTTAACTAGTCCCACATGTGATGAAACATTCCACATTTTAATAGCACTGAGAATTTAGTGTGAGTCTAGATTTTTGATAGGTTTTTAAAAATCTAGTGGGGTTTTTTGAAAAGGAATGAATATATTTTTCATGCTCAATTTTAGAGGAACAGATATATTAAAACATATTAAAAGGGACATGGTTTTCTGAAGTTCATCTTGACACAAAAGTAATACTATGAAATTAGATTGCAACTACTATTAATCTCCTTAGTAAAAAAACTAAGTTGACTGTGTGATTAGATATCCTAGAGAGAAACAAGCTGCTTAACACAAAGATATAGTGAGAAGCAACTCAATTACTATTTTTGTTAGAATATTGCAGAAGAGAAAACTAATTAAACAGAAAGATACACATCATAGTGATCACTTGAAACAGTTAAAAAAAAAAAGGTGTTCTTCCTCAAAGTGAGACATTAAGAAGAGATTACAGAGGAATGGCTTTTAACTAAGTGGGATTCATAGAAGAACCAGGAGGAAAAAGAAAAAATTGGAGTTGTTCTGAACACCTACCATCAGCTCCCTTTTAAGAGGAAATGAATGGAAATATAATAAAAAAGATCACCATGTGATATTTTTGTGCCAATGACTTGTCAGATTGACGAGAGCATTGATGTTCAGAAGTCTGAATTCAAAAGAGGGAGTGACTGACAGTATGAGAAAGAGAGGAAATCATATCCTGGATGGAAAAACAGACCTGTAGGACAGTTCAGCTGGAGCATATTTTTCCAGGAGCAGGAGGGAGAAAGGAAAATTGAAGCAGCGGGGGAAAGGCAAAACAGGGAATCATTTGCTATGGAAATACAATATAAAGCAGGCTTTGAAATTTCCAGAAAATATGGGGATAGAGTTAAATACTGGGAAGGAATTCTTACCTTAGAAACACTGCCCCAAAACAAATATTTTCTTCATTAAAGACTTTATTTTATTTGATTTTTTTAAAAAAATCTTTTATGTATCTTTTTAAAATGAACCTATAGTAAGAACAAAAAATTAATCTCACTTATTATTATCTTTAGGGTGTAATATGATGAAAATACATCATCCATCACATAAAAAATTCCTTTTAAAACAAAGTTTTTATTGCCAGCTTTTTTGCCACCTAAAATATGGCACTGCTAGGCCACAAAAAATGCTACTTTTGTAAGAAGTGGCCTCAGCTTTGTTCTGTCTTTAGAAATGGTGTAACCATGTTACTTCAATGTAAAATTTAGACAGAGGAATCTCCTTAGTACAGATAAGATGTAAGAAAGATGAAGAAAAAAAAGAATATGTATATTTTAAAGGAATTCTTCTGAGCAAATTAACACTGAAGTAATTAAAAAATATTTGGATGCTTTTATCCAGATATAGTTAGAGAAATTTTAGGGGAAAACTGTCACCAAAATGGTTTATATTTGCTTTGGCACCTTTGAATCCTCATCTCTTCTGTTTGTTTCACAGTTCAGAGAAAGGAAACTTCAGAAATCTTTTAAGTACATCTACATGTCTAGGACTTCAGAGGTACATTCAAGCTAACAAAGGGACCAGAAAGAATGGGTGGATTCACCATTTCATGAAGAAAATGAAGAAAAGAACTGGATGGAAGGAAATGGAAACTATCTTTGAACATGTGTATCCAGAGACTTTTTGAAAAGAGAGGCATCTACATGAGCAATGATGCCATGGGGAGAAGGAAGGTAAAGTTCATTTATTGACCTTAGTAATTTTCCTGAGAAATTCAACAGACATTTAAATTAATATAGATGGGTGGTCCCCCAGAAACATGAAGGAGTTCTGCAGTTCTGTGTTTCATCACCAATGCAAAAATGCCAAACCAATGCCAAATCAGTTTCTGTTAGAAATAACAAATACAATAAGAAATAATCATTCTCTGGTGAAGTTGAAGGAATTAACAGAACATTTTGTAGAATAGAAAATTGATACATGGCAGAATGAGGCAATATCCTTTCTAAAGAATAAGAATGTCTTGGACCCATCAATTTTTCTTGCATTAATAACTTCTAGTAATGTGTAAATAAGACTTCTAGAAGATAAATAAAACTAACTCATTTGCATTACAGCATCTTCCCTATTGTGATGTGATCTTGCCCAAACATGCTTGTACTACAAACTAGGCAGAAGTTCTTCTAAACAAAGAATCATGCTGCAGTTCGTAGACACCCAAAGAACATTTCCGATTATTCTTCCTGATCAAATAGAGCTTACAAAAAACAGATTAAATGTACATAATTTAGGAGGTATCAAAACTTGATCTGAAAAAACAAGGTGACAGATAAAAAACCAGTTTCATTCGATGTCTCTCTTCCTTTGCTCAAATTGAAAAAATCTGACAGTAAGCTTTAAATATCTGAGTTACATGAAAATATCGTCTTTAAATTTCCATTAAAAACTGATGAACCTGTGCATTTTCCTAGTCAAAACTATATTATCTGAAACTTTGTTAGTACTTTTATGTAGCTCTAGTTATTTTGCTCTACCATGTGTGATCTTCTACTATGCAATTTATTGAAGAATGGCACAAAATTTTGTCTAACTTTCCTTTTCAAAAGTGAATTATACAAGTCTTGTTAATTCCAAAGGTAATCCATGTGTTTAGCGCTTTTCCAGTCAGTGAAATAGTTCTAAAGCAGTACTGTCCGTGCATGAGAAACATCTGTTAACTGTGGGAATGGTTCTTTAAGGTTCTTATATATGCTATGCAAAATTGAACACATTCACAACGTTACATAAAATATGCATTTTGGAAATATCGTAAAGAAAAAATTTGTACAGATAACGACAAAAACTTTTAGGCTTAGCATCAGAAATTTAATGAACAATATTGAAAATGTAGGAAAAAAATCAACTCTTAATAAACATTTATTCATAGAAAAATATTCAGTAATACAAAAAATTAAGTGTAGAAATAAACTGCCACTAGTTATGACTACAAAACAATTTTGAACAGAAGGTCTGATTTCCAGCTTCAAATGCGGAAACTTGCCTGAAGCAGGATCACTAATACTGTTATAAATTTGCTGTTGTGGAGAACCTGGCTTATAGTTCTCATTCCAGTAACATTTTGTAGAACTGCAATAAAACTTCAGTAAGACATTCTCAGGGCTTTTTTTTTTTTTTAATAACCTTTGTGGTGGCTACCAAAATGTCAAAATATACCAAAATGGTAATTTGGGAAAAAACCCAACAGCAAACTCCACACAAATGGCAAAGTTGCTCTCTGTACTGTAAAGCATCATGCATGGTCTCTATGAAGGATTAAAAATATGCATTAGTAAATTTGTAGTCTCTATGTCATGTTAAAAGGGCTGAAGTTAGACTGCTGCAAAAGGCTTAGGCACCACACCTTGTAGAATGTTTACAATGTAAATTTATAACTGTAGCTCAGTTGACTTTCTACCCAATTTGATTTACTATTTCCATTTTGTTTACTGTCCCACTGTTCAGCAACTGCTCTGATTAAGGATTTGATGCTTTAGTTTCTAGTGGAGTGTGTTTAGGGCAAAACATAAACAAAAGTGTCAGAATCAGACCCCCAAAGTCCCTCTTTCTTCATCAAAGGTATTCATAATCAAGTAAGTTGACATTCTACATGTATTACATACAGCCAAAAGAAAGGTTCCTTAAGTTACTTGAAAGTTCAGTCATTTGGGACATTGCTGCAGTAGATACCAACGAGAACTTCTTGATGTTCTGAAAAAATCTGAAGAAGGGCAAGATCTCAATCTGTAAGAGTATCATGATCAAAAGGGATGCAATGAGTCTCAGTTTTATGTAAATGATAAGTAACCCTTTTTACCCCCCCAAATTATAAACTATTGTTTACACAGTTTGAAATCAAGTTTGTTTGGTTTTTATGTCTACCTTTTCTGGTTTTATACTTCTATATTGCAGTTGTATTTCCAGTTTTATAATCAGAAAGTAACACTTTTTTTTTTTTTAATAAAGCATGTTGCTTTCATATAGGGCTTCTCCATTGTTAAATATCAAATGAAAATTCCAACTGTGGGAAAACAATATTTAATGGCATCTGCAGATGAAACTTTTGGAGTATCGACATCTCATGCATGGCAATGAGATGTTTGGGATGTGCTGTTTCCGATTAATATACCGAGCTAGGTCAGTCAAATGTCAAGAAATACAAAATCTTTTCTGACAGCATTATTCAGAGCTTCTGATGAGCAGTACACAGGAGTATAACTATATTCTGAAAAAATCCCTCTTTTCCCACCCACAACTTCAGCTTTGGGGTCTATATGAGGTATAACAATTATAATACCAAACTGCAGGTTATGAAATGCAATATACTCTAAGTTAATAAACACTTTTTGACAGAATCCCTCTCAAAACCAGAAAGTAGTATTTCACATTACAGCACTCTGAGCTCTGCTTTATAACCAAGTTAAAACAGTAGAGAATGAGTCCACACAACCCTTTCAGGCCCAATTTCTCTTGTCATAAATAAACATTGCATTTTGTAATGCAGATACCTACATACATTCAGGGAGAAAAAATGAAGCAACAGCATTTTCAAGGCCTACACTGACTCTTTCCAGGAGAGAATAAAGCCACTGTTGCCTAGATGGGGATGCACAGAATTGTATAGGCATCTGCATCACCAAATGTTATTAACAAGGTTGGTTCAGTTTGAGAATAATTCTGTATCACTGTATGGAACAAAAACAAAGCATGGGCGAGGTTTGTTGGAGTTCCTTTCTCTTTTAGCTGTAGTTCCACTTTTGTGTTTTTAGTCTGCTTGACCACTTTCTTTTCTTGTTGACCTTCAAGTTTTGTTTAAAACTTTATCAAATATGATGTAATTTTTATAGAACAAAATCAGATTATTTTAGAAAGCTGAACTTGGGCTTAAGTTACCTAACTAATGAACAATTTGCTCCGTTAGGTATAATAAGCCGTAATAAGCTCAAGAACAGAAAATGTAAATCCAGAAGAGATCTGACAAGCTCTCAAACCTTGCATTCTTAAGTTAGTGAAAAACCTGTGGTCTGTGACTGCAATGGTGGGCTACAATGGAGTTAATATGAATTCAGAGACAAATAGGAAAACTAGGGTAGGATGAAACTATTATGGAGTCTATGTTCTATCTGAATCATGCATAAGAGCAGAAATTAATGTCTTAAAAAAATCTTCTATGTGTGTGTATTTTTCTCTTTGCTTTAAAGACAAATCTTCATCCTGGTGAGACTCAAAAATAACCAGCTGCAGCATTTAAAGATATACTTTATACCGTAGATCAAGTAAGGAAAAGATAACTTTTAGCATTGGTTTGCAATGCACATTAGATCAAGTTTTCCACAATCACACTCCCATTTTAACATGAATGAGCCAAACTTTTGAATTGCATTACTGCTGAGGTATCCTTGTCTCTCCAATGGGTTTTGATGCCCACTGTGCTTAGATGACTTTTCTCAATATCCAAGCACAGTTATTGCTACTAATCCATACTCAGATATGGCTACTAATCCATACTAACCATACTCTGGATAAAGCTGACAGACCATTACCTGACACAGATTCAGGATACACACAACTTTAGAATTTTACTATAAATCCTGAGATTATTAGTAGTTGGTTTCACTGGCAGTGATGTGTGAGAAAAAGAAAGATATTTCTGTGAGTCCAGTAAATTCAGCCCACTTTATTGAATCTTCTGTGTTGGCAGTAATAGATTTCTTACTCCCGAATGCTGCTAGATGAGGATGCTTCACAGAAATAATTTCTGACAAGATAAATATAGGAAATAATTTCTGACAAGATAAATATAGGAAACTGGAAAAAAAAAAGCCATTTTTTTCTTCTTCACCTTTATCATTCAAAAAAAGCCCAGCATTTATTTCCTTTGTAAATGTCACAGAGAGATTGGTGCTCCGCTGGAAACTTCCATGGTGATTTTTCATCTCTGCACAATTTTCTTGAGCTGGCTTATAAACACTGGGAAATGGAAAGTATTACTGATTGTTTTAAACTGTATTGGCACAAACATAGTGCTAGGAAAATAGATACATACTATTTCAATTTCTATGACAGCAACTTAGGAAAACTTTTACCTATTTCTTCACTTGCCAAAAGATTAGGGAAGACTTCATTAAGTGCTAGATTTCAGCTTCTTTAGGTATATAAAAGGTGTCATCAGCTCAGCAATACTTGTGCTGATTCAGCTAAACACACAGAGCTAAAAGCATTAATTTACTTTTAAAAGTGTGCTTGGAAACAATTCTTTTTCAGAAATAGGAGCAAGGTCAGCTGAAAAACTGCAATAAAATTCTATTTTAAAAGGAAATAAATGCATTTATTGTAAACTGACGTTATTTATGAAGAAAAAGCTAATAGTGTAATTACCACACTTCTTTTGTGTTTTTTACACACTTTTATTGTGTTCTTTGGCACTAACACCTTTAAGGAGAAAATATTTAACACTTAACCATTTTTTTTTAACTTGGGTTCTTGGTCTAAATCACTTGTCTCAAAAGATTAGACTGAAATACTTCACATTTTCTGCTTATGCTGTATTTTTCCCCCTAAATATAAAATAAAGGGAAAAGGCAAATAAGTTTGAAGAAAAAAATCCTGAACTTTCCTAATAAAGTTTCTCCTAGTGAAAAAAAAAACAAACAACATTATTTGTCAAGCCAATCTTTTCAATCTTTTACCAAGCGAAAGTTCTTCTCTTCTATACAATGCTCGCTACCAATAGCTTTTCTGGAAATCATTCCTCCACATTTCACAGAATTTGTGAGTGGTTTGGAAAACTCTGTACATAGAGAATCCTACATAGGCACCATTCCACTGCACAGGGCTTCTTTCAGGTTCACTGAAATGAAAGATAAGCACAGATGTGGCAGGGAAGAATTTAAGCATAACATCAGCATCGATAATGAAGCATTTCTAAAGCATCCTCATAAAGTAAATTTGACTTCCCTGTCCAGTCACATCTGTGAAATTCCAAACTGCAGTTCCAGAGAGTCACTATTTTTTGTGATTACAGGTATGAATGGCAAATGTTTCAGAAAACACAAAAGAGAATTGTCTGAGACTCTTTAACTATTCCCCAACTCATTAAGAGTTTCATTAGATGAATGAAGCTTTGCTTTGTGAACACATTTTTAATGCCCTTGCTGCTTAAGAACTAAGTGAATATATGTCACAGATTTAAATATACGTGAATATTTTAAAGTTATCAATACTTACCATAAAATGATAATCTGCTAAGATACTGGGGTGCATCATCTTTCTATAAACAAATTGCCAGGTTTGAAGGATTTTAGAGGACGCATAAAGTATGCTTTTCTGATCCTCAAGGAACAGAGTTATTTTAAAATAAAAGAACAGGAGTAAAGCAGGAAATCTGAGTTTTGCCTGCACACCTTCAAGGACTCACTGCGAACAGAAAACTCTTTACATTTTTCAAGACCTGTAGTCCTCTCTGCAACTGTTGTTTCCATCTCAAAGCCAACAGAAAGACAGTGAAAGAGGGTCTGGTATTTTTCACAGTCAGTCAAGTCCTTCATTGTCTGGAAGTTTTCCTTCTTATGAAATGAGTTGTGCCTAAGATCAGATACGTTGAAATCCTACAATCTAGATCTCCATCTGTGCCATCATATATAGGAAGCCATCTGCTAATTTGATATGCAATCTGTACCCTAGAAACACAAAGAGATCTTCATAAAAGTAGCAATCTTCTAATATCAGGATACTCTATTTACCAGTAATTTCAGTTTTCTGTCCTAGAGAAAGGGATCGGGTCACGTTGTTCATTATGTTATTTGCTCTATTCAAAAGGGAAAGTTTACTTGCAGAAGATTAAAAAAATTTAGTTAGGAAGGGAACTTGTGGATATTACATACAGACACACACACACACCATCTACCATCATTTGAAATGAAACAGTAGGTCTACATGTGGACAAATATTCTTGAGGAAAATCTGAGTGTGATTTTGTACAACATCCATCGTGAACATTTCTCATTGGGAAGTGGAAAAAAATTATAGAGAAAAAATGTTATAGGATAGACAAAAATGGGTTAAAAAACCCAAACAAACAAACCACAAAACATTCTAGTAACATATTCAAAATATTTTGCATACTGGAAACCCCAAACAGTCTTCTTTTTCAAATGAAGAAATTAAGTTATTTATGAAAAGCCACATAGCAGTTCAGGCCTGGAGTCATGATAAGATCTTGAGAGAGAATAACCCTTCGTTTTCTCTCAAACAAACAAAACAGTTTTCTTTTGAATGTCACAGATTTTAAAGAACATGATGAATAAAGAACATTTTTCATGTTGCATTTTGTCATATATACCACCAAACTGACCTTCTTTAAACATCTATAGTTTGGATTATTTTCCCAAGTGACAGCAGAGCCTAGGACTGCTTCAAACATTCACGCAAATTTTCTTTGCTTCAGCACTTCCTCTGCAAGGAAGTGCTTTCTTTTCTTTAGAGGAGAAAAAAAATAAAAAGATACAATGCTTACCATTATTTCAGCAGAGCAAGCATTTAAGCATTTAAAAATGAATAAAACTGTTTCCTACTAGGCTGCTATTTTTCCCTTTTTGGTACTAGAAGCTCTGAAACAACCAATCTTAATTTCAGGGATGTGGGATTAATAAAGTGCCTATGATCTGCAACCCATATGAAAATTGCAAGATTTATGTGTTGATGGATAGTTAGTTAGGAAGGAAAATAAAGACAAAACCCTTCTAAATAAAATTTTCTTTAGGATAATATGCTTTAGTATAGAGATAAATGTTCTTCCTAAGAAAAACAAAATGTCTATATTTTGGTTTTAAGCCATTGTTTAAAAATTTATCTGGCTTACAAATGTATACATGGGGTTTGCATCCTTGCGGAAAAAAAATTGCTGATATGACATAGATTTTATTTTTCCTTCAAGATGCTGGGTGAGGTGACACAATGGTTATGGTCTATAGAGAGAAAAATGTTTGGCATTTACAAAGCATGTTTACCCCCCACTCCAATATCTGTCAAAGCAGGGTGATGGTGAGTGTCTAACTACTGAGTTTATCTAGTCCAGCTCTCTGCATGGCTGTTTCATAGCCACGTTATTCTGTCTTGCAGTCAACAGGGGATAAAGACATGGACTTTAGCATACAGGTAGATTTTATAAAGGCTAAACTTGGCTTCCATTATTATTTAATAGATGTTAACATTGCATTTTGATGGCTGAAAGTCACACAGTTTATGTACAGCTTTATCTAGACTTGATCATA
This sequence comes from Rhagologus leucostigma, assembly GCA_013397725.1. Taxonomy (NCBI): domain Eukaryota; kingdom Metazoa; phylum Chordata; class Aves; order Passeriformes; genus Rhagologus; species Rhagologus leucostigma. The sequence goes on from VZTD01003914.1 coordinate 1,542,899, forward strand.
GTAGTCATCATGAATGATGAAACATCAAATATAACAACAAAACTTAATACATTCTAAATATCCCAAGTGGTTATAAGTCAAGTCTGTTCTGGACAACATAGATTTGTTTATTTATTTGGGCCTTGACACTACAAAAATATGTATGTGAACCCCTCTAAAATAAATTCTGCAATATAATATTACCTTTTGTCATGTTTATGTGAATACTTTGACTTAATTTGATATAAGAAATAGGGAAAAGAAAGCAAGGGTCTGATGAGGTGAAAAACACTCTTGAAATAAAGCTGTACTTGATCATCAGAGATTCTGAAAAGAAGAATCTTCTGATACGGGAAGAGTTGATAAGCTAGATGGATACACTGGCTTATGGAGTATGATGAAGCAAGACCTGAGTAGTATCCTTTCTTATGATATTAAGACTTAAATAATAGAGATAAGCATTTATACACTATCACTTTAAAGGCTGTGCTTCTACTGTAACCTTAAAGTTTCTATGATTCTAAGAATAGATAACAACACTCTGTCTTAAGGAGAACAGTCTCAGCATGAGATATGAGTCCTCCACACACTTTGTTCAGAAAAAAGATTTACTCTCAATTCAGAAAGAGCAAAATAAGGAGCACTTAAACAAACTGGCCATGTACAAGTCACAGAATAATTTAACTTGGAAAAGAACTTTCATATCGTGAAGTCCAACTGTTAGCCCTGCACTGCCAAGTCCACCTAATCCCAAAGTGCCAGATCTTTCCAGTACCTGCAGGAGTGATAACTCCACCACTTCCCAGGGCAGCCTGTTCCAATGTTTGGCAACCCTGTCAGTGAAGACATTTTTCCTTATATCTATTCTAAACTTCCCTTGGTGCAACTTGAGGTTATTTCCTCTTGTCCTATTGTTACTTGAGAAAAGAGACAAACATCTACCTCACTACAACCTCCACAGGAGTTGTGGGGATGAGATCTGATAGGATGCACCCTTGAGTGCTGAGGGAGCTGTCTCATCTCATTACAAGGCCACACTGATCACCTTTGAAAATTGCTCTGATTAAGGATTTGAAAAGTCATGGTAACTGGAAGAGGTTCATGAGAAATGAAAGAAGGAAAATACCACCCCTGTCTCAAAGCAAGGCAAGAACAAAGAAACAGGGAACTACTCTTCTTTTAGCCTCATCTCTATCCCTGGGAAAGTAACTAATCCTGGAAAATATTTGTAAATATATTCATAGCAAGAAGATGATTGAGAGTAGTCAGCATTGATTTATGAATGGCAAATCATGCCTGTCCACTCTGACAGCCTTCTACAGGGAAATGACAAGCTTAATGGATGAAAGAGGAAGAGTGGGATTTTTATCTTTCTTTAGTGAGGCTTTTTACACTGTCTCTAACAATATCTTCATATATAAACTGATTTTATATGAACTAGATAAATGGACAGTAGGGTGGACTGAAAATTGGCTGAACTTCTGGGCTCAGAGGGTTTTGATCAGTGACACTGAGTCTAGCTGGAGGCTGGTCACTAGTGGTATATCCAGGGGTCAATACTGAGATCAATACTACTTAGCCTCTTCATTAATGACAGAGCAGATAAAGGTGATGGGACAGAGTCTACCCTTAGCAAGCTTGCAGATGACACTAAACTGGCAGGAGCAGCTGATACCCAAGATGACTGTGCTGCCACTTAGACCTCAGCAGGCTGGAGAAATGGGATGATAGCAATCTTAATAAGTTAAACAGAGAAATCTCGAGTCCCGTGCCTAGGCAGGAATGAACACATGCTCTATTAAAGGCCGATCTGGTAATAAGGTTCGCAGAAAAGGACCTGGGGATCTTAGTGGACACAGAATTAAATATGAGCCAGCAGTGTTCCCTTGCTGCAGAGGTGGCCAGTGGCTTCCTTGGCTTCCTGCATTAGGAAGAGTCATAAGGTGGTGCTTTCATAAGGTGGTGTTTTTTCCTGTTTTCCTAACAGCAGGTTAAGGAAGGTGATCTTTGCCCTCTACTCAGACTCTGTGAGAACACACCTGGAGTGTTGGATCCATTTCTGGGCAGTACAAAAGTCATATGGACAAACGTTTTTCTTTGAAGTGATGATCAAGTAATCACTTTTTTATTGATGTATATGAAAACTTTTCCTTTTCTTTTTCTTTTTTTTTTTTGGTATTATAAACAGCTCTCTGTACTGATGAAAAGGTTTAGGCAATGAAAACAAAATAAAATAGAGTGAAAAAACATTTTTTCCAAGCAGTTCTTTGTTACTTCAGTAATTTCTTCAGATAATTCTTATCCTAGAATGGTGTAAAAAAGAGCATATTTTTCTCCAAATATACTGGATTTACATCAAAGAGCAAATATCTATATAGATGTTTTTCTTTTTCTGAAAATGCTCTACATATTTTTGAATAGAAAGAATCTCCTCACAAAGTACATTGTTTCAGCTTCTTGAGAATAAACTTCTGTTACTACTGCAGTAAACTATCAAAACTACTGGTGAGGTATTTAAACTCTTTACTAAGCTATGGCTTTAAACTTCACTGTACAGAATAAAGCAAGGATGTTTGTTTTCTTTGAAGTACTCTAATGCCAAGGATACCATTGTATTGTTTCTTTTTCCAGTAAAGGAAACCTACATGACAGCAGAAAGTAAGGAAAGAGTCTGTTTCTGTCTTTGATGAGTCTGAATGAAGGGAACCTGGAAGAAAGTTTTGTCTTCAACTATCCTATTCCTCTTCTCTCTCATTTCTTGTTGTAACAAATGGCACTGTAGAGTCTCTGCTGGTAGGGTATAATCAGGAGCCACTTGCGTGTACTCTTTCTGAGAGGACCTAGGAATTTTCTAATAGCGAAACAGAAATTATAAATGAATGCAGGGCAAATCCCAAGCCCTCTATTTTGTTCACCTCTAAGCCAACACAGGTGAGTGAGGTGAATTTCAATTAGCTGGCTGCAAACTGTAGCAGCTTTGTCTGTGATCCCTTGCACCTCCTCCGGGGAAAGGGGACCCTGCCATGCTTTGGTAAATGTACAGGGAGGCTGGTGAGTGGGCAGCTTGACAGCACATATTGCCTTTTGACATCCAGGGACACATCCAAATCTGTCAGAGGCATGTATTTCTTAAAATGTGCAACAGTGCATTGTAGATGACCCTTTTTATTCACTGTAGTAAAAGCAGTGTAGGAGTGGGGGTAATCATTACAACTAACAAAAGCACTTAGCTTCAAATTTTGGGTTTTGTCCTTTCAGTTTTTGTCCTATATAGTTAACAGATTTTGGATCAGACTCTCAGTTCATGTAAATTGACTTACACTTCAATGCAACATCAGTTTACACGTAATAAGATCAGATTCCAAGGTATGGCTCAGATACATGTATAGTCGAAAACACATCAAAAATAGAGTAACTGCTTAGTTACTGTTGTAAGTGGTAAAAAATGGAGAACATATTCATAAAGACATGAATGAAGGATAGTGGAAAACTGAAACAAAAGTTAAATTGCTTCTGAGATGAAGCTGATATTTTGAAAAATATCTAGTTATCTAGAGGCAAGGTAGCTACTTACACTCCAAAGACTCCTTGTATCAGCAAGTCTTGAACTGCTGAAATATTATTTGTTAAATCAAAGGTGATTGTTAGGTTCCAGTTCATGTTCAGAAGAAGGAAATTTGTGATTAGTTCATTGCAGCTAAAAACAAGAGGATATAGATATTTCCAGACATTTTCCATGCTCTCAAAAAAAAAAACCCAATTTGTTATACCTGACGCCCACTTACCTCCCCACCTTTTTTTTGCAGGATACTTATGATACTGGGAAAACAATGCACTTCAGAATAATAGAATGAAGCTCTGTTTAATACAGATGAGATCTCCAGATATGAAGGGAAAATACAAACCTTACAATTTGTAGAATAAGCTTGTTATAGAAATATTCCTCCCTCCAAAGTGGAAAATTGTCCTCACAAACTAAAAGTAACACAACATAATTACTAATTTTGCATTCACTTGTTTTTACTTAGAAAAATTATGGTTTTGATATATCAATATGATTTCTTGAGTTCTTTTTTTTAAAAAAAAATCTAATTTATTGCTTTCATAACGTGGTGTTTTTTCTTGTTTTCCTAATAGCAGCAGTTTAATAATATTGATAAATAGACTTCAACATTTCTGCCTAGATTTTTCAAACTTGTTTATGGATATTTAATACTCCTCTCAGAATATCTATCTTTCTGGTTACTACTGGACGTATTTTCAGTTCAATTTTTGCTGCTTTTAAAGAAAACCACCATCTTCATGGGTCTCAGGAACTGTCTACAACTGTAATATCATCAGTCTGATGCCCAAGGAAGAAATTGCTACATGCAGTTAATATTATTTGTTTTCAGTGAAGTCACAAACACTTCTCTCTGGATTAATCTCCCATTCTAATGGACTAAGCTTTAACAACCTTCCATGCATCAGATGGAACATAACAAGAAAACAGTGAACCTAAACGAGAGAGAGAGAGAGAGAGAGAGAACTGAAAGAAAGAGGTATTCATCAGAGATGTAAACATACGTACAAGAAGATCATAGAATCACTGAGTGACTGGGGTAAGAGGGGACCTTAAATATCGTCTCGTTCCAACCTTCCTACTATGGGTAGGGACACCTTTCACTAGACCAGGTTGCTCAAAGCTCCATCCAAACTGACCGTGAACACTTGAACACTTCCAGGAATGGGGCATCCACACCTTCTTTGGGCAACATGTTCCAGTGCCTCAGCATCCTCGCAGCAAAGAATGTCTTTCTAATATCTAATCTAAACCTATTCTATTTCACCTTGAAGCCATTCCACCTTGCCCTGTCACTACATGTAAATAGTCCCTCTCCACCTTTCTTGTAGGCTCACTTCAGGTACTGGAACCCTGAAGCTTTCTCTTTTTCAGACTGAAGAATCCCATTTCTCTCTGCCTTTCCTCATAGAAAATGTGTTCCATCCCTCTCATTAACTTCATGGCCCTCCTCTGGACTCTCCAACAGGTCAGTGTTCTTCCTTTGCTGGGGAACCCAGAGCTGGATGCAGTGCTCCAGGGGGGGTCTCATGAGAGTGGGGTAAAGGGACAGACTTGCCTTCCCCAGTGCATCCCAGAACACATATCGTCTATCCCTTCTCCATGGTTACAATGAAAAACGTGATTTCGTTATATCCTTTTTTCCTAATCTGCAAACAGCCTGGTGAGCAGCATGAAAAATCTCTGATGGCAAGACTGCTAGTGATGCAAGATACAGCAGAATCTGAAATATATTTTGAGTTCTCTGTGGAGGAACAGCTCGTCTGCAGGAAGTCAGACTCTGAGTCCTTTCATTCCCCTTCCAGTAGCATTTCCCAGTGCAGTGTGATTATCTGTCAAAGCTCAGACAGTGAGCATCATACTCAGACAACCAGCTCTGGCTCAGGCACCACTGCAGCCAGGCCTCTGACTCATACATTCCAGCATTGTGCTCTGGCTTTACACTCTTATCACCATCACTCTGTATGTCATATACATAGTTGTCTGGATGTGCAACTGACCAATAATTTCTCTTTGCTTAACATGAGGATATCATGCAATGGAAAAAACCTGACTTGTAAGGCTTTCTGCTTGGCTCAAATCTTAAGCTGGAGCCTGATTTTGCCATATAATTCTCCCGTTCTCTCCATACATGGCCCTTCAGTCATAATACAAATGGATTTTAATACATTCACCAATTAGAAGTGGAAAAATGTCATGCAAAAGAGGCAATGGTCGACACAATTTCCATTGCTAAACATCAATTTCAACCCAACCTTTTCCAGTGTTGCTTCAACTAAGAAAGAATTCTTTTAAGGTATTTTCATTTTATTTTAAAAGGTAGAAAAATTATAGTTGAGTCTTATAAACATCTTGTATTTTCCCAGCACCAGTACTCTGTACATACACAGAAAAGGAATAGTCTGGAAAAGGATTAGTGTGCCTGAGCCAGTTTATACTGGAAACCATAAAAACCATACACATTTTCACATATTTTCCTCTGGAAATCAAACCTTGGAAATAACCTGTTGTAGGCTTATACGACAGAAACCTGCAAAATGTCAATGTCTTTATCAGTTCAACACTGGCAGAACTTTGTGGATTGGAATAACCTGTGTTTTCACATATCTTTAGAGAACAAAACAACACACCATGGCATATAAAAATGGTATCAATTATCACTTCTTAGAGAGGAGACACTTCTAGCATCAGACTGGAACTTTTTTGTTTCAAGTGACACTGTCTTTATCTTTAATTTTCCAGATATGACCCTGTCGTAGTTTAGCACAACTTGGGTTTTAGTTAACGAGAAATCCGCCAGCCACAGAAGAAATTTTTCTGCAAGGGGATACAGACAGCTTCCTGTAGACCCGACAAAACCAATCAGCTGGCTAGTTTGAATATTGACAACTCTGTCAAGCCACTTAAAAAAGCTTAACACGCCTCTGTGAACCACATTTAAGTACGAACAAACCCTGAGAAAGTTCTCTCTTTCTTCCGGCTTTTGGACAGGTTACTTAGGGGCCCTGCGGCCCTGCTCTGTCGTGGTCTCGCCGGGTCGGCTCCCGGTGTGTTGGAGCGGGGCCAGGCCAGCTGGGAGGAAAACCACCCCAGAGCCGCGAGCAGCCGCGCGGCCGAAACTCCCTCCCAACTGAGGCCGGGACCGCGCAGCTGAAATTCATCTGAGGCCGCTGCTCAGCAGAGATCACATGACCAACAGCAAGAGGCGAATTCTTGATGCAAGTCCCGGGTAAGATTAACTCTTTCAGTGCTGTAAGATTTCCCAGAACAGATGAAACCTACAGATATCAATCCTCTCCCGAGTCAAAGGAAAGGAAATAGTGAAGGCACGTGAAGAAAACACCATAGAGACACCAAAGTCAGTGAAGAAGGAAGAGCCGAAGCCTAGAGAGAGGAGAAAGAGATGTTTCAAACCTAGAAACTGAAGTTCTTTTGTAAAGCTATGGTNATGATACTGAAGCTGCAAGAAAACTGTTTCTTGTGGAGAAAATCTCCATAGCATGAATAAGAGAGACTCCTCTCCCTAAATGAACTGAAAAAGACTGATACAGAGGTGGTAAACTGACTGAAAAGTCCCAAGTTCTGTCTCTTTACCTTGTCAGTGGGAAAAGAAAGAAGTGGGGGGAGGAGAAGTGTTCTGAAGGTTTATCCTGACTCTTATTGGTTTTTTTTTCAGTTCTGTTAATAAAGCTTTCTTTATATTCTTTAAAGTTTTGAGCCTGCTTTGCTTTCTCCTAATTCTTATCTCACAAAAAGAAAATAAGTAATGGATGTAAACCCAAACCACTACAGACCTTTAGATAATGCAAAACAATTTAATAAATTTCCCTGTATTGTTGCAGGCTATAAAATATTTCTGGAAGACTATAAAATATGGTCCCCTTCTTCTGGCTTTCAGCAGTGTGCAGCAGGGCTGTTCACAGAACTGATACACAGAGATTTAAAAATTGGAAGGAGCCAACACATTCTCAGTAGTAATTCAAGGCCATTCAAAGACCAATAACAGGAAAAAAAATAAAGAACTTTAGTAAAAAATTTGTTAAAATACACTTGGCTTTTGTGATTTATGCTTTGCTTTTTTAAACTGTGCTCATACCTAATGTCTAGCCTTTTGAACTCCTTTCAGTAAGTTGTACATTTCTCATTGCTGTTTCTTTGAGTTAAGCATTTCTTTGAAAAGCCTAAATGCACCACTAGGCTTTCCTAAGAATTTTACTGGGGGAAAGAAAAACAGGTTGATCTCTGCTAATCCTGTTTATTTGCAATAACATAGAGGCTGTCCACTGTAATTTCAAGTGTTGATCTTGTCTTACTTTTTTTTACTCGTTCTGATGAGAATGGAGAGTTAATAGTAAATGTTATCATCTGTATGCATAAAACCTACTACACGTGGAGGTAAATTGGGCATTCATGCCTTTTTTGGAGCCATTATTATTGAAAGGATTGTTGTAAAAATGTAAGTCAAATGAATCTTTGAAACATAACAATAGATTTACTTTGAAAATCAAGCAAACAAAACCCCCACAGCTTTCTGAAAAAGTAGATGGCTGGATAAAAAATTGTGCCGGTTTGAATCATACAGGTAATTTATAAACCATGTAATGGATGCAATATGGAGATAGGTAAAGATATTTAACTCTTTAAATTTGTAGTACGTCTTTGCAACTGCTGATTTATCTGATCTCAGAAAGTCCTGCATATAACCTGCATATCAGCACATCCATGTATGTCATTTGCATAAAATTCTGTATGAGAGTGGTTAAATAATGGAGCAAGTTGCTCAGAGAGGTTTCACAATCTTCAAATTTCAGATGGAGTTGAGTTAAACTTGAGCAACCTGATCTGACTTTGGAGAAATAGCTCCTGTCTTTCAGAGGTTCTTGCCAGCCAAAATGGTTTTGTGATTATAAGTCAGTAATAAAATTACTATGATTGCTAAAAGTAGTTAGCTAGCACAGTTATTGCTAAGAGGAGAAACAGCTGATACAACAAGGAGTTTTTGGAAGCTGCTGGATATGCTTACCTGGTATGCAAATCTTCTTCCTCTTAATGTAGTGGGATCACACAACAGAATATTGTTTCCTTACAACATTTTATGTTCAGGTTTTTTAATCCCAAGAAGAATTTATCCCAGGAAGTATTATCTTTTGATTTTTTTCTAGGGGTGAAATATCATAGTTTCCCTGGCAACATTTGATTTACTGCAGCTTTTTATTTGCTTCTCTATAATTCTTTCTGCTACTCTTTTTACATACACATTCTACTAAACAATAATCAGCTCTTGAATATATAATTCACCCTCCCTGAAATACTTCCACTACCAAGGTTAGATTGTGTAGTGAGTCGTCCATGTTCCTGCTTCTATTTCTTTTAATTCACAAATAATATGAACTCATAGGGTATTTTTTTCATTTTGTTTGTTTCCTAAATGCAGAACATCTTCCACACCTCATTTAAGGGTTATGTAATGCAAGAAATGAAAAAAAAAAACCAACCAAACTCCAACTCAGGAGCAAAGAGACTAAGGCATAATGAAAAGCAAACCAGCATCAGAAGATGAGCTTTACAGAAGACTTATGAAGACAAAAAATGTACCCATTAACTTTCTGGTTTTAGAACATTTACTTTGAGGGAACTTCCCTTGTCAAAGCAAATTAATGTAAAACATTTACTTGTAATATCCAAGTTTTTGGCTGCTAATTTTTGCTTCCAGTGTACAAGTAAATTGTAAACCATGTTTCTACAAGGATCGCTCGTCCTCTGCATTGGTTTAATAGAGATTTCTCTATTAGGACAAAAAGTTAGTGTCGTACCTCTGGATATACCATTTGTGTGCCCAAAACTCAAATGCCATGCACAAGTTCCAGATCCAATTTTTCCTGGAAAACAATAACATAATGAATAGAGAAGAAAGAAGAAGTCACCAGAATATGCTAAAATATTAATTTATGCAAAAAGATTGAAGGAATTTCATCCATCCAGTTTAACAAAATTAATATTACCAGGTGTTTTGCTTCTAGTCTATGGTGATGCAGAAAACCGTAGCCTGATTAAGAAAAACCCAAAACCTCCACAACTTTTTTCTTCATTTTATTTTTCATTTTAAAAAAGGCAAAACAGTAGAATTTTTTCTTCCACATGTTTAGACTAGAGGGAAGATATAGTAAGATAGACATGTTTATTGACTACTATAATGACTTACTAAATTTCCATTGATCTCTTTAGCCATAACAGTTTCTAAAAATAATTGGTTGGGGTTTTCTTAAAACATAGAGCAGAAACTATAGTTCCAAAAGAAGATAGACCAAGAAAAAGTTATATTAGATGAAACAATATAGCTACTGGCAAACACTTATAAGCATTGTTTGCACACTTTTGAGCAAAGAAAACTCCTCAGTGCCTGGCTTGATTAATCAGAAGGATGAGTATAGGATGTATAACTTCTTAATAATATATCACTCCTGCATTTTCATATAACTGTTCGATTCTGACAGGTTGTAACCCCCATGAAGGAAGTGAAGAAGAAGGTAAATAGAAGAAATATATTTTTAAATTCTCTTATAGTTCATAAATATTTTTTACTTTTTAAAATTAAAATAATTATTTCCAGAACCAATCATGACTCTAAAACACAATTCAAGAAAGTCTTATAGGATGCAGAATTCTTTTAGCACATTTTAATGCAATGATTTAAGACTATAAATACAATGTTTTAAAACTATAAATATTCACATAGGTGTCTGAAAGGAAAGCTTGAAATAAAACCTATCCTTAATTTGAGTGAGTTGATAATTACAAATGAATTGTTCACACAGCTCAGAATTTAATGTTATGAAATCCACAAATCTATGTTATTTATTATGCAGCTTCATTTATATAGGCAGAGCTTAACCCCTACTTGCTTGAAGCAGACTAGGTGAGATTGAATCTGCAGACCAAGTGAATTGAATGAACACATAATGAATGGGATGAATACACCAGCTGTGTCAATTTCCCATGTTAGAGTATGGGTTTATGTGCTGTAATCATCCACTCTAGTGTGCAATTAGAAAACTTTTTGTTCATGTATTTGAGCTTACAGAGCATTTCAGAGTTTACTGGCAAACAGGCTTTAAAAGGTTTAAAAATATGCATTGAGATAAGCACTATACCTTCAATCTGGTGAGGCCAGGAGTAGAAAACAACTCGTGCAAGAAATGACAGGCATGAAAATAATGACAGGCTACTTCAGTAAGGACTTAGGAGGTAAAAAACTCTCTTTTGATGAGTTAACTTTCTTAGTGTCCAACAGTATTTTTACAGTACTAGAAAGCATGAAAATTTGTACAAAATCTAGATAACATTGAAGGTAAAATAAGGGGCCATTCTTGAAATAATAACTGTCCAGGAAGTATGGCAAATACATAAATTATATATTTAATTTATTTCATTACTCTGCTTTTTTGAAGTCTTTTTTTTTAAGATTGGCATGGAATTTCATAGAATCATACTCTACAAAATTGCCTCAGAGATTAAAAACCAAAAAGATTATTTTCTGGGGTACAGAACAATCCTTTCTCAAAAAACGTATTAATGTACGAAATTGACAAACCATACCAAGCATCTAAGAGTTTTCAAATTCCTTCAGTAAGTTTGAAGATTATACCTGAGTGGAGGAATGGCTGATAAGGCAGAGGGTTGTGTTACCATCCAGAGGGACCTCAAGAGGTTGAAGGAATGGGCTGATAGAAGTGACATGACATTCACCAAGAAGAAATGTCACGTTCTGCACCTGGGGAAGAACAGCCCTATGCACCAATATATATTGGGGCTATATAGCTGCAAAGGAGCTTGTCAGAAAAGAACCTGGGGGTCCTGGTGGAGATGAAGTTGAACATGAGCCAGAAGAGTGACTTTGTGGTAAAAGCATCAAGTGGTGTCCTGGGCTACATTAGACAAAGATCTACATTAGCAGATCAAGGGAGGTGACCATTCCCCTTTATTCAGCACTGATGAGGCCACACCTGGAGCAGTGGGTTCAGTTCTGGGCTCCTCAGTACAAGGAGCCATGGACAAACTTCAGAAACTCCAACAGAAGTCCACAATGATAATTAAGAGAATAAAGCAGCTCTCCACTGAGGAAGGCTGAGAGAGTTAGATGGAGAGAAAGCTCAGGGAGATCTCAACAATGTGTACAAATGCCTGAAGGGAGGGTGCAAAGAGGACAGATCCAGGCTCTTTTCAGTGGTGGCTTGTGACAGAAAAAGAGGCCCAAACTGCCAAATCAGAGATTCCATCTGAACATCAAGAAACCATGTCACATTGATTTTTTGCATATTCCAACTTCTTTAGAAGTAAGCAGGTTGATGGTCTGTGCTTTCTAGTGTGAAACCCAAAATACATTATTTTGCATAATTTCCACTGATACCAGTGACAGTTTTTTCCATTCATTACTTCTGTTTGGCATGGAAAGCACTTCAAAGATAGTCAGCACTGACTTCATTCATACTTGCAGTCCTTGCAAAGATTTTCATTCACCTCAAGCTGCCTTTCCCATCTTCAATGCAGAAAGAGTCTTAATTATGGATCTGGAGGAATTTGTAATCCTGTATTGAGGACCCACATGCTATTTTGTGTACGGTAAATGTGATAGATCAGTTAGATGAGATTCCTTACAGTGGGATCATCAATATCTGGATAGCTGATTTTCATTCTTTGTGCTCAGGACTTGAGCCTTGCCGTGTTTTGAACTTCCATTTGTCTGCATTTTGCTTATTCCTAAGAAAAAAACCATAGGACTTTTAAGTTAACAAGAAAGTTTGCATAGATAAAAGCTGAGAGTTCTTATACCAGGTATAACATTCAGGTATGTGTCCTCATTAAAGTTCTGCAATGTGTCTTAGCATATTGAAAGTCCAAGTTGCTGGGACCCAAACAGTCACAGGTGCTGAGGTGTTGAGCCTTTGCTTGCTTTAGTGACCAAATGAGACAGAGAATGGCTTAGCAACCAATGCAGTAAATTCTTCTGTAAATTGTGCTATTATCTGCTTCAGCTGCCAGATAAAGCACCTTATATGATCAGAGGTCTGCTCAGACCTAAAAAATAAGACAGAAGACTGAAAGAAGTCATTATTAAGTCACTGGAGGATTCTTTGCGTAAAGATTGAATTTAAAATTTTAAGGAAATATGCCACTGCAGGCCTCATCTGTTATGGATATTTTCGTAAATTATACACCCTTACTTGATTTTCAGGAGTGCAATATAATAATTCCTTTTGTTACTATATCTTACTGACTGTGCTATGGTCATTTAATGAATTATGCAGATACTCTTTGTGTTATATAAATTGGGTTTTATAGAGTTTCTCTTGGGGGACATAATTGGCCGAATACAATTTAGGTGCCATTTGTGTTTATTAAGAGTAATGAAAAGGGAACAAGTTATCTCAGCAGTCAATTACCCTTCTTCAGCATTTATACTGTAATTCTAATAATTGAGTCTCAAAGCTTATAAACAGAAAAAAGAAAATATTCAGAATTTTCTAAATTTTTTCTTGCCTAAACTTGTACACACTTTCAGAAGTAAAGATGTGAAAAAAGTTTGCTTTCTATATATATATGTGTGCATTTGCATGTCTGTTTGTACAGATATATAGATATATAGATATATATATATACGTATACCTGCACATGTATATAAATACATCCAAATGTTTAACACTCTGGCTCACAGTAGCATAACACCACATTCTAAGAAAAAAATATAAAAAAAATGTGGAGATAACTTTACTCTAGAAGGATGTGCATTGATAAATTGGAAATAAAACTGTTAAAAGTACATAAAGCTAAAAGATTATATATTTTAATTTTATGGCTAAGACTTATAATCCACTGTCATTGCAATAACACTGACTCTACATTCGATGTCTCTTTGTAAATAAGATACTTTCTTTGTATAATTGATCAATTATTATAATAATGACAAAGCAGTATGACAATTAAAATCATTTAAAATATAATACCATATATAATCACAATTTATATATATTTTCATATTATAAATACATTTTTTACAGAAAAAGGTCTTTAAAAGTATTTTAAAAGGATAATTTTCATGTGCATTTTGTAGACTTCACATTTGATGCCAGTCCAAAAAGGTATTAAAATCCATGCTTCACTCTAGTTAGACTGAATTAGAAGCTTTCCATCAGAAAAGAAAAAATAGGAGGAAAAAAAGAATTCAAAACCAGAAAAAGCTGTATAAAAAACTGATTTATTTACATTTGTAGTAATCCTACTTGTATTAGTATGCAAGTAGTATGCTGTCCAATAAACACTGCAAATTTTTGGTGGATATTTTAGTCACATCTCCTGATTGTTTATCACAGTTGCAAGATCTGTCAAAGATTTTTACGCAATGAAATAGTATGTAAATCTGAAAATATGTAATTTATTAAGAAATAATTCTGAACTAAGAAAAGGTGTTCATAGAGGTGACTTCACTGGACACTTAGTATTCAAAGCATCCTTCTTTCAGTTACATGACATTTGTCCTGCACAGATTTGTTTTTGTTTTCACTCTGTTCTGTCTTGCAGAAACACTAAGCCATCTACCTGGAACTATGTGGTTCCTATTTTCAGCACCCTCTGGTACTGAAAACTATTCTTGCTGAAGCAAAATTAACCTTAAATACCATATGAAGTATTAGGAACTAGATGTCAATTAAGAACTAGCACAAAAAGTAAATTGATCAGTAAACACTTACAATACATACCATTTTCTCAAGCTAGGCTGCATTACTGCTTTAGAGAATTTGAGTCTTATGAGTTGTGGCAGAGAACTGTGTAACTTTCATTAGAACCATAGGAAGGTGGAGTTTTCTATTGCCCTTGAAAGTTAAAAAGAAAGGTCAAAGCTATGTGAGGCCTAAGTATTAAATTCTTTCCACTTATTCTTTGGAATTCTTGGTTACATGGGTCAGACTAATAAAAATTGTGTTTAAAGTTGTTTGTGTATACTTTTGTCACTGCTATAAATTTATATGAAGAACGTTAGAGAAGACATTGAGCCTGTATGAACTCAGGCTGTGGTCATCAAGCCACTGAAAGCAATGGGAAGGAAAAATTCCCCTTGATTTCGCTTGAATTCTGTAGTGATCTGATTGTACTCTATTGAACTGCGGTTGCTGAGGTCACAAAAAACTGTTACCAGAATTTTAGGCTCAGGATGTTTGGACACTGTTGTCCTTATGAACTTCTGTGAAGCTAAACCACAAATGAACTTTATTATGGCACATTAGCATTCACAGTCTGGCTTTTTTTTTCATTTCATGTGTGTTTCTATCAGCTACAAGTGAAGGGAAAACCCAGAATTGAGGATAGTTGCCAAGAGTTAATACTGAACTGTTGTGCCAAATGTGAAACTCATCTTCGTCTCATGGATACACAGTTTCAGCAATACCGAAGGGTGGTGATGTTGGGGTTTGTGCTTGCCTAGGTATATGTGTGTATGTGTGTGTACAAATAGAGGATGAAAACAGACCTGGGTGAGACAAACATTTCTTTGTTAATTTGACTGAATCGTGTGGCAGCATGTGGATTGACACTTGGGGTATCCAGCAGAAGAGCACTGACCAAACAAATGTCTTCCAGCTGAAGACTAACTGCATGGAAATACGCTGAAAGAAAAACCTGAAGTGCTGAGATATTCCATAAGGTTTTTAAGGCCACCCTTACTTTGAAAACCACATATATATATATGTGTGTATTTCTTCTTCCTATAAAGCTCGGAATTAGAAAGTAACAGGACTAGTTGAGTGACTTCACTGTTTTGGAAGTGCACTTTGGTAAATGCAAGGGTTTGGTGTTACGTGAGAGTATAGTGGGGAAAAAATGGTCTTCCAAGGACGTATAAAGACCAGCAAAAAAGCCTGCCTTAGTAATTTTATGTAATTTCCCACTCTTAGGAGAAAATACATGTTTTATTTCACATTTAACTATTTTTCTATGGGTGGCATACTTAAAGCACACAAGCTGATTCCAATAATTTCTCATCTTAATTATATTTTGAGAAATTAATATTCTAGAGAAAGCTATTTTGTTGTGGTAGTTTTGTAAATGATGTTGCAAGGTCACCTTAAAAAAATAACTCTACACTATTGTTCCTCATTATGATAATGAAATGAAACAAACAGCACTTAGAATAAAAATTCATTAATATTTATTTGCAAAAGCTTCATTTTCTTGAGGAAGAATAACACTGTACAGAACATTTTATTCATTGTCATGCAAAAAAGACATCATCAATCAAAACGAAGACATCATTGCTTCACAATGCTAAAAGGACATTTAGTTTGAAAAGTCAAGCATTCAAAAGGTAGGAAATGCTAAAATTTAACCATTTTAAATAAATATAATTATTTCATTCTTTTATGTTGAATTTCTGAAATATTTTGTTTTCTATGACCCTGACTTTTTCTCACATGGTAAGATCAATTTCAACTTCTGATTATTTATCATTAGTAGAGAGTAAAATCCACGTATTACTAATTTACAAAACAAGAAGCAAACACTCATAATTATTTTATCCCTAGTTACACGTTTCACCGGCATTAGCGTGTTTCCTTGCTTTATATTTATGTTTTTTATTTAAGTCATCATAGAATTTTAGAATTTTAGAATCACAGAGTGGCTTGGGTTGGAAGGGACCTTAAAGATCCTCCAGTTCCAACTCCTCTGCCATGGGCAGGAAGACCTTTCACTAGACCAGGTCGCTCAGAGCACTATCCACCCTGGCTTTGAATCCTTCCAGGGATGGGGCATCCACAACTTAACTGGGAAGTCTGTTCCAGTGCCTCACCACCCTCACAGTAAAGATTATCTTCCCAATACCTGACCTGAACCTATGCTCTTTCAGTTTGTAGCCATTCCCCCTTATCTTCTCACTACATGCTTTTGTAAATATTCGCCATCTTTCTTGTAGATTCCCTTCAGATAATGGATGGCTACCATGAAGCCGCCTCTTTTCCAGGCTGAACAATCCCAACTGTCTTAGCCTTTCTTCAAAGGCGAGGTGCTCTATTCCTCTCTTTTTGGATGCCATATTTCAAACAGGCATTTAAATGTTTAGATGAGTAGAGACTGAATGAAGATCTGAGATCAAAATGTCTTTTTTTTGGCCACCTTTTGCTACTAGATAAAGCAAGCCACCAGTGATGTGATAAGTACACTGAATAATCCTATTTCATTATGAAGTCAGACTGATGCTTCATCCTCTTTGACAGGACATGATGATATTTGAATATAATCATTGAGTCATAGTTGTCAATGTAGTCAGCTGATACACAAAGTATCGGTTTCTGAGGATGACACCTTTGGTTTTCTAAGCTGTATGTCTATGTGCCTGGCCAGATGATTTTTACAAGGCAAATGTGACAGAGCATGAATCAAAAAAAAATAGATATTAGTGCTATATCCTAGCAGCTGTGTAAGTCTTATTAGTGTCTATGCTCAACTATATCACATGATCTGGATGTAAGTGCTTCAGGCACAGTTCACAATCATGACAATGAAGTTGTCACGCAGGAACTGTTCAAACAGCTGACTATCAGCAATAGACTTCACACAGGCCTTAGGACAAGACTGTTATTATTACTCAAGCCCTCATGTAGCCAGTATAAGATGGAAAAGAAACGTTACTAATGAATTGAGATAGTTCAGTATCATACCCAATATGCTCATCAGAGCTAGTGAGATGGAAATCAATGCTTTTCTAAATGTAGGAGTCATACTGTATCACTTCTGAAGGAACACTAAACAACTAGGAATCATATATATGTATTATTGAGCCAATTCTTATTGTTACACAATTCCAATATGTTACTAATCTTACTGGATTATTAAGAAGCAGGTTATTTCCTTTTCAGTAATCCAGTAGCACAAGCATCTTGGTAATATTTAGGAATTTTGGCAGGGATCATATGATGTTTACAGAAAAACAGTGGGATTTATCAATCAGGAATCAAGACTAATATTTTACTTCATGCTGAGATTTCTTCTAATGATCAGCAATCTGAAAATCCTCCCTACTAGCTATCACTATTAATATTTTACTTTCTCTCTAATATTAATCCCTGTCATAAAATTTTCTGTCAATAATTCAATTAATAGATCTATCCACTAAATATTTTAGGAATGGCAATTCGAAAGGTGTCAATATGACAACATCAAATTCCTGGTAATTACACAACACGATTTGGTTGAAATATTTGTTTATGTATGGTTAATGCCACTTATAAACTGTGATATAAGCAATGTACTCTTACTTTTGTTATTTTTGTTGCCATTAAAATCAAATTATTTGGAAAACTAACACAAACCTGACAAACTCTATTTCAAAAATAAAAACTGGTTTTCAGAAACCACCAAAAAATTAGAAAAAACAAAGGAGTCTTGATTAATATGTAGCCATTAGCTGAGAGTGAAATCAGTTAGTCTGCTAGGAAAGTAATGTCTTGCTGGTACAATACATTGAAAGAAAACAAACCAGGCTTTCTTATTCTGCAATTCTAAATGGAATTATCTTCCATTAGCACAGAAAGTCTCCTCCTTGCTCTCCCCCCATGGTGCAAGCTCATTTATGGAACTTTTTACTTTCTCCTTTGACAAAATTCTTCCGAAGTAGCTTTAGAAATATGATAGACTTCAGTTGCATTCTACAGATTGTACATCTCTAATGTCTACAACTGGGGTTAAATAATAGGTAAGAGAAATTAAGTTGTTTGTAAATGAATAAGTATTAAATAAGTATTAACCACCCGACTATTCATTTTCTGGCAGGTAGTATGTCAATGTATTGGGACTATAATATTTAAAACGTAATGGCCACTCAGTTACCAAGTAATGGTGGAATGTGGCATCAGAATTGCATCTGTTGATTGCAATGTATTTTTGTGTATTGCAAGAAAATCAAATGCTGGTGAGTGGTTGTTCTATAAAGTAACATCCATTTCTTGTTGATTTAAATATATCCGAGTAAACATAAATATCCATGCGGGTAAATAGAATTTTAAAATCTGCTTTTTTTTTTTCTTTATTATGCATTTCTGACTGGGAAACTTTAAAACATGATGTTAATGAGATTTTAATCTTCCTGTTATAAAATCCTTGACCCATATATTTGACATAGTTTTAGCAGCTGAAGCGTAAAACTGTTCACTCAAGTCTTCAGTCAAAAAGGTGCTTATTTCCCAAATGATGGATGAACTTTTAAAAGCCACATTTTTAGTTCAGAGAGTCTTTAAAAAATGTGAACGAACTTCTGTGATGATTAGTTGACTTTAAACTTCATAAAGCAGAGGAAAGTAAATATACTGTAAGGTAATATTTCTCAACAATAAAGCATCAATGCCTTGAAAAATGTGTGAGAGTGGAAATAAAATTCACAGTCCAAATATTCCTGATATAATTCAAGGTCATGCTGAAGACTGTCTCTGTCCAATCTTTCTGTCCAGAGAGTTTAAAACCTCAGAATATAGTTCAATTCAAAGACATCATATGATTGCTGATTTCTTTAGTAACAATCACAGAAGATTATAGAGGCAAAAAATAAATTCTGCAGAATGAAAACATTTTTTCATTATTGTGGAAAGCTGGCTGGGGGTAAAATTAGAAGAAAATGAGAAGTTTTACAGAAATTATAAGGTAAAATACAGTTGGCTCTTCCCTGGATGAAATACTCACTGTAAGCACCTGCTAAAGCAGATGGAATGGAAGGTGGAGCAGAGTGGAAACACATGGCCAGGCTCTGTTGAAATCCTTGCAGGGAAGAGAACTTGATGGAACTTTGCGGCTGAGAAGCTGCATATCACCTGTCAGCCAGGGGAGATAGGAGAAGATGTCTTACTGTTGAGCCAACAATGTAATAACATGCTTTCATTCTTTCTAAGTCACCTAAGTCATGTACCAAGAAATCTGAGATTCATCCATAATATTTCCAGTTGGGCCAAATTGAGGTTAACCTTAACACTCTGGCAAGAATGCATAAACCTTTACTGGAAAAGTATGGTTTGGTTGTAAAAGAAATTTATATTTCTCTCATATTTTTCTGTGTTTTCTTTCACTCTCCAGAAATAAAATGCATTACCATTTTTTAAGACATGAAAACATTCCTGAAATATTATAACTTGGTTTCAATATGCATTATTCAAAGGTGACCTTGATTTGAACCATAATATATGATGATCATTCTGCTCAACAGTAAGGTTTGAATTAAGCATTGATCCATGGAGAAGAATGTGAGTTTCCTAATGAGACTTAAAGAGATACAGCCTTTAGAGTGCAGATGCATATCCACTGTATAGTTAAGTGCTGCAGAAATAAACACAGGGACAGTAATAGGCAGGACTGGGAAACAGTGGTCTGTGTTCATAATTTGTTCTCAGGCAACACAGACGAAGAACTGATAGTTGAAATTATTTACTGAATAATTTCAACAAATGGATAGAGTAAAGAAAAATGTATCTTGAAGGACAAATGATACCAGAAAGAGTAACTCTCACAAAACAAAACAAAACAACAACAAAACCCATATATCATCAGACATCACTATTTCCCATTGGAAAATGGGAACATACTATCTTAAATAAACAAATACGACATTTTAAATTATGCCTATTTTATCTCCCATAGCTTAAGTTATAATGAACAATCAGACAGGACTTTATAAGTAGTTCCGCATTAATTTTAACATTTTAGAACACGAGAGGAATTTATAAATGAAAAATCACAGAAAGTCATGGTCCTCTCTGTGTTGAATAACCAATATAGCAATTTGATTCAAGCAAGTTTGACACAGAACTGATACACTCCCAAGAAATTTTTAATCTTTTAACTTCCCTTGTGCTAAAGGTTCTGATTTTTGAACACTTCTATGGGAAACATCCTATTATATGTATACTAAAGACTTTGCATCTATCCATAGTTTAAGTGCATTTACGCCATTTCCATGAAAAACAGTTTATTGCATTTTAAATAATGAGCACATATTTGTTTTCTCCACTCTTTTGTCATTTCTGGCCTAAACACCTTTTCTTCTTCCAATTTTTCCTCATACATCAGGTTCTCTAAATGCTGGTTGTCCATTTTTTAAAATCTTTTTGACTCTCTTCAGTTAGTTCATACCTTTTTTTGAAACAGGGTCATAAGAACTGGGCACAAAACTTCAGCTGAGACCTTATTATGAGTACTTCACATTTCTCATATGCAGCCATTCTGTTCATTCATCCCAGTAAGATTTTTTTGGTTTTTCCCAGTCCCAGGAAATAGAGGACAGAAGTTACTGATTGATCACTCAGGATCATTATACATTCCTGATCCAAAGATTATTTGTGTCAGATGTGTTACTACTTTAAGAACTCTAAAAATGACTCCTTTTTGGCTTTCTGCCCACATATACACAATGAAAATATGTGCAATGATTGTGGAAGTTGCACCATAAATACAAAATATTTATATCACCAAAAATTAAAGTAATAGCATTGCTTAGCTGGCAGTAAAATACAGACACTATTTATTTTTGTTAGAAAGAGGAAGAAGGAGATGTACTATGTACAGTACTATGGTGAACTGCTGCTGGAATCCACTGGCAGCAACATCATGTACATGAAGCAGGATGTGTTCTGAAAACAAGAAAAATGGAAATTAGTTTACAATTTTTTTTAATTCAGAAAGAAATACCAATTATTCACTTTAAAAAATATAATATACTAATTTGTATGATCAGAGGGAGCATGTATTTGATTGTAAGTTGTATATTTTGTTAACAGCAATGAACAGCTAGAGAATTTTCTTTTCACATGGGAAGTCAAGAAAATGGACAAAAAACGAATTCAAAACTATTTAAAATTATATTTAACAAAAAAGAGTTAGAAACTGGCCATAACAGCATTTGTTTAGATCAGTCCATAAGTGTTGCATGAAGGTCTTGTTGCCTTTGTAAAATCATGGCTCAGGCCTGTTACTTCTACTTACTAAGTAGAAAAGGACTGTGGGAAAGAGACACAGCTGAATTAGGGGTAGAAAAACATGCTGCGTGACCATCGCGTGCTCACATCGTGGCGCATGATGGTTGGTTGAATTATGTTTGTTGTGCCTTAAAACTATATAAACAGATAACCGGCTAATTGCTTAAAAAGGCCGGGTTTTTGCAATAAAAGGGCTCTCCTTTGCACCTGCCTGGGGACTCTGCGTCGCTCATTATCGCAACATCTGGCGCCCGAATGACAGGATCTCGGATTATGATGAGGAGGAGGACTGTGACCGGCAACGAAGCACCATGGACCCAGAACAACAGGATATCAGATTGCAATTAAGAGACTGCAACTCACCCTTACAACCCTGGACCCCTCAACTGCGGATGGAGAGCAGAGCTCAGACCCTGCTATGATGACAGGGGCCTTTTTTGTGGACCACAATCCGACAGAGAGCAAGATGCCTGCACAACCTGTAAGGTTAGGTCAGTGGTGTTCACTGGACGAAGGACCATGGGACTGTGAGTATCCTGTGACCAGGGGAGTCCCGAGAGCGTGGGTGCAGCTTAAAGATATTGCTGCATATTCTCCACATTGGAGCAACTTTCATTATGGGTTAAAAAAACCTGTAATTGTTTCCTAAATGAAAACGGCTTTGATGTCAAAATCTCCTGCACATATCTGTGGCAGGGACTGCTAGAAAGGCTACCGATAATGAACCCGGGCACAGATCCAGGGAACGGATCCAGGGAAAGGATCGATCCTCAACTTAGAATAACGGACTCAGGACACATGTGATGTTACGGGCACGACTCATGGCCCCCCACAGCTCCTCCCGGAGCAGCCTCCACGGCTGCGTTGCTTTTGGCAGCTCCTCGGCCAGTTTTGGCCCTCCGGGTGTGGACGCCCCTCCGGCTCTTCAAAGCCCCCCGTCTCCGGATGGCCCTACGGCCGGTAAAGGCCTCCTGGGCTTGGATGCCCCCTCAGCTAGCCTCCCGCCCTTGCTG
>VZTD01003916.1:0-23334 GCA_013397725.1 Rhagologus leucostigma
GGGCCTGAGGGACGGGGGCGGGGGGACGGCGGGGAAAAGTTGGGGAAAAACCTGGAGCGGCGATTCCTGGAGATCGCCAGGCTGGGGGAGAGGGGCTGTGGGGTGCCTGGAGCCGGGTGAGGAAACACGAGTGGGAGAAAGGGAATCGGGGCCGGAGTGGGAGCGCTGGGATGAGGAGCAGCATCAGGCGGTGAGGGGTGACAGGTTGTGGCCTGGCCGGGACCGTGGAGCACATTCCCGAAGCAGGAGGGAAGTTGAGCTCGGTGGGAATCAGATCCGGGATCGCGGCTGCTGTTCCCCAGGCGAGTGTCGGGCCTGTGGTGCTGTTCGAAGGAAATGGTGCATCATCCTGCAGTGTGGAAGGGGAAATAATTCCCTTTCCCGGGGAGCCGGGGCCATCCTGGAGCGGTGCTGGTGCTGCTGCAAGCATCGTCTGGATTCCTGGTGTTCTAAAGGGAAAACAGAGTGCCTGGAGTGGGAAATGGAATTGTCTGGGTCTGACAGGAGTTCTTAGAGAGGCAGGAAAATCTCAGGTGTGATGAGATTCGGTGTCAGTTCTCTCTAACTCAGCATTGCTGAATGTGTTTATATTGTGGTTCTAGAGCATCGTCCTGACATAAGGACAAGAAACACTTTTCTCTGATTTCCTTCTTTTTTTCCTTTTGCCTTTGGAGTTCTGAGTGGTGGCTTGTTGTGAAGCCCTGCGAGAGTCTGAAGAATGACACTTATTTGTGCTTTACAAAACAGACCTCTAAGCCCTAAATTATTTAAGTAAAACATCCACCTGATTCCTCTTTCAGTGGCATTTTCCAGCCAGCTGCCCACAACGATTGGGTGTCATTGTGTCCCTTGTTTTGTTGTGACCTGAAGCAAAAACTGATAATTTTTCTCCCCTTTTTGGTACTTTGTTACGAGTGGGATTGAGCTCGAGACAGCCCAGCAGCAGAAGTGCTTGGAGGGTGCCATCCTGTCACTGCATCAGCAGAGGACAGTAACACAAAACTGTGCCCATCAAATGCAAACTGCTCCCAGATTTGACAGCCTGATTTACTGGAGTGGAGTTACTGTTGTAAAACTACTCCTTTTCTCCTGAAAATCTTGGGGATTTGGGCACAAATACAGGTCAGGGAGAGGGGTCAAAGTGAGGGCATCACTGCCTGCCCAGCCCACACTCAAGTGCTTAAATAAAAACATTGTTTCTTGTGCCACCACGAGTCCAATTTCCTGCTGTT
This sequence comes from Rhagologus leucostigma, assembly GCA_013397725.1. Lineage (NCBI taxonomy): Eukaryota > Metazoa > Chordata > Aves > Passeriformes > Rhagologus > Rhagologus leucostigma. The sequence goes on from VZTD01003916.1 coordinate 1,233, forward strand.
TTCCCGTGGCGGAGGCTCCAGCCCTGCCGATATCCCTGATAAATGTTAAACCCAGTTAACTGAGCGGCCTCCTGTCCCAGTTTCCACTGGGGCGGCGTGGGGGGAGCTCTGGGGTTAATCTGGGAGTGCAGCTGAGCCTCTCCTGGGCAGGGACCGGGAGCTGAGCTTGTTCCCGGGGGGATTTTTCTGGACACCACTCCGGGCTCCAGTGACGGGCACTTCCCAGCCTGGCTCCTGGCACCCCTCCTGCCCAGCAGTTCCCCGTGGGGTTTGCTGCTCATTCCTGGCTCGCTGGGCACGTAGAAACTCGGGATCGTCCCTTTCCCGAGCGTTATCCCTGCCGGATCGGGCAGGGAGCTGGGAATGCTCCCGCTCCTCGTGCAGGCGGGAGCTGTTGCTGTGTTGTGGATGGCGCTGGGAGCTCCACGCGTGGAAATCTCCATGGGAATTCTGTCGGATCCCTGCTCCCAGCCCGGCTCCGGCTGGATTTGCTGCACGGGTGGAGGATTATGTAAGATCTTGCTGATTCCTCCAGCCTCGCTCTGCTGGGGTTTGCTGCTCGCTCCAGAGAGGAAATACAGCAAAGACCTGTCAGAAAATGGAGAACCCCCAAAATAAACAAACAGAAGCAGCCAAAACCCTTTTATTGAGAGTGCTGCTCCTGGGTTCTCAGTCCGGCAGCTGCTGCTGTGAAGTGTCTGTGCTTTGGAGTGGAGAGCCCTGAAATAAAAACGCGTGGCCAAGCGCAGAAACACCTGATGGGGCAGGAAACTGCTGTGGGGTTGAAGTGTTTGTACCCCCGAGGAGGCAGAGGAGCTGTTGGCGTTCAAGAACTGATCTGGAAGTAGATTAGGTTCTTTTGTTGTTGTCGTTTTTGCCCCAGGTTGTGCTCAGGCCCCCACCGTTTCAGTGGGGTGGGTTCTCAGAAGCTCTGTGGGCACTCGGGAATTCCCAGAAGGGTTTTTGTTGCGTTTGAGGCACAGATGCCCCAGGATTTCCTCTCCGGGGCTGTTCCCACTCCCGGAGTGCGCGAGGTTGGAGAATCCCCAGGTTCTGCCCCTCCTGACCTCAGCTTCCAGCCAGGACCATCCCAGGGAACCCACCGGGGTTTCCAGTGCATATTGCGGAATTTTAACCAGCAGATCTCCAGCACTGCAGCTGTGTCCTGGGAATGCTCCTTGCTTTAGGTTGGTGCCAAGCTCCCCGAACCTGGGATGAAAGTCCCAGTGTTCCTCAGCAGTAAATGTTTACACCCCGTGTGATTTAGAGTTGATTCATTTTTTCATTACCGCACAAATCAAAGCATTAATCCCGAAGCAGGAGAAGGCAGCGCTTTGCCGCCCTGCTCTGGAGGTGGCACCAACAGGAACAGGCATCCAGTGCCTCTGGCCCAGGCTTTTATTCCTATTGATTGAAAACATATTAAATACAGAACGTCTCAGCCACTGCAATCTTTTCTTTGCTCTTTGTCTTATTAATCCAATAATCTTGGTCTTGGACAGCTGGGATATTCAAATATGGGTGTAGGGGAAAGCCGTAATTATTATTTTCAGAGTGTGATTAATGTGATTTTTTTTAATGTTAATGTAAAACTATTAAATTATGCCAGCAGACCCATCATGCCTTATCAAAATGCGTGTGATATCCTTTATGGAAACACGGCTGAGGAGTTGGAGGAAGGCTGCAGGGGGAGGTTGGTTGGAATCTGATTCCCATCTCCTTCCTCCTCCTCGTGCTGGTGTCTGATAAGGGCAGGGAAAAGACTAAACAAAGTCGTGTTGGAAATGAAGGGCTCTTCCTGCTTGGAAAAGCATTCCTGGTGGGATGGGCTGCGAGCAGGAGTTTGTTCCAGGGTTTGTAACTCCCGTGTCAGGATATTTTGTGAAGGGAAGTTTTGGTCACTGAACCGCAGTGCTGCCAATATTCGGGGAGTTTGGAGATAATTACTGCATCAGCTCTGTGGAAAATGATTTTTCTGGGTAACTCCTCTCATTTATCATGGTGGGGCATCTCCAGGAAAAAAAAAAATAGGAAATTCTGGATGTTCCAACTGAGTTTTCTGCATTAGGGCTGATCCATAGCCTGGGAATCAGGAAGAAACAGGGACTCAGCTCTTGGAATGATCATTTGAAATTTGGCTTTTAAGGAATCCAGGTTATCCCTGCTCCTCTCTCCCACATGAGTTCCTTTGGCCTGGCAATCATGGTTCCAGCTCATTCCTGTTATCCCTGCTCTGGCTGTGGGGATTTTCCAGCCCTTTCCCTCAGCACTGAAGGCTGGAACTGAGGGGTCCCTCCTGGCTCTGGGAGGTCACTCCCGGCTCCGAGGGGTCCCTCCGGGCTCCGAGGGATCACTCCCGGCTCCATGGGGTCCCTCCCGGCTCTGAGGGGTCACTCCTGGCTCTGGGAGGTCACTCCCGGCTCCGAGGGGTCCCTCCGGGCTCCGAGGGATCACTCCCGGCTCTGAGGGGTCCCTACCAGCTCTGAGGGGTCACTCCCGGCTCCAAGGGGTCATTCCCGGCTCCGAGGGGTCACTCCTGGCTCTGTGGGGTCGTTCTTCCTCCCTTGCCCCATCCCATCCCTGCAGCTCTCCTCTTTCATTCCTCACCTTTTCCTCCTCTTTCCCTTTCCAAACCCAACCTTCCGCTGTCCTTCCCAAGGCTTTGAAGGATGCAGGGAGAGAAATGAGCTTTTCCTGCCTCATCCCTTGTTTTCCTGCTCCAATTATCCCGTCCTGCTCCTTCTCCGCGTGCTCTGGGCCGTTCCCGGGCACTCTTTGATACTTTGCTGGCCCCAGGAGCACCCACTCAGCTTTTGAAACTCTTAATTAAAAATCTCCTTCCTTTCCAGCCTCCCCTAAGTTACCTTTCCGTGGATAAACCCGGCTGGAAATGAATATACCCGGGAGTTTCTGCTGGGTTTCTTAAGAGGGAGTTGGTTTATCTCGAGAAGCAGAAAATGACAGATTTTTGGGCAAAAGTCCAGTCATTTTGGGGTCTGTTCTAGGAGTCTTTGTTGGGTTTCTGTGCCCACCGCTGGCAGGTGAGGTCTCAGCTCTCCCGGGGAGGTTTCCTTGCTGGGGAAGGTGGAGCTGAGCTGTGAAATCGGGAGGGGATTTTGGCAGGACAGGGTGAGAAGGGAACATTTCCTGTGCTTCCCCAGGGCTGCTCTGGCTCTGCCCCTCCGATCAAATGTCTTCATCTGGAAGTGCTTGGGAATGGGGTGAGAATTGCTCTGTTTTCAGCTGTGATTTAACTCTGTCCAGAGCCAGGAGTTTGTTATTTATAGCCGAGGAGTAACAAACTCTCACACTGTACACAGGGGGCCATAAAATAATATTTTCCGTTTCGTTTCCTGTGTTTTGATATTTCTGCCTGTGCCTCCACGTGCGTCCCTGCCTCTCCTGAGCTGTGAGATCTGAATTATTTCCCAAATATTTCCCTCAAACCTCCGTGCCTGCGGTGCTTTTCCATCCAGCTCCGGTGCCGAGGTGCCAGCGCTGCCGGGGAGGTGACACCCGGTGACATCTGAAGTGTCCTGAGCAGACCAACCCCGGGGTGCCCCGCTGAGGGCGGGAATTTCCCTTCACCTGGGCTCAGCCTCTCCAATCCACGGAGTTTTGGGCCGTGCCAGAGCAGTGATTCAGCACTTGGAGGTGGCAGGACGGATCTCAGTGGCCTTTGCTGGGCTCAGGGCTTTCCTCCCAGGAGAATTTCTGGGATGGATATTCCCTGTTTGTCCCCTGCCGAGCTGCTGCAGCACTCCCGGTCCCAGGGGTGGGACAGGGACGGGGATTGGGTGCCTTCCTGAGGAGTTCCACAGCTCTTTGCATTCACCTGCCCCACAAAGCACCTGCAGAACGCTGGGACATCCCAGGCTGGGAGTGTTTTCCAGAAAATGGAGAATTCCCTGTCAGGAAGAAGACAAGGAGGTGGCTGTGGCTGGAGGTTTCATTCCCACCTTTTGGCCAGGGATGTGTGGAGGGGCCACGGAGTCGCTGTTTCAGAGGATTCCAAAGTTATTTTAAGTTCTTTTTATTATTTTTTTTTTAATCCACCCCTTTAATGCTTCTTAAATAAAAGTTGCATTATTTCTATTATTTTTAAGAGATCAGAACACCTTGTGTGGCAGTGAGTAAAAGCGTTAGCTAAAAACTAAATCACTGAAATTTACTGCACTTTTAACAACAAAATCCAATTTCACGGCCTGCTCTCGTGGTTTATTTATTTATTGCCTGCATTTTCTCCTGCTGAAGCCTTTCCATCCCTGACCATCTTGTTGCTCAGCGTGCAGACAGGTGGCCAATCCCAAAACCCTCCCTCCTTTCCCTGGCTGCTGCTCCCGCTCGCAGGATTCCGTGTCCCGGTTGCGTGCCTGGTGCTGCAGGACACAAAGCCGTGAGCAGAAGGCCGAGCCCGGGCCCTTCCCTCTGCCAAATCCCTCAGCCCTGGGCTCCAGGCTCGGCTTTCAGGGGGGTTTGTGTTGGTTTCAATGAAATGTTTCAAAGGAACAGCACATTTTGGAGGTGCTTGGAGGGCAGAAGAGAAACTTGAGGCGTTGAATTGCTCAAGCTGGTTTGATTTGTCCTCAGTTCTGATGGTTTCTGTCTCTGTGGCCCCACGGGGTGAAGCTCAGCTCCCCATTTCCGCGCTGGTTGTTGATTTTGGTGGTTTCTGTCTCTCTCCCTCTCTCCCAGGTGCAGCTGAGCTCCATTTCCGTGCTGCCTGTGCCCTCTGCCCGATTCCAAGCTGGCGATGTCCAGGGTGCCGAGTCCCCCCCCTCCGGCAGAGATGTCCAGTGGGCCCGTGGCCGAGAGCTGGTGCTACACACAGGTCAGCTCACCTGGGCAGGGCCCAAATCCCGGGGATTTGGGATGGGCTTGGAGCCTGGTGGGTGTGTAGTTACACACAGGGGAGTTACACACTGCGGTTACACACAGGAATTACACACAGGGAGTTACACACGGAGCAGTTACACACAGGGCAGCTACAACAGTTACACAGAGAGCAGTTACACACAGGAATCACTGCAGTTACACAGAGAGCAGTTACACACAGGAATCACTGCAGTTACACACAGGAATTACAGCAGTTACACAGCAGTTACACAGCAGTTACACACAGGAATCACAGCAGTTACACAGCAGTTACACACAGAGCAGTTACACACAGGAATCACAGCAGTTACACACAAGAATCACAGCAGTTACACACAGAGCAGTTACACACAGGAATCACTACAGTTACACACAGGAATCACAGCAGTTACCCAGCAGTTACCCAGCAGTTACACAGCAGTTACACACAGGGCAGTTACCCAGCAGTTACACACAGGAATCACAGCAGTTACACAGCAGTTACACCAGTCCCGCACTGCAGTTGTCACCGCGGCGACAGCCAGTGCTGCCCTGAGCCTGTGGCCGGGCACTGCAGGAGCCCCTGGAGCAGCCGCTGCCCCCTGGTTCCCATTCCCAGCCTTCCAGGTCCCTCACTCAGAGCTGTGGGGTTGCGGTTTGTCCCTTTAGGATGGGTGAGGCTGACCCTAAGGCTCCTGTTCTCTCCGTCCAGATCAAGGTGGTGAAGTTCTCCTACATGTGGACCATCAACAACTTCAGCTTCTGCCGGGAGGAGATGGGGGAGGTCATCAAGAGCTCGACCTTTTCCTCTGGAGCCAACGACAAACTCAAGTGGTGAGACCCAGGGAGAGGGTTCGTCCCGGCTGGGCTGGAGTCTGGGGGCTGTGACGGAGGGAATCCGTAGAAACACCCTTGTCCTGCACACAGAAGCCCTGATATCTCAGCATAACCCAGTACTGACCTTCAGAACAGATTTATGTGACAAGTCCGGGTGCGGCCGTGAGGGTGCACAGTCCGTTTCACCCTCCCAGTTCCAGCCCCTCATACTCCCTGGGGTGAAAAAGTGCATTTTTCCTGCTGTGAATTCCCCTTCTGTGAGTGGCAGCCTTCTGTGGCTGTGGAGAACACAGGGATGAGGGAAGTAGCAATGTCCTCTCCCTGCTCCTGCCCAGGAGCTGCTGCCTCTTCAGGATGACCTCATTTGGGGCATTTTCCTTTCCTCTAAACCTTCCTTATCTTCCCTGAGTCCTCCAGTCATTTCCAGTAACTCAGGGTGGACTTTGCTCAGAGCCTGTGTCTGCTCTGGTGCATCCATGGACTCTGATTCCTGATTTTATCCTGTTGTTGAGTGGTTCAGAATTTGGCTTTTCAGTACAAACTGTGGGAAAGCAGCCCCTGGATGAGCTGTATCCATGGGATACAGCGTGTGCTGCCTCCTTTGGGTGGCAGAGCTGTGCTTTCCTTGGCCTGCCTTTTGTTCCCGAGTCACCTTTGTCCCCTCTGCACTCGGCTCTCCCTGCAGCATCTGGATCCGTGGGTTTTGGTCCCTGTGTGTGGGAGCTGTTCATTATCTGTCTGCTTTTTGTTCTTGGTAGATTCTGTGTCAAGTTTCAGGTCACGGAAGAGCTTCTTCCTGCCTTTTCTTCACACAGGAGGAGGTTTTCCTTTTAGCCCTGGTATTTTTATTTTTTTTTAAACCGCCAGCCTCCAGAAATCCCTCGTTCCTTGCAGTTGCCTCCTGTGGAACTCTATCAACCATATCTCTGCATTTGTTGCACTTCTTCAAATCCATTCCCTCCGTTTTATTTCTTTCACTTTCCTTTGGTGAGGATTGATATCCAGGGGGCTTTTCAGTGGCCCCAGCCATTCTCCCTGCCCATTTCCCTGTGGATTTGTTGGGTTGCCCACAATTCCCGGGTGTTTTTCTCAGTGTGGGGATCAGCTGTACCCCAGCTCTGCTCCTTTCACCCCCCTGTGCTTCCCCAGGGCCCAGGGCTGTTATCAGCCCTCGTTTGCTGTGCAGGTATGAAAATCCCACAGCGCCCTTCCTTTAAAGGATCCCTGACCCCTCCAGGCCCTGCTGCCGACATTCCCAGTTCCCCCTTTTCCAGGTGTTTGCGTGTGAACCCCAAGGGCCTGGACGAGGAGAGCAAGGACTACCTGTCCCTGTACCTGCTGCTGGTGAGCTGCCCCAAGAGCGAGGTCAGGGCCAAGTTCAAGTTCTCCATCCTCAACGCCAAGGGAGAGGAGACCAAGGCCATGGGTGAGTGAGACCCCTCTGGGGGAGGGAGACCCCTCTTTGTGTGAGTGAAACCCCTCGTGGGGCGAGTGAAACCCTGCTTTGTGTGAGTGCAACCCGTCCTGGGGTGAAGGAAACCCTGCTTTGTGTGAGTGCAACCCGTCCTGGGGTGAAGGAAACCCTGCTTTGTGTGAGTGCAACCCGTCCTGGGGTGAAGGAAACCCCTCTGAGGGAGTGAAACCCCTCCTAGGGTGAATGAAACCCTGCTTTGTGTGAGTGCAACCCCTCCTGGGGTGAAGGAAACCCCTCCTGGGGTGAAAGAAACCCCTCTGAGGCAGTGAAACCCCTCCTGGGGCGAGTGAAACCCCTCTGGGTGGGTGAAACCCCTCTGGGGGTGAGCTGGGCCAGGGTTTGGGTTTGCCCTGCCCCTGGCCCCGGTTAAGCCAGGCCTATCCTGCAGAGAGCCAGCGCGCCTATCGCTTCGTGCAAGGCAAGGACTGGGGCTTCAAGAAGTTCATCAGGAGAGATTTCCTGCTGGATGAGGCCAACGGGCTCCTGCCGGATGACAAACTCACCCTGTTCTGCGAGGTGAGCCCTGCTCCCAGCCCCAGCAGCCTCCATCGGCCGCAGGCACGGCTGACCCTTCCCTCACCCCGGCTTTCACGGGGTCGGGAGCGCTGCTGGATGCTCTGTGACCCCGGGATTTCACTGCTCTGTGTGTGCCTTTCTCCCTGCATGATTCATCCCTCTGCTTTTTTGGCTGCTTCCTGCTCGGCTTTTCCCTGGAATGATGATGGGAATGAGGCAGGTTTGATGATCGTTTCACCGGCGCTTTGGTGTTCCCGTCCATCTGTTTGTGCTCCTTGATTTGGGGCTCACTCGGGATAATCACACCCCTGGCTCTGCAGCAGGAACTGCCCTGCCTTGACTTGCCTGCTGAATAAAGGAGAGCTTCTCTTTATTTCCCTCAATCTGTCTGTACAGCCAAAAAAGAAAAAAAAAAGTGAAAAAAAGGGGATTTTACAGTAATCACCATTTTCTGGTCATTGTGTTTGTGTTTTTCTACAACATCATTATTATTTCACTTGTGCTATTCCAGGCAGAGATGCAGCCAGTTATTTCCAAACCCAGGGATTTAAGCTGAAAAACCTTAATGAGCAAACAGAAACTCTAATTTAGTGTCTTCAGAGCTTCTCCTGCCTCACTCCCATTGTCTTTTTAACTGCAAACCCCCTCCTGGAGCTGTTTTTTGCCAGAAGAGAGCAGAACAAGTTGTTCTCTCCTTGCATCTCCTGCACTGTTTTTTTTCTGGGAGTCTTTTCTTGTGCTGTGTTTTCTTTCAGGAATAAAAGAAGGGCTTCAAAGTCCTTTGACATCTGGGATTTTTGGGGGTTTGGGGTTTGTTTTGGGGGTTTTTTTTCCAGTTTTTGGCCATCATAATCATGCGCATGTTTAAATGAACAAACACCTCGAGGATGTTTAATCAGCAGCAGAAATTGTTAGGGATGGAGGGAGCCCTTCCTTGAACACAAAATAGGAGGAGAAAGGACAGAGTCTGGCATGGCAGAAACAAATCCTTACCTAGTTTGGCATCTGAGGATCCTTTTCCTCTCCTTTTTCTTTTCCTTTTCCTTTCTGTCCTCTCTCATTTCCTGCTTCCCTTCTCCTTTCCCACCCTATGGAGCTTCCCTCGCTGTCCTTGCTCTCCCTTGGCCACTGGCCGTGAACAGAGCTGGAATTTACCTGGGGCTGGACAGCAAATCCAGGGAATGGCCTCACCTCTGCTGCCCTGTCAGTCACCTCCTCTAGTCCTGATTCCAGCAGGGCACAATTAATCACCGAGCTCTGCTAATTGGCGTCTGCTGCAGCTGTGATTTACCTGGGTTTAACCACGGGGTTGGTGCTGCACAGGCTCCTAACGAGGCCCTTCTGGAGGACATCCCTCGCCTTCGGAGCAGGGATTGGGAATCTTCCTCCTCCAGATCTCACATATTATCTGACATAAACTGGGATTTGTTTAACTTAGTCTTGAGGTGGGGTTTAATTGTGTTTTAGAGCATTGAACTCTCATGGAGGAGAAGCAGGGGGGCATTGAGGGGGTCAGCCGCTGCCCCTGTGGGGTCAGTGCTGGGCTGTGGGAGCTCTGCGTGTCCCTCATTTCCCCTGGACTGGTGGCTGTTGCATTATTGATTGGGGAGGTTTCACAGTGCCGATGGAAGGAGAAACTGGGTCAGGTGTGGTGTCTGGAAAAAATCAGGAAAGAGCGAAAATCCGGCTCCACTTCCTTCAGAAACCACCTCATGAACTGCATGGATGTGCTGTCAGCGTGGGGCTGGGAAGGAAATCTGCTGGTGGGGTTTGGGGTTTGGGAGGGACACCCCAGGGCAGGGATCTCTGGAAAGGACCCTTTAAAAGCGGGGAATTTTTAACCCTCCAGTGCCCAAACCGAGAGCCGTGGGGTTTGCCCTGCGCTCCCCTCCCCTGCCCCGGAACGAAACCCCGCTGCAGGGCGAGGAGCCGCTCCGGGCTCTGCCTGAGGCTCCCCTGTGCCCCCAGGTGAGCGTGGTGCAGGACTCGGTGAACATCTCGGGGCAGAACACCATGAACATGGTGAAGGTGCCCGAGTGCCGCCTGGCCGACGAGCTGGGAGGGCTCTGGGAGAACTCGCGCTTCACCGACTGCTGCCTCTGCGTGGCCGGCCAGGAGTTCAAGGGCCACAAGGCCATCCTGGCAGGTGGGTGCTGCCCTGGGATGGGATGGGATGGGATGGGATGCGATGGGATGAGATGCGATGCGATGGGATGCGATGGGATGCGATGGGATGGGATGGGACGGGACGGGATGGGATGGGATGAGGGGAATGGGATGGGATGCGATGCGATGCGATGGGGGCATGGAATGGGATGGGGGGAATGGAATGGGATGGAGGGAATGAAGGGGGATGGAGGGAATAGGGGAACAGAGGGAATGGGGTGGGATGGGGGGATCTTAGAGCTCATCCATGGCAGGGACACCTTCCACCATCCCAGGCTGCTCCAAGCCCCGTCCAGCCTGGGACACTTCCACAGCTTCTCTGGGAATCCAGGCAGTGCTCCCACCAGGAGCCTGGTGGGAAGGGCTGGGAGCTGCTGAGGTGCTGGCAGGCAGCACCCAGCCCTTCCCAGGGGCTTCCAGCGTTCCCGACGTGTTCTGTTCCCTTCCCAGCGCGGTCGCCGGTGTTCAGCGCCATGTTCGAGCACGAGATGGAGGAGAGCAAAAAGGTGAGAGCTGAGGGAGGGGAACTCCTCCAGCAGGGAATTCCCTGCTCAGACAATTCCTTTGTGCCACTGGCACCCCGGAACTGCTCCTCTCATGGGGGATGCAGCCCTGCTCCGGAAGGGAGGAGGGGAAGAGGGCTCGGGATCAACTGTCCCTTTGTTCCCTTGGGGAAGAGGCTGGGGTGGGACAGGGAGAAGTAGAGAATGTGGGATACAACTTGGAGTTGTTCTTACTTCATCCACGTCTTTTCTTTTCCTCTCCTCCTTTTCCCCTCCATTTCCCCCCTTCCCCCCACTTTTTATCTCCTTTCCCCCTCCTTTTTTTCCCTTTCTTTTTCAAGTTCAACTCCCTGTAACTGTGCGTCCTCTGGCACTGAAGGGTTTTGGGGTAGAAGGAACCCCTGAGCCTCTTGGCAGACCCTAAAAGGCTCCGTTTTCCCGTTGCAGAACCGGGTGGAGATCAACGATGTGGAGCCCGAGGTGTTCAAGGAAATGATGTGTTTTATTTACACGGGGAAGGCCCCAAACCTGGACAAGATGGCTGATGACCTGCTGGCAGCTGCTGACAAGGTAAACTCGGGATTTACGGATGCTGAGGGAGCTGGGAATGCCCTGGCATTTCCTTTCCACAGTGCTCCTGGAGCCCCGGGATGGGCAGGTTCCTTGGATTGGGGCTTTCAGGGAAACCTGGGTGTGCTGGGAAACACCTGGACCATCAGATTGACCTGGAGCTGCACAGCTGGAGCTGCACATCTGGAGACCCACCAGGAATTTCTGTCTCCTCTGCTCATTTTTAAGCGTTTTTGAAGCTTCCAGAGGACTCTGCTGTAGATCTTCCCATTAAACCATCAGGAATTTTTGCTCCGCTGCTCATTTTTGAGGATTTTTGGAGCTCCCAGAAGAGCCTGTTCAGCATGATCCGAGCTGGGCTGAGAAGACAATTACAGAGCGGACCCAGGGATGTTCTTCCGTGTGGTTATTCCCAAATCCCCGGAGCAGCGCTGAGTCTGGACAAACAGTTCTCCTCCTGCCCTGCCTCCTGTCAGCCCCGAGGCTCTGCAAAGGACGAGTGGGAAGTGGTGTTGGTTTTCCTGCTGCAGTGCCAGTCCCTGCTGTTCCTGGGAGCTGCTGGAATTCCCTGGGGCTCTGCCCCCTCCCCTTTGCAGCCCCGGGGATGGGAGTGAGAGCTCTGCCGGCCCTGTTAACCCCTAAAAATCCGTGATTTTCAACCCAAACTATTCCATTTTTCTTCTTTTTTTCCCTTAAAAGTGACTCAGTGCTGGGGAAAGATCCAGTCTGGAGCCTAAACCCTGGATTTATCCCTGGAATGGCTCGGCAGGGCAGGATTCCCCCCCTGCCCTGGGGGTGAGAGCCCAGTGCAGTCTCTGGAATCCCGGGATTCTCCTGGGCCGGGGGATTTGGGGCTGGGGGTGCCTTGTGGCCCTTTGTGTCCATCCCAGAGCTGGGCGAGAGGGGAAAAGCTCCATTCCAGCCGGGACTGAGGTGGGAATCAGAGCCAGCAGCTTCTGGGACTGGGTACAGCCATGCCCACGTTAATTCAATATTTAGAGGGATTGACTGAGAGCTTCCAGGCTCCTTCCAGGAGGAGCAGCACATGAAGGGCAGGGAGAGCTTTAATTTGGACTTTGCTGCCTTTTAACGCAGCTTTGCTCTCCCTCTGCAGCTCATTGTGTGTCTGTTAAAAGCAGGAATAAAAAACTCCTCCATAAAGCGTCCAGTATTTACCCAGGGGACCGAACCAGCTCCTTCTGAGCTCTCCTGTCTCTTAGGAAGGAGCTGTAATTAGCCCAAAACCAAACCAAAATTCACCTCCCCAGCCCAGGAGCTCCCGGCGCAGGAGGCTGGGGGGAGTTGAGGTGAGTTAAGAAGTGAGAAAGGGGAAATGTTGCTGCTGAGAGCCCGCAGTGGCCGCTTTGGGCCAACAAGGTAATTAAAAATGAGTTATTTGTAGCAAAAATGGAACTAAAAAGTGGATACAGGGAGGAGAAAATTCCATCTCCAGCAGGAGAAGTGCCCGGTTTTATTTGTTGCGTTTGGAGGCACTGACAGGCAATTATCCAAACTAATGGCTGCCCCAACAAACTGCTTTATTTATTGAGACAGATTAGCAAAGAAATTTGATTTGCCCTCTCGATTTGCCAGGGAAAACTCTGAGTGCTCTGCCTCTGGTATCAGCCAGGCTTCAAGGGAAAATGGGGTTCACAACCTGAAATTCTTCATTTCAATCCCATCGTGACAGGGGAAATCTGAGTCAGAACCTGAAACCAATCAATCAATCAATCAATTTACAGTGATAAAGCTGATCCCGTGGCAAAGATCCCACAAACTGATTCCAGCTCAGGGCACAGAACATTCCCGGGGTACAAACCTGAAGTGTTCCTGAAGTGGAGCAGCACAGCTGGAGGGTTCCCACCCCCCTGAGGTGTTCCCTGCTGGAATTCCCGGTTTTTATCCCGAGCGTGCCCTGGAGAGGCTGAAGGTGATGCGTGAGGATGCCCTGGGCAGCGCCCAGGTGTAATTCCAGGGGTAATTCCGGGTGTAATTCCCAGTTTCTATCCCCAGTATGCCCTGGAGAGGCTGAAGGTGATGCGTGAGGATGCCCTGGGCAGCGCCCAGGTGTAATTCCAGGGGTAATTCCGGGTGTAATTCCCAGTTTCTATCCCCAGTATGCCCTGGAGAGGCTGAAGGTGATGTGTGAGGATGCTCTCTGCAGTAACCTGTCCGTGGAGAACGCGGCCGAGATCCTGATCCTGGCTGACCTGCACAGCGCCGACCAGCTCAAAACCCAGGCCGTGGACTTCATTAATTAGTGAGTGATTACCCCAGCAGGGACAAACCCCTCCCTTTTCCCTTCCCTTTTCCCTTCCCTGTTTCACTGCTCACTCCAAACAAACCACAGCTGGACTCGGTGATCCCACGGATCCTTCCCAGCCTCGAGGATTCCAGGATTTGTTGTTGAATGTTCCCTGTTAGCAGCAGGTTCCCAGCTCCTGGGCTGGCCGTGCAGGGAAGGTTCTCCTCTGTTGTTTTTGAGTTCTCTCCCTGCGATCCATGATTTATCCAGTGTCCCACACCTGGCACTGCCCCGAATCCAGGCCAGCCTTGTCCTCTGGGGTTGTCCAGAGTGGGAACAGCCTGGGAGCTGCTCTGGAGATTCCTGGGCTCACCAGAACTTGCAGGCAGGAGAGGATCAGGGAATTCTGATCCTGGGATCATCCTGGAAGCGTCCCAGGCCAGGCCGGGAGCAGCCCAGGATAGTGGGAGCTGTCCCTGCCCTTGGAGCTGGGTGAGCTTTAAGGTCCTTCCACCCCAAAGCATTCCATGATTTGATGCCGAGGGATTGATTCCAGCTCTCGATCCAGCAGCAGATGGAAAATCCCTGCCAAGCTTCAATAAACGGAACATTCCTGTCACTCGGTGCAGCTCTTTCAGTGCTTTTTGTATTGATTTAAAGCATTCCTGTGCTGAGAGCTCGCGGGATGAGCTCCGCGTTCTGCCATCCCACCTGGAACCTGCTGGAGCTGCTCCGAGCCCAGAGTGGTGCCAGACCCCTCAGACACCTGACAGAGCTGCAGGAAGAGGAACCCCCGAGTTCCTCAGGCCCGTGGGAAGGACCTGTAGGGCTGCTCCTGTTATCCCGGTCCCTCGTCCCGGTCTGTTCCCGGTTATCCCGATCCCTAATCCCGGTTTTTCCCCCCGTGTTGCAGCCACGCCTCGGACGTGATGGAGACATCGGGCTGGAAGTCCATGGTGGTGTCCCACCCGCACCTGGTGGCCGAGGCCTATCGCTCGCTGGCCTCGGCGCAGTGCCCGTTCCTGGGCCCGCCCCGCAAGCGGCTGAAGCAATCCTAAACCCCGCCCGCCCTCATCCCGAGCTTTTCTGGAAGCGGCCCCAGCTGCTGCCGCCGCTGCTGCCCAACCCTTGACCACCGGGGAGCCGGCGAAACCCGTGGAGCTTGGACTCTGTTGTTGGGGGGAAGAGGCTGCTCCGTGTGACATCCAGACTTTGTCCAACAGCACCGAGAAACTTTGGGAAAAGGGGGGAGGGTGGGCTCTGGGGCTGTTCCTGCGATTCCCTGTGTCTGTGTGTTCCCTTGCACCCGGCTCCAGGCTTGGGATCTGGCGCCGTTCCCCCGGGATTCCCGGCCCCGGGGCTCCGTGTGTGCGGGATGCCTGGGGCAGGAGGACATTGCTCGCTTTGGGAAGGGTGAAGGCAGAAGTTGCGGCGAGGTTTTGGGAAGGAAATCCCCGACGGGAGCTCCAGGAGTATTTATGGCAAACGTTCCCTGCGGCCGAGCCGAGCGCTGGACGTGCGCGTGCCCCCTCTGCCCGCGGCGAGGAGATGAATTTGCTCTGTTGTAGCACTTGTGTGTCCACTGCAAACAGAAAAAATGGTTCAAAACCCCCTTTTTCTATAAAATCTCAGCTCGGAGCGCGAGGGGCGGTGAGGGCTGTGCTTGGAGAGGACTGCAGCCCCCTCGAGCCGAGAGCGGCACCGGCGGTTTCTGTTCGGAATCTTGTGGGAAATGTTCTTGGCATTTTTCCCTGCTTTATTTCCCCTTTCCTCCTTCTTTTTTTAACGAAAAAAAAAACCACCCCCAAAAAAACCCCCCCGAGATGAATTTTGTTGTTGCTGAAGGCTGCGTGCGACGTCCCTGAGTTGCTCCATGATTCTTACCCTGTTTGTACCTGGTGTGGCTGTCCGGAGCCAGCCCCGTTCCTTTCTACTCCGTCACTTCTTACGGCAGAGATGTTTCAATAGCTGGGAATTCTTTTTGGTTCGGTTTTTTTTTTTTTTTTTCTTTTGGAAAATATAAATAATTCCTATTTTGTACCGTGTGGTATCTCTGGCCTTTTCTTTTTGCTGGTGTTTTTGAATTCTGTCTCCTTTTTAAGCCTCCTCAGCCTCGGGTTCTCCTCTGTCTGCTGTGTCCTGCTGCTCCTGGAAGCCACGGGAGATTTTTTGGGAATGTTGCACAGGGAATTTCAGTACAAATCTGTTGTTTCTCCTTGCAGGTGAGGCCAAAATTCCGGAGTTTTTAATGATTCCTGCGTGATTCCAGCCCGGGGTCCTTCCTTTCACCTGCGGCTGTCTGGAGGTGAGGAGGGGAAAGCAGGACGGCTGGGACAAGGGACAGCACCCAGGAATGTCGGGATGAGCCCCAAATCCCCTGGGAAGGGAATGGGAGCAGTTCCAGATGGATCTGAGCTTAAACTGCCCAGGCTGGGAATCACCTGGGAATGGATCAGGGATCCGCTGTCCCGGGTTTTCCATCCCTGGAGGAAGGAGAGTTCCTCTCCCTCCTCTTTCCAAACCGTTCCGTGCTGCTGTCCCGGGTGGATCCCGGATTTCTGTGTCCCTGTTTTTGTTGTCGGCTGGAGCCGCCCACTGCCGAACCCCTTCCCACAGCCAGAGGCAATTCCAGCCTCTCCCGATCCCTGCCGGGGGCTGGCGCCGCAGGGCTGGCCGGGACAGGGAGCAGCTGGAGCTGGGAATTCCGCAGGAACAGGGAATAATCATCAAACGGCTTCTCGGAGGAGCGTTTTCCTGGGTGGGAACCGGGAAAATCCAGCACGGAGCTGGCTCCACGCTGAGCCTGGACCTTGTACTCCTGCTTTGAACTCCGGCTTTGAATTCCTGCTCTTCCCTTTCCTCGGGGATCTGGCAGGGACCTTTCATCCCCCTGGGCCTTCTTTGGTGTGCTTCCTTATCCCTGTTATGCCCTTGCTCCTGGGAACGGCTCCACAGATCCCTGACTCCCCCAGGAACGGCTCCCTGGATCCCTGAATCCCCAGGAACGGCTCCCTGGATCCCAGGAATGGCTCCCTGGATCCCTGACTCCCCCAGGAACGGCTCCCTGGATCCCTGAATCCCCAGGAACGGCTCCCTGGATCCCAGGAACGGCTGCCTGGATCCCTGAATCCCTAGGAATGGCTCCCTGGATCCCAGGAATGGCTCCCTGGATCCCTGACTCCCCCAGGAACGGCTCCCTGGCTCCATTTTCCTTCCTCTCCAGCTCCATCCTGGTGCCCCAAATCCCTTCACTTGCTCCTGCTGCCTTTTTCCGGAGTTAATTTAACTCGAAGGCGTTTAATCAGAGAGGCTTTGGTTGGGGTTTATTTGTCCTTCCCTGCCCTGCTGCCCACTTGGCTCCTCGGCTGCAATTCCAGGCCCAGGCTGTGGGAAATTTGGCACTTCCAGGTTCTCGGGTGTGTTGGATTGAAACTGAATTCAAATATAATTTTAATTTAATTTAATTTAATTTAAAGCCGGGGGGTTGCTGTAGGTGCACAAAAAGGGGGAGAGGCCTCCCTGAGAGGGGCAGGAAAACAACAGGAAAAAGGAACCGGGAGAAAAGAGGGGAAAATAAAAGAGCAGCACACTCAAAAGTTTGGGAAAATAAATTGCCAGGGCCTGGAAGGCTTTTGGAAAACAAACAGGATAAATAAAGCAGGAGCAGCTCCGTAGGATTTGGCTTTTTGAAGTTTCCAGGGCGAGGCGTGGGCAGGGAAACTCAGCCCAGTTCTGGCTCCAGTGGAATTGGGGATTTCGCTTCTCCTGCCGTTGGATTCCGTCCCTGGGACTGAATTATTGAAATCCCTGGAGGAATCGCGTTAATTGAGGGAGAAAATCGGGACGGGCTGGGGAGAGGAGAGCAATTACGGCATCGGGTGAGGAGAGGATGGGATCGAGGGCTGCTCTCGGAATTGCTGAGCAGCGGGAAAAGGCGAGGGTTTCATCCCGCAGACTCCGATCCCTGAAGCCAAAAAAAACGTGGATGTTCTTCGCAGCTCTCCCTCCGTTATCCAAGGATCAGCCGTTACCCCTCGCTGTGGATTATTGGGGTGCTGGGAGGACACGGATTCAGTTTTCCAACGGATTTATTTGGGCGTGGCCACTCCAGGCCTGGTTTCCACAAATATTCGAGGAGATCGTGGAAAAATTCCTCCAAACGTTGGTCAAATCCGGCCATTTTTGGGACTGGGAGGAAACCGCTGACCAGCATTCCCTGCATCCCACGGGCAGCTCCAGGGACGGATTGGGGCTGATCCCAGAACCTCTCACTTGTGTCCGTGGTTTATAAAATCCCGCTATTATGGGTAATTAAAATCTCCTAATTAAATTAAGCTCCATCTGGCTGAGCCCGGCGAGCCAAGCGCGGCATTAATTAAAGATCCCAACGTTTGCCGTGACCCAGGGCTGGGATGAGTGAATCCCTGTCCGTGGCAAAGGGCTGGAGCATCCCGAAATCCAGGTGAATCCAAGGGGAGTGGTGCTGGGATGAGGAAAAACCCAGGAACGGCTCTGATTCCTCACGGGGAAAATCCCCAGCTGGAGCTGGGAGCAGAGGTTTTTCAGCGTTTGGAAGTTGATGGCAATGGGAATGGGAAGATTCCAGTGGGATGTGTCTGATTCTGGAGGCGAGGAGAGGGAGCAGAGTTAAAACCAGGCTGCAATTCCAAAGGTTTGGAAAACACCAGGAGAGCCCGAACTGCTCCGCAGGCACGGCGGGATCCCGGGGTGCTCCAGCACTGCCCCACTCCCTCGTTTATCCATCATTCCCTGGAATCCATGAATGACAGAATCCATGCGGGAATCTCCTTCAACGCCGTCTCTTCCCTGGATTTGCCGTTGGAATTGCGTTTTCCTGAACAGGACACAGCATTCCAGAGCTCCTGGGCCTGGAACTTGGGATTCCCTCCCAGTCTGGGCCATTCTCCCAACAGGAGTGGGGTTTTTCCCTCCTGTGGGAAAATTCCCTGGATGGAAGTGGCCGTTTTTGGTGCGGTTTGGAAGCAGAGCCACTGGAAAAGCCTGGGAACGGGGCAGCCTTCCCTCCTCCCTGCCTTCACCCTCTCTGCATCCCCGGATTGCCGTAGCCACGATTCCATGGGCCTGGAAAGGGCAACAGCTCCCAAGCCCGGAGCCATCCTGGAATGGGATGGGGGCCCCTCGATCCCACCCTTTTTGTGCCTTGCCCCCGCATTCCCCCCGGGAGCCGGGAGGATTCCGCGGCTCCGGAGCGGATCCTGAATTATTGAAGGTATTGCCACCGCAGGCAGGGCTGGGATTTGAGCTGGGAATTCTCTGCTGAGGAGCTGGAGTCTGGAGGGATTCGAGCTGGAGCTGGATGAGTTTTCCGTTCCTGTCCTTGACAGCTTTCCCTGGTTTGTTTGGTTTGTTCCAGGTCTGAATTTCGTGTTTTCCATCCTCCCAAACTTCCCCTCTCCCGTTATCCCGCTGGATCCCTGCAGCGCTGGCAGCACAGGGATGTTCCGTGCCGGGTTCCGGCACTCCCAGGACCTGATCCCAGGGGATCTGAGCACCTCCTGCATCCCTCGGGAGGAGCCCCTGGAGCTGGAAAAGCCACCAGAGCCATGGAAAACTCCGCAGGAGCGCGGGCTGGCACTGGAGCCATCCATCCCTCCTGCCCGGGCAGGATCCTGTGGGAATGCGGCCGCGTGGGAGCTCTGGGAGCCTCTCAGCAGCAGGAATTCCCTCCTCCCCTCCTTCCCGGCGGGACCTGAGGCAGCACAGCCCCGAGGGAGCGATCCCGAGGGAGCAGATTCCCAAATTCCTGTGGAGCCGGGCCCGGTGCCCCCAGAGCTGGCCCTGGCACAGCTCCCTCGGCTGCTCGTCCCTCCAGCCTCTCCTTCCCAAAAATCCAGCCTGGGATGCTGGGAGAGGGTTTGGGATGGGATTCCCAGGGGTTTTCCTCACCTGCGGCGCAGGAAAATCCATGGATGGGGCAGGGATTGGTGGTGGCAGCTCCTTTCCGGGAGAGCTTTGCCCTCTGCCATGGATTGCAGGGAGAACAATCCCAGAGCCCGCTGGGAGCGCTGGAAAACAGGGAATTCTGATTTTGGTGTTTATGGAGCGGCAGCGGGAGGGGAGGGCCGGGATTTGGGATCTGAACGGGAAAACTGGGATGATTCCTGGATCAAACCCAGGCTGCCTCGTGGAATAGCAGCCCATAACACCGGGAATTCCAGGAAGGATCATTCCCGCTCTGCCTGCCCTGCAGCTCCCTGGAGTGGGGCGGATTTGGGACCTGGAGGTTTTTCGCCGGGTGTTGTTTTTGCTGCGGCTCCTCCCTCGCTCCCCGCGCGGGCCGTGACTCCTGGAGCAGGAATTCTCCTCTCCCAGCCTGGAATAATGGCCCGTCCTGGTCTCCTTAGAAACCGCGGCTCCGCATCCGCGCATCCTTTGGAGCCTCGCTCCTGCTCCCGGGGCTTCTCCCGGCCGCGATTGTCTGGAATTTCTCCAAACCGGCAACTTTTGTGCCGGGATTTTATTTTTTTTTTTCCTTTTGTGTCACCTCAAAGGGATTTTAACGATTTCTGTGTCTCCTTCCTCCAGCCAACCCGGATCCTTCGGGAATGTTTTTAGTTCCCCACATTTCCCCCTCCCTCCCCTCGCCAGTCCGAACGCCGTTCCCGTTATTTCCTGGAAACGCGGAATTTCCCAGAGCTTTTTCAAACTTTCGGGGCTCCGTGAGGAAAAGTCTCCTCATGGATCACGGAGGCTCCGTGGATTCTGGAAGCAGCTCCTGGCTGGGTGTGGGAGCTCATCCTGAAACTCTGCCAGCTCTCCCAGAGCTGCGGAGAGGGGATTTATTTTGGGAATGTGGGAGCACAAACCCTGCTCCGGGGGCAAGGCCTGTCCTGGGAGGATGGGAAGGAATTTTTGGATCTGGCCTGGTGCTCTGGATTCGGGGAGTTTGAGGGGAAAGGGAAGGGAAGTGGCTTTTTTTGGTCTTTTCTGGAGGAGGGAGTGTGCCAGTGGAAGTGGGAGACGGAAGTCTGGATGTCTGGGAAGGGGAGGAGGTTGGGAATGCCCTAAAAATAGAAGCCTGAAATTTGGATATCCGGGAAGGGGAGGAGGTTGGGAATACCCAGGAGCTGGAAGTGCCCACACAGGTGAGAGACCCGAGTTTGGATGTCTGGGAAAGGGGAGGAAATTGGGAATACCACAAAAATGGGAGCCTGGGGTTTGGATTCCTGGGGAGGTGGAGGAAATTGGGAATACCCGTCAGCTGGGAATAGCCACACAGGTGAGAGCCTGAGACCCCAGGTCCTGGCAGCCCAAAGCTGGACCCCATTCCCAGTTCCCGGGAGGAGCCAGATTCGGCCCTGGATCGTGGCCATCCCTCATTCCCAACCCCGCGCGTTTATTCTCCTTCTCCCTGCGGACACTTCCAGGAAAAACTCCGGCCCTGCCTCGGTGCCACCGTGAGTGCTTTATTCCCTCTCCGGGGCGGCGTGCGGGGAGTTCCTGTTCCTTCCCAGAGAACGAAATCCCCGGGCCGAGCTCCCCTTCCCGCCCCTCTGCTCGGGAGCCGGGAGCGGGCAGGGATCGGGGCAGGGATGGGGCAGGGATCCGGGCAGGGATCGGGGCGTGGAACCCAGGAATGGGTCGGGGCAGGGATCCGGGCAGGAGGGGGTGGAGGGAAGCCGGGCGTGGATCCCTCGCTGTGCCCGCACCCCTGCCCCCTCCGCCGGGACGTCTCCGCCCGGGAACGCAGCTCCGAGTCCCCGAACCCTCCCGTGCCACCGGCCCGGCGTGGGGAGGGTGCCCCCTGCCCCTCCCGGCTCCGTTCCCATCCCGAGAGCCCTTTGGGATGGGGAAACTCATCCCCGTGTGGGAGAACTCCTCCCCAGCTCCTGCAGAACCGGGACTCGGGGGAGGCGAGGGGCGCCCAGGGACTGGTGGCACCATCAGGTGACTTTCCCCCCCTTTCCCGAGCTCTTCCCGGTCTCCGGGTGCTGTGACCCGTCCTCCGGAGCCCTCTTTACCTGGAATCACCAACCCAAATCCAGGCAAATCCATTATTGCGCTGAGGAACTCCAGTCCCGACCGTGGCTCTCTGTCCTATTTCCGCATCCCGAATCCAGCCCTCGCTGCACACCCCAGTCTCTCCAGACCCCGGATCCGGCTCTGGCGCCGCCGCTGCCCCTCTTCCCACCGGGGAAAACGGGAAACCCTCCTCTTCCTTCCACGCCCGCGCTTTCCAGGGAGCATCCCCGGCTCCCGAACCGCCCCCATCCCTCCCCCCCGGCCCGGGCACCCGCGGGGCCCCGGCAACGGCGGCGCGGGGCTCATCCCGAGGGGAAGTAGGGGCGGCGGCCGTGGGCGTTGTAGTCGGGACACACCTTCTGCACCAGGCGGTAGTCGGGGCTGTAGAAGGTGATGTAGACGCAGACGACCCTGAAGGGCTGCGAGCAGAGCCAGGCCGCGCGGCTCCGCGTGTGCTCCTGCGAGCAGGTCTTGGCGGGGTCGTAGGTGCACAGCGAGGTTTTCCTGGCCCGCGCCACCTGCTCCGACTCCACGCGGCAGTTGAACACCTTGGACTCCTTGGCCTCGATGAAGATTTGCTGCTCCAGGTCGAACTCCACGGCCTTGGTGGGGGGCACGAGGCTCACGGAGATGTTCCCGTGGCCCGTGGAGTTGTGCTGGAAGAAGACGTTGACGGAGCCGTTGCCGTGATCCACGACCTTGCCCGTGATCAGCAGGTTCAGCTTCACCGTCTTGATGTTGGAGTAGAAATCGCCCCAGCCGAAAAGCTTCTGCAGCCTGCCCGGGGCCGGGCCCAGGTCCCGCGGTGCCCGCGGGGCGAGGTCCCGCCCGGCCCGGTTCTCCGGGACACCCCGGAGCTCCCGGGAGCCGCTGCCCGGCGCCAGGAGGGGCCGGTTCTGCGGCGGGGCCGGGCTCAGGCTCGGGAGGGGCTTT
>VZTD01003921.1:0-47176 GCA_013397725.1 Rhagologus leucostigma
ATGGCGGCGCGGCGGCCGCATGTGACCGCCGTCACCTGACCAACATGGCCGGGGCCGCCCCCGCCGCCTCCCGCCGCGGCTGAGCCGCCGCCGCCAGGTAACGCGGGGCCGCCGGGGCGGCGAGGGTCCCCTCGGGGTGGTGAGGGATCCCTTGGAGGGGTGAGGGCTCTCCGGACCTGCCCGCGGGACGCAGCCCGGCTCTGTCATCCCCCCCGCCGGTAGCGAGGGCCCTGAGGGACCGGGGCCGCCTGACCGGCCGTGGCCGTGGCTCGATGCTGGCTCCGTGCTCCTTGCTGTGAGCATCCTCTGTGTCGCCGCCGTGGCCCTTCTCCCTGGGACTGCAGAGGTCCCCTTGTGTCCCCAGCACGGGGGTTATGCTGCGGAGTTCCCATCCAGCTGCAGAGGTGCCGTTGTGTCCCCACCACCAGCCCTGGGGCTGCAGATGTCCCCCTCCACGTCCCATCACGTTCCTTTTCAGTTCTTGGGGCTGGGGCTGTCCCACTGTGTCCCTCAAGCTGTGTCCCTTCCCCTGGGGCTGAAGAGGTGCCGTCACGTCCCACTCCCTGGCTGTGGATGTGCCATTGTGTGTCCCCCCACCAACCCTAGGCCTGCGGAGGTCCCATCATGTCCCTTCCCCCAGTACTTGGATGTGCAAGTCCCCATCGTGTCCCCCTCCCTGAGCCTGGGGCTGTGGAAGCCCCACCACATCCCCCTGCCTGGCTTGCAGAGCTCCCACCTTGTCCCTCACAGCCAGGGCTGGTCCCTTCTCAACCCCCACACACCGACACAGTGACCAAGCTCCTCAAACCAGCTTTTTTTTTTGCCTGGGTGCTAATGGGGAAGTGAGACTTGCTACTCGCTGGCGAGGGCAGGGTGTTTCTGCGCCGCTCTTCCCTCTCACAGCTTGTCTGGACCGTCTTTCTCCCAGCAGAATCCAGCATGGAAGGTTTCCTGCAGAGCGTGGAGAAGGACCTGAACATCGACCGCCGGCAGCTGGCCCCCGAGAGGACCCACGTCACCGCCTTCGTCCCGGCGAAATGGCTGCAGAGCCTCAAGGAGCGCCGGGTGCTGCCGGCGGCGTGCCCGCGGCCCGAGGGGCTGAGCGAGGTGGAGGTCAGGACGTTCCTGCAGCACTCGGTGCAGAAGCTCCCGGCGGGCTGGACGCGGGTGGAGATCCACGGGCTGCGGAAGGCCCGGCTGGGGTACCCGCTGCGGGCACAGCCGCCTGACCAGCGCTGTGGCAGCGACGCGGACACCCTGCACGGCTTCATGCAGAGCGTGGCCACCCAGAACTACCACAACCTGTGGGGCCGGGCTCACGGGCTGTACGCGCGGCCCTACCGGCTCCCGGACGCGCCGCCCACGGTGCCGGCGCTGGACGCGCTGCGGGCTGCCCTGCACAGAGCCTACGGCTGCCCCGTCCTCCAGGTGGGCAGGAACGTGCCTGGCACGTCCCCCGCCAAGGAGAGCGCGGCCAAAGGGGTGCCCTTGTGCCCCAACGTGCTGCAGGCTGAGGCGCTGCTGGAGTCGGCCGACATGCTGTACGTCATCTACCCCTACGTGCAGTACTGCCTGCACGACGTCGTGACCTTCAGCCCGGCCAAGCTGACCAACAGCCACGCCAAAATCCTCTTCCTGCTCTTCCACGTGCTGCAGGCCATGAGGGCTTGTCACCAGGCAGGTCTGGCTTGTGGATATTTCTCTCTTCGGGACGTGGCTGTGGATGAGAAGCTGTGCAGCCGGCTGCGTGTGAACTTCGGAGGCTACGAGGGACCGGGGGAGGAGGAAGAGAGTCTGGAGGGTGGTCTGGAGCGAGCGGGCGAGCAAAGCTGCGTGCAAAGGCAGGAGGTGACGTGCAGTGCCTGCCAGAAGGACCTCCGAGACCTGGTGTTGCAGTGGGTGCACGGGCAGGTCAGCAACTTCGACTACCTTATGCGTCTGAACAGCTTGGCTGGCAGGAGAATGGGAGACCCCAATTACCACCCGGTTCTTCCGTGGGTGGTGGACTTCACTACCAAAAACGGCAAGTTCAGGGACCTAAGGAAATCCAAGTTCCGCCTCAACAAGGGGGACAAGCAGCTGGACTTCACCTACGAGATGACCAAGCAGGCGTTTGTTGCGGGGGGGTCGAGCGGGGAGCAGCTCCACGTCCCCCATCACATCTCCGACGTGCTTTCGGATATCACCTACTACGTGTACACGGCCCGCAGGACACCCAAGGCGGTGCTGTGCTGCCACGTGAGGTCCCAGTGGGAGCCCAACGAGTACCCAGCCAGCATGGAGCGCATGCAGAGCTGGACGCCGGACGAGTGCATCCCGGAGTTCTACACAGACCCCTCCATCTTCCGATCCATCCACCCGGACATGCCCGACCTGGACGTGCCGTCGTGGTGCAGCTCCTACGAGGAGTTCATCGAGGTTCACCGCATGCTGCTGGAGAGCCGGGAGGTCTCCCAAGACCTGCACCACTGGATCGACCTCACGTTTGGCTACAAGCTGCTGGGGAAGGATGCAGTCAAGGAGAAGAACGTCTGCCTCCACTTGGTTGACAACCACACGCACCTGACGACCTACGGGGTCGTGCAGCTCTTTGACCAGCCCCATCCCAGGCGCATGGTGGGACCTGCCTACACCCCTGCTGAAGCTCCGGCCATTGCCCGGCCTCTGCTCCAGAACATCCGGGAGACTGTGGTTTTGGAGGACATCCAAGGCCAGGTGACGGACGCGGTCAACGGGCTGGTCCTGGAGGCTACTCCCAGTGAAACCACCTGGTCTGGGGAGAAACCCGTCGCTGGCGAGGATGATTTGGAGCAAGGCACGGAAGCCCTGGATTCCATTTCTGCTCCAGGTAGAGCCGCTGACCAGCCCTGTGCCACTGTGCCTCCAGCACAGCCCTCCACCCTCCCTGCTTATGCCACCGACGGCAAATCCTCGGGGGTCCGACCGCTCCGTCGGAGCAAGGCAGGCGCTGTGGATCAGCTTGACGTGAAGATCACTCTTCCTGAAGGCTTCAATCCGCTCCAGGCCCTGGAGGAACTGGAGAAATTGGACAATTTCTTGGTTAAAGGCTTAAGCAGCGAGATGCAGCTGATGGAGCAGCCGTGGGAAGAGCCACCCTTGGGCCTCTCAGACCTCTTCCAGAGGGACATGCAAGCTCTGGGCATTCTGGTGGCCGAGATTATATTTGCACCGAGGCTTCGTCCTTCGAAGCCCGACGCGTCCCTGTTGGAGCGGTTCCTGATGGTGCGGAACCTCTGCCGTTACCACCCCAAGGAGATCCCGGCCCCGCTCCAGCACGTGCTGCACGTCCTGCTGCAGCTCAGCGTGCCCGTGGAGAAGCTTCTGAAGAGCAGGCTGGGCAAGGGCGCAGTGCAGTTGTTTGAATACAAACCCATCTCCCAGGGCCTCCCCCCACCCTGTCCCACGCAGCTCCTCAGCCCCTTCAGCTCCATCGTCCCCTTCCCCACGTACTTCCCAGCTCTGCACAAGTTCATTTTCACCTATCAGGCAAAGAAGATCGAGGATGAAGGGCAAGGCCGGGAGCTCGTTTTCCAGCTCTGGCAGCAGCTGGAGGGGATCCTTTCTGAAATCACTCCTGAGGGCTTGGAGATTCTTCTGCCTTTCATATTATCTCTGATGTCCGAGGAAAACACCGCTGTCTACGCAGCGTGGTACCTCTTTGAACCCATAGCTAAATCCCTCGGGCCCAAGAATGCCAATAAATACCTGCTCAAGCCCCTGATCGGAGCCTACGAGACGCCCTGCTCCCGCCACGGCAGGTTCTACCTGTACACAGACTGCTTTGTGGCCCAGCTGATCGTGCGCCTGGGGCTGCAGTCCTTCCTCCTGAACCTGCTGCCCCACATCCTGCAGATCCTCGTGGGCATCGAGAGCTCGCGAGAGGAGAGCAAATCCTTCCTTGGCGCCGCTGAGGACGATGAGAGCGGAGGGGAGAGCCCCGTGTCGTGTGTGTTTGGGGAGGAGATCAAGATGGACGTGGAGCACAGCTCTGCTGCACTCGACCTCCTGGACTACACCTCTGGGGTCAGCTTCCACGACCAGGCCTACCTGCCCGAGGGCGAGGACTTCCAGAGTGGCCTCTACGTCGGGGAATCCCTGCAGCCCCAGGAGCAGGAGTCGCTCAGCCTCGGGCGGCTGAGTGACAAGAGCAGCGCCAGCGAGGTGTCCCTGGGCGAGGACAGACCTGCTGACGGGGACTCCCAGAAGGACAAGAGCAGCTTGAAGTCGATGGACAGCAGCCAGGACCTGAAGCAGAGCGAGGAGTCGGAGGAGGAGGAAGAGGAGCACGAGGAAGAGGAGCGCGAGGACGCGGCGGTCGATGCGGAGCTGACGGTGGTCGTGGATGCTGCCGGGGCCTCCGTGGATGTCACCCTGGCTGATGACAGCAGCGAGCCAGAGGACGGGGAGGGAGAGGAGCTGCCCGACCACTCTGATGACAAAGAGCAGACCATACTGCTGGGTAAGACCCTGCCAGCGTCCAGGCTGTCGGGCAGAGCCCGGGGAGAAGCGAGTCCAGATTTGGGGGTGTCTGTGGTCCCAGCTTGGGGACAGTGATGAAACCAGGGTAAGAGGCCGGGTCTGCACGTGGATCTGAGAGGCAGGGCTGGGGCGGCAGGGGCTGATAGCTAATCTGTGCCACGCTGGGCGCTGTCCTTGTGACTGCTGTTGTTTTGCAGACACGGCCTGTAAGATGGTGAGGTGGCTCTCGGCCAAGCTGGGCCCGACCGTCACGTCCCGCTTCATCGCCAGGAACCTGCTGCGGCTGCTCACGTCCTGCTACGTCGGTAACGCCTCTTCCCCGGCTCCCAGGGTGGGCTGTGCCCCCAGTTTGTCTGCTGGTGGCTTGGGTGTGGCTGCTGCTTCAGCTCATGATGTGTTCTCTGGGCAGGCCCGACCAGGCAGCAGTTTGTACCGAGCAGCGATGAGAACAGTCCCCTGAGCACAGGAAATATCTACCAAAAACGGCCCGTGCTGGGAGATCAGGTGTCCAAGCCTGTGCTGGCCTGCCTTGTGCACATGGCGTATTTGTATGGAGAGCCTGTCCTCACCTACCAGTACCTGCCCTACATCAGCTACCTGGTCAGTATTGCCTTTTTCTCCTCTCTGCTGGGGCAAGAGCTGTGTGCAAGCACGAAGGGAAGATGTAAAAAATTAGTCCAGCCTCACCAGGAGCCTTCTGCATAAAAACTGAGCTTGGCTGGGCTCTGTCTGGGCTGGTGTGGGCTGAGCAGCTCAGGCTGTGTTGGCTGAGAAGGGCAGGAGAGGCGCTTTCACCTCCTGCCACAAGCTCCAGACTGCTCGCAGCAAAGCACACGGCTGTGTTCATACCCCTCTTTCCCTGTCAGACCTCGTGAAACCAGAGAAAACTCTTTTCTTCCGCTTTTCTGGGCGAGTGTGCCCAAACAGAGCTGGCACAAGGGTGGGATTGTGATAACAAGCAGGAGGAGCTGCTGTGGGATTGCTGGAGTGAGGGTTCACAGAGGTCTGTGTGGGTAGATAGGGGTGAACTGGGGGGAGACCAACGGGTTTTCAACTGTCTGTATAAAGCACTGGCAAGGCTCACCAACTTTTCAGCTTGAAATTCGTAGCTGAACAGCAAGGAGGAAATGTATAATGCAGCTGGTTGAAAAACTTAATTTTTCATTAAAAAGAAAAGGGTTTTGAATGTTTTCAACAGGCTTATTTTTCATATTGCTCCCTCTTTAGTGGTTGTAAACACTTTGGTTATGGATTCTCGTTTAAATGGAAAACTTCAGTAGCTTTCTGATAATTTAAACATAGAGGGAAAGAGGCCACAGCTGTTCATTTAAAGAAAACAAAAAGGCATTGTCAGTTTTTCCAGCGTTGAAGGGGAGATTTTTCAGGGGGGAAAAAATCCCATTTTTCAGCAAAATCATTCTCCACCCAGTTGCAATCATGGCTCCAGCTGTTCTGCTTTGGTTTGCTAAGCTCATTGCTTGGGGGCACGGAGGGGATTAATACCCCTGTGAAACAGCATTTGGCAACCTGATATTGGAGCGATGGAACTTGCGGGTCACAAACAGGATAAAGTCAATCCTTCTTGCAGGACTTGGCAGGGTGGCTATTTTGTGAGAGGAAGAGCCTCTGTGATGAGCTGGAAGATGGCAGGTGTACAAGAAATATAGCAGGAAACTGGGAATTGTCTGTGGGTTTTGTTACTGGCTCTCTTTCCTTGGGTGTTTGATTTGTCTAGGAGTTAGGAAATAGGACAATCTAGAAAGAAATACTTTAGTGTTGCTGCTGATGTTATTAACTCTTTGGCACTGCCATAAGAGCAGCAGTACACTGTCAGCAGAAAAAGGATGTGCACTTCTGCCTCATGAAATTATTAGCAGCTGGATTTCTTGAAGTCAGCAGCGGGTTTGCCCGTAATTTGTGCTTGGATATTTCATGCAAGGACTGTTCCTCTGCAGGCTGTGGGATGAAGACGCTGATTCTTGCATTTAAATTGTGTGTATGTAAGAATTTCCCCTCTTTCTGTGCTGGCACATGACGCTCTGGGGCGTCCAGGACGGTTTGGGCCAGTGTGGGGTTGTTGGTCTTGCTACTGAGCTTCCTACCCGTGGGAATGTTGTGCAGGGAGATGCTCTGCAGAGGAAACCTGTGAGCTTGGGGGTGTCATTCCCCATTTTCTCCAGGCTCATCTCTTGTGCTGGCAGGTGTCTGTCAGTTTTTGTGCTCATCCCTTGAGTGCCAGACACGTTTTGCCGTTGAGATTTGGTGCTCAGGTTCCTCTCCCAGCACCAGCAGTGCCGTGCTGGGTTTGAGGCTGAGCTCAGGTGACCCCGGGGTCACCTCTGCTGTGTCCTGCTGGGGAGCTGGTGGCCCTGGCCCTGAAGGAGTCCCTTTCACAGGTTGCACCCGGCGGCGGCTCCGGCGGCGTCCGGCTGAACAGTCGGAAGGAGGCCGGGCTCCTGGCCGCTGTGACTCTGACACAGAAGATCGTGGTGTGTCTCTCTGACACCACACTGATGGACATCCTCCCCAAGATCAGTCAGGAGGTGCTGCTCCCAGTGCTGGGCTTCCTCACTTCGCCGGCTGTCGGGTGAGCGCTGCAGGATCAGCACAAAATCAGGGATTTGGGAATGGTTCTGTGGGGGGCCTTAATGCTCCCGGGGCTGGGGGGGTGTTTCTGCCCTGACATGCATCTCCTTGCACTGGTACACTGCTAAAACATCCTGATAACACAGGCAAGGCAAGAATGCATGTGGCAGAGGATGGGAAAAAGGGATATGTGGAGGGCAGGCTGGTGATGGATGTCCTCTTCAGTTTCCCCAGCGGAGCCCAGGCCCGCGTTGTCCTGTGTGTGAAGACAATCAGCCTCATTGCCTTGATCTGCCTGCGGATTGGGCAGGAGATGGTGCAGCAGCACTTGAGTGACACAGTGAGGAACTTCTTCGGGGCATTCTCGCTGCTGCAGGAGCTGCAGGACCAGGTCAGTGGTGTGGGAGAAGTCCTCCTGCACTCCCCCAGATGTGGGAACGTGGTGGGCGTACCTGGCTGTGTTTGTGTAATTAATTGTGTGGCAAGAGCATCTCATCTTGGGGTTTCTCTGATCTTGTTTCTCTTGTGCAGGGGTTGACGGCGGAGTCGCTGAGCAGCTGTGAGGTGCCAGTGAGGGAGGTGCCCCTTTCGGATGGGAAGCTGCTGGCCCTGGATCCGTCCGTGCTGGTGGAGTTACAGAAGGTGTTCAACCCCGAGATGGCCTACATCACCTACATCCCCTTCTCCTGCTTGCTCGGTACGCCCTGGCCACCAGCTCCAGGGATCTGTGAGGGGCATGCGTGCTGGGCCTGAACTCCAGAGAAATCACAGCTCACAGGGCTGCTGGGGCAAACCCACAGCTTCTACAGCACGGCTTGGGCCGATTCCTGGGTTGGGAGCCCACTGGGCTTCAGGCTGCTTCAGCTGGGAGCAGATGTGGGATGCTGTGTCCACAGCCTTGTGCTGACCCTGTTCAGGGGTTGATGGTGGGGGATGATGATGGGGACATTGCTTTCCCTTGCAGCCACGTTCTCTGTCTCCTCAGGTGACGTTATCCGGACGGTTGTGCCCAACCACTCGCTGGTTGAGAAGCTGGCCAGCCTCCACCTGGAGAACGTGAACCCCAAGAACCTGCAGGTCGTCGGCCTGGAACAAACACCGAGTGTGGTGGGCTCAGACCAAGACGCTCGAGGGGCCGAGCCCTTCTCCAGCCCCCAGGAGGACACTCACTCCGGCACTTTTGGGAGCGTGCTGGTAGGGAACCGCATCCAGGTCCCCGTGGACACGCAGCGGGAGGGTCTTGGCTTGCTCCGCCTCAGTGCTGGCACTGATGGATTCGTTCCCAGCTCGTCCAGCGAGGAGAACGCCCTGAAGCACGACCTGCCCCGCAGCACCCACATGCTGTGTGGGAACTGGCTGGCCTACTGGCAGTACGAGATCGGGGTGAGCCAGCACGACCCCCGCTTCCACTTCCACCAGATCAAGCTGCAGAGTTTCTCAGGGCATTCCGGGGCCATCAAGTGCGTGGCGCCGCTGAGCAGCGAGGATTTCTTCCTGAGTGGCAGCAAGGACAAGACTGTGAGGCTTTGGCCCCTGTACAACTACGGGGATGGCACCAGCGAGGTGCCACCGCGCTTCACCTACGCTGAGCACAAGAAGTCCGTGTTCTACGTGAGCCAGCTGGAGGCACCGCAGCACGTGGTGAGCTGTGACGGCACCGTGCACATCTGGGACCAGTTCACGGGTAAGAAGGGGAAGGGCGAGGGACCGGAGTGAACTGGTCCAGCCCTTACAGGCAGGGGCTGAGCTGCCTTTGGATGGCTCCTGTTAAAAACCAGCACAGAACTGGAGGTTTGCTGTGTGCCCTGTCCTGCCGTAACATCTCTGTCGTCTTTTCACAGGCAAACTTCTGCGGACTTTTGATGAGTTAGACAGCAAAGTCCCCATCACAGCCGTGACCACCATGCCACCTCCCTATCACAGCATCTCTGTGGCCAGCGCAGACTCCGTGCTGAGGTTCATCGACCACAGGAAGCCGGGACTACAGGTAGGGCTGTGGTGCTCTGTGAGTCACCTTCCTCCAGCCCTGTGCTTAATGACGGCATCACAGCTGGCCCAAAGCCCAAATCCCAAAGCCAGCTGTGATGGCTCCGTGGAAACCAGCTCGTCCCTTAAATGCCAGATCCCCTGATCTTCACCCCCCAGCTGGACTGTCTCTCTTGCAGCACGAGTTCCGCCTGGCCAGCGGGGCGAGCGCGGGGCTCATCCGCTGCCTGGCCGTGAGTCCGAGCGGCCGCAGCGTCGTGGCCGGCTTCTCCTCCGGCTTCATCGTGCTGCTGGACACCAGGACGGGGCTCATCATGCGGGGCTGGCCTGCCCACGAGGGAGACATCCTGCAGATCAAGGTGAGAGGCTCAGCTGGGATCAGGGTGGGGTCTCATCGATGCTCTGAGGCCGCGTGGAGCATCCTTCCCGCAGGGTTTTTCCGCTCCACCCTTGCTCCATCCCTTGCTGTGTCCCTAAGAGGCTGCCCAAGCTCTCCTGCCTCATGCTTAGTGCTGCTGCCAGCTGTTCGTGGTCCAACTCGTGCTGCCAGAGTTCAGCCCTCCTGGGTTTCAGTCCCTGCCAGGCAGGTCTGCAGCAGGGGCAGGGAGGAGCCACGGCTCCTGTGAAGGAGCAAATGTGTTGCTTTCTCCACGAGGCTCTCGGCTTCCCTGGGAGAGTGTTGCTCTAATGAGTAACTCTTGTCCATATTTACCCACCCCAGGGAGCAGTGCTGGGTCTCCAGTGTCCTCGACCCAAACACAGGTTAAACAAAGTTCAGCAGTGTGGGTTGTTTACCCTCTCACTAGCTCTGCTAATAAGCAGCTCCAGGTTTCTACCCTCAGCAGTATTTTCAACTGTGAGAGAGCCTCTCAGTTCCTTCTCCTGAGAAGGAGAATAGTTTGGCAGGTGATTTAGTGGAGAGGGAGACTGCATGATAATCCCTTTACCCACTGCAGTAGTAACAGATGATGAATAAATGGTGTTGAGTATCGGGTGTTGTTGAGAGGAGGCACAGCCCATCTCTTGGAGGAGATTGCCAGCTGCCAGAGCATCCTTTAGCTTGCAGTGTCCACCCAAGGCCTTGCTAACATGCTCAGTACCACCAGCTGCTTGGAAATGGCTTGAACTGTCCTGAGGGATGGCACTGTGACCATTGGATCGTTGGCAGCCGCCTGCTGCTCTCACACGCAGCAGCACATCGTGAGTTTTTACAGGAATGTTGGTTCACTGGCCTTTCCTCTCCTGCAGGCTGCAGAGGGCAACGTGCTGATCAGCTCCTCCTCGGATCATTCCCTGACTGTCTGGAAGGAGCTGGAGCAGAAACCTTTGCACCACTACAAATCTGCCTCCGAGCCCATCCATGCGTTCGACCTCTACGGTAACGAGGTGGTCGCCGGCACTGTGGCCAACAAGATCGGGGTCTACTCCATGCTGGAGTCCTCAGCCCTGCCCTCCAGCACGACCAAGCTGAGCTCGGAGAACTTTCGGGGTACATTGACCAGCCTGGCAGTGCTGCCCACAAAGTGCCATCTCCTGCTGGGCTCGGACAACGGCATCATCCGGCTCCTGGCGTAGTGACCCCCGGCCTGGCAGCATGTGGCTGTCCCACAGTGCTGTGCTGGAGCTGGAAGCCAGCAGCGTGGCTTTTGGAGGAGGCAGAGTCGGATGTTTCTGAGCAGAGGAGGCAGGGGGAGGTGTACTTGTTACGTCTCTAACCTCTTTCTGTATCTTGAAAAAGAAAAGAAGCCATAACTGAGAAACCTCCGCTGCTGCTGGGAGAGATACTGGGCGTTGTAGGTCACTGTCAGCCCTGCAGAGAGGCCTGGAGCTTTCCTTACCACGTGTGCCTGATCCCCAGGGGACTGTGAGCTGCCCTCCACAGAAATAGGGACCACAGGTACCCTCCCCCCTTCAGTTCAGGGGTAGGAGGTGCCCCTTGACAAAACACAACAGTTTAGCTACTGCCACCTGCATTTCCCCTTCCCTTCATCTCCTGAACCACTGATCAGCCTCACTGGGACGGCAGAAGCTGGGCCTGGGCACTGCTGCCTCTGGAGCTGCATCTCCTCCTCCTGTGGTCGGTGCTCAAAGCCCAGAGGAGGTGCTCTGTGAACTTTAGGTTCTGCCAGCTGAGTTAGAGCCTGCATGGGAGGAGGAGAGGTTCACCAGAGCCCTTCTGCTGCCGTGCTGGCTCCAGGGCAAGGGCTGGAATGGAAGCCAGCCAAGGCACAAACCCCATCTGCTCCACCAGTTCCTGAAGGAATGGGCTGCTGCAGAGGGGCAGATTGGGGTGGGAATGTGACTCTCTAGGGAGGCCAGAACTAGGTGCTTCCATGAGGATTTTGGCTTCTGGAGCAGTGGGGTAGGGCTGTTGTTGGTTTCTGCCCCAGCATCCCACGATGAGGTAAGGGGTGAGGAATGCCATGTGTGCTATGCACTGGCAGGGATCCTCAATAAATCCTTCTAATCCTCTCCTTCATGCTGGTCAGGCTCCTGGGGAAGACAGGACAGCATAAAAGGTGCTCAGTTTTGTCCCCTCCTGCCCTTGCAGGGTGAGGCAGGAGGTATGAATCCATCATGGTCTCTCTTTGACCTTCCCTTTGGGACAGCAGCGTCTGTTCCCACCCCAAAGGCACAGAGGGTGCTCTTTGCCCCACCAGTAGGAGCAGTTTCCTCACTTCTATTGCAGCCCTTTTTCCCACTCATCCTTCAGCCTAGCCAGAGCCAGTATCAGGAGCGGGAAGCTCTTACCTTGGGCAGAGGAGGAGCTTGCTGTGGGTTGTCCTGGGAGAGGGGAGAGGGCTTCCATCCAGCAGCTGGGGAGGTGAGTGGTTGGCCAGTGCTGCCCTTCCCTACCCAAGGGGAGCTCTCAGTCCCGTGTTGCCTATTCACCATTTGCAATAGATGTAAATATTTACTTCTAATAAACTCTTTGAGAGAGCTGCAGAGCCGAGTGTGTGTGTGTGGAAGCTCTGTGCTGGAGGGGCTGGGTGTGCTGGTCTGCCCAGCCAAAGTGACAGCTCCTTCTTCAGGCTCCTCCTGTGTTCTGGGGGAGCCCTGGATGTAGGATGGGACTCTGCTGCACAGGATTTGTGTTCCAAGGGGAATTAGCTCCCTGTGTTGCAGCAGCAGGTCCCAAATGTGCTTGCAGAGCTCAGACCTGTCACCCATTGGCTGGGGTGAGCTTGGGAGCCAAGAGTTCCTGCAAGGAATGGATGACTGGAAGATCCTGTTAGTGCTCCCTGCTGCTCCTCAGTGACTCCTCTCGCCCTGAGGACGTGGACAGAGGCAGGAAGGGATCACCAGGACTTCTGCTTATGGCACAAATCCACACAGGGCAGGACTGCTGGCGTTCTGCCCATCCCCAAGACTTTTCCTCCGTGCCCCAGCGGTGTGTGCGTGCCCTGGACGCTGGGACCAGCTGCCCTGGGAGAGCTCTGGAGCGTGCTGTGCCCCAGGGGAGGGACCAGCTGCTCTTGGCTCAGCCCAGCCTGGCCATCAGAGCCTGCTTTGTGCAGCCACGGGGCCCTGGGCACCTGCCCTGTGTTAAACCAGTGCCTCACACCGGCTGCTGGCATGCAAGGAGGGACGAGCTGGGGGTTTCAGCAAAGAAAATTCCCAAACCAAAGAGCCCTGTGGCAATAAACACCGAGCCCCGCATTTTCACTGAAGGTTATGAATAAAAGAGAATATTCCCAGCACGGGGAGTGTGTGCAAAGTGAAGCCGCTTGCAAGTTCCTTCTGCTGGTGGGAGTTTTGGATCTGGTAAACTCGGTGTTAACGCTGTCTTGAGGGTACAGCAGCCCAAAAAGTGCGTCCCCATCTCCAAATGCACCACGAATTCGCTCTTCTCCCCCAAACAAATGTTTAACCGGATGCTGTAGGTCAATATTTGCCTGCCAAATTCTCAAACAGGGGGTGGTGCCGAAGGTCGCTGCCGGGAGGGGGGGCTGGACAAGAGCTGTGTGTGCCCCATGCAGAGCTGCTGGACAGGCTAAAGCAGGTGCCAGCTCCAGCGTGGACACGAACAGCCTCAGGTAAGGGGCAAATCAAAGGATTTGATATAAATGAGGGCTCCTCCAGTGCCCCTCGGGGAGAGAGGGGGTGAATTCGGCAGAGGGTTAAAGGATGGGCACCGCCAGGGAGGAAAAGGGTATTTAGGGTTGTAGGTGGCTGCAGGATTTGGGATGAGGGAAGGGGGGGGAATGAAATGGCCTCAAGTTATGCTTCTGCCAGAGGGATCTCAGCCCAGCAGTTGTGGGTGAAGCAAGGACTGCTTGGAGAGCGGAAAGCAGCCCCAGGAATTAAGTGTGGAAGCCATGCAGGGGGCTGGGCTTTGGCATGGAGGTTTCATGAGAAGGAGAAGATATTTTATTTCCGTCTGAAAGGGAGGAAAAGTGGCTGGGCGAAGCGTTGGCCAGGGAATGGCTGGGGTTTTGTCCATGACCCTGGAAGCCCCACTGTCCCACACTGAACTGGAGCACGCAGGTGGGAGAGGCGGGGTTTGCCAGCAACGGGGGAAGATGAGTGCTGGGAAGGGGAGGACTCCCAGGACACATTGCTGGGAAACTGCTCTGGTATTGCACTTCCTACTTGCAAATTCCCTCCCAGACAGCTCTTGCTGAGCTCCTGCAGGTCAGTCGCCCTTCTCCCAAGAGCCCTGGGGCACAGCTGAGGATGCTGCGCCTGTATCTCGGTGGTTTCCATGGGGAAGGAGCAGAAAGGCTCCTGTCTCCTTCCAGAAGCACAGCGTGTGCAGCACTGATTAGGGAAATACCATTTGCAAGCCAGAGAAAGCAGGGCAGCGGGGTCAGACAGGCAGGGTCCAAGCGGAGCCTGGCCGTGGCTGCAGCTCTGCTGCGGGTCCCTGCTCCTCTCTGATTTCCCTGCCTTGGCACCGGACCCAGGAGCCCTGTGCTGTTTCTTTGCAGCATTGTTCATCTCCCTATTGCTTTCCACGAGCTCCTGTGCCAACCTGTTTGGCCAGGTTGATAATTTTCTCCCTGTAGACCTGAAGAGGCTGAGCTCGCAGCTGGAAATAACTCCTCTCTCTCGGCCGGTCCTTCTGTTCCAGGAATATGAGGTTCCTCTTGGGGCTGCTCTGCCTGGCTGCTCTGCACAGCCTCCCACGGGTAAGTTGCTACTCCAGCAAAGAGCAAGGGAAGTGTGGTGGCTCCCTGAGCCAGACCATGGGGCAAATACCACCCAGAGAAGCCCTGGAAGGCAGATAGGTGGAGGACGCTGCTGGGGGGTTCACCAGCAAGGTTTCTAATCTTCTACCCAGCTGAAGTAGTTGTGGATATTCTTATTATTCATATTTCCGTAGAAACTTTTCTTTTGGAACTTGACCTCAGCTGTATTTAGTGACCGTGACCTTCAGGAGTTAACAGGAGGTTTTTGAAAAGCAGGTTTTTCCTCCCCCCCACCCCTTGTAAATCTGGATCCCTGTCAGAACTGAGATTGCAAAACCCCACTGCTCACTCTCAAAAGGATCCATTATTTTGTGCCAGACTGGCCTGACCCCTTTCTAAACAAATCCAGTGTTTGCAGTGTCTCCCAGCTCCTCCTCACTTCCACCTCCCCACGTCGGACCCCACTGCCCCTGGGTCTGCATCCCAAAATCCTGCCCGTGCTGTCGCCTTATGGGGACTGCTACAGCCAGGATTGCAGTGGGAGCAGAGAAGACAGACTCTGGAGATTCAGAGGGACCTGACTTTGTTTCTTTATTGATTTTTTTCCCCTACAGCTGGCACATGCCACTGACCAGCAGCGTCTCTTCCTGGACAAAGACGGGAAGCTGAAGGTAAGCACTGACCGCTTCCACCCAATGGGGCTGAAGTTATGCTGTGGGATTTGCAGTTTTTCCTGAGAAAGGATGAGCCCAGGCAGTGCCAGTGCCACGAGAAAGTCCATCTTACTGCAGGCTTTACTCCCAGCTGCTGCCAGAGCTGTGCTCCTTCAAGCTCCACCCTAAATAACTGGGCAGAGTATGGAGTTAACACCAGTACTGGTGTGGGTACAGGGGCTGGCAGGTGGATGATTTAATTTCTGATTGATAAGGAAAGGTGAGGAAAACCACCAGCTATGAGGATGACAGGGAGAAAGATCCGTAGCTGATCCAACCCACTGAGCCTGGGATGTTTCAGACCACGCACAAGCAGGGAGAGTAGTGGCAGTGCTAAAGGCTAAAGCTTAGAAAAGTGGAAAATGAGGACATTTAGAGAGAAGAAGGATGAAACAGAACAGACAGGTCAAGAAAACACAGATGCCTGGAGGAGGAACTGAGCCAAACTAGATCAGGGCTGTGACAGCAGCAGCAGAGGCTGGGCAGTGTGAGACAGGTGGGCACTGCTAAAATGTGTGAGGGGAGGAGGTGAAATCAAGGCTGCGGACGATGGATCTGTAAATGCTGAAGGCACAGGACATGGGCTGAGCTGGTGGTGGTCTTGCCCTCAAGCTCTCCTGAGAGCTTTCCTGAGGAGGAACCACTGCCAGACCCTCACTGGGTTCATTTTCACAGGGTACAAGACCTTCTCTTTCCCAAAGCCACTCCCTCAAGTCATTATCCTCAAGGTTAAAGGCAAACTGAAGCAAAACCACCACCAGAGTAGAGGAGTCCAGCTCTCTCCAGTTTCCTCAGCCCATTTAGATGTGCAGTAAAAGCCCGTGAGGGTGTCACTCTGCTGCTGCTTTCCCAGTGCTATCCTTGTTTCTCCCCAGGATGTGAAAAGTGCTGGAATGGCACAGTCGGACTTGCCGGGAGCCATCCCAACCCTGCCAAAGGGAAAGCTGATAGAATTTACTTACGACAGCTTCCAGGAGAATGATAGAGCCATGCCACCATTCACCACCACCCTGCCAGACACGAAGGAGGACTGGAACTCAGAAGATGAAGCCGTAGCTGGGGCTGGGAGTTGTCGTGGAAAGAAATCACCGGGGGAAAAAGCCTCTTCTGAAGAGGAAGGAGAGGCCGGAGATAAAAGCTGTGAGATGACTTGGAAGAAGAGCCAGAGGCTGGCAGATGGCTTGATGAGATTCAGCATTGATCTCCTGAGAGAGGTGCAGCTGGAGTCCAACAGAACCAACGTGATCCTGTCCCCCCTCAGCATCGCCCTGGCCTTGTCTCACCTGGCACTGGGTAATTCTTAGCGGCAAAACCATTTCCTGCCCTCCCCCGTAATCCTCTCCCAGAGGCACGAGCAACCAGTGTGCAAGATGCAAATGAAATACAGTCCCTTCCACTTATCCTTGCTCCTGCAGCTTTAATTAGGCATGATTACAATTGAAGCTGCCCTCTGAGGCTCCGAGACTCAGATTTCTCCAGCCTCTTTTGTGAGGCACAGCGTGTTTCTAACAAGAGGCAGCCAGAGTAACATCCCTGTTTTCCACTCCATGGGCACGAGACCTAACAGGAATTTGGTTTTTAGGAGCAGCAGATCAGACAGAGAAGCATTTGCTGGAGGTGATGCACCTGCAGTCAGAGCCCTGCCTCCACCACATGCTGGGCACCCTCCGCAGGAGGCTCACAGAGTCCACCCTCAGCCTTGGGTCACGGCTGTACCTGCAGAAAGGTGAGAGGTGGCACAAGGGGGGGCTGGACTGGTGTAGGATAAACCTCCCAGTCACAGAGAGTGATGGAAGCACCCACTTCCCCTATTTCCTCCTCTTGGGGAGTGTCACTCCGTGCTGAGCAAACCTTTCCCATCATTCTTCCCCTTTGCCAGGGTTTGAGGTGAAACAGAAGTTCCTGGAGGATTCAGAGAAATTCTACGGAGCAAAGCCCACGACCCTTTCCGGGATCAGTCAGGACGACCTCGTAGCCATAAACAACTGGGTAAAGGAGGCAACTCATGGGCAAATTCCCTCCTTCCTCCAGCAGCTCCCTGAAAACACAGTGATGCTCTTGCTCAACGCCGTCTATTTCCACGGTGAGCTCCGCAGGCCTTCCTTATTTTTTTCAAGAGGAAATAGAGCTCCAGTTTTCTGCAAGCCCTGTAGCTGAACAGCATCTCCTCTCCCCGCTTCCTGCTAGGCAATCTGCTTGTTCTTGTGCATCTGCTGTTCCTCTTGCTTAGATTTCTTTACAGTAACGGTTCCCAACTGCTTCACATGTGCTAAAAATGTTACTTGACAGCAGAGCCAGAATGCAGCAGGTGGGACTTGCAGTATCTTTGCCTCCTGGTTCAGGCTCCCGGGCGGTGGCACATCCCTGCTCGTCTACTCAGTGATCTTAAAGGTCTTTTCTAACCTAAATGATGAACCAGGTCGTGGCAGCTCACTGCACACCCACCACAGAGCTCAGAGGCAGCTTCTGTGGATTTCTGTCTGACTACAGCACAGTGGTCAGCCACATCTTCCTTTTTTAATTCCCTGAGGGCTGTGCACAGACCAAACACTTCCAGTGTACATCTACAAACGTTTTACCTTGGTCTTGGGGCAGTGCTTCTCCCTCTGCAGCACAGAGGCAATACTCCCCATTTTTCAAAGCACAAACATAGTTTCTTTTATCTCCATAGCCTTCAGTAGTCTCCCACGCTGAGGCGTGAGGACTAATCCGTGCTCTTTTTGTTATTCCATAGTTTCTCTCTGGATGATAAGAGTTTCCTGCTGCTAGGGCTCTCCCAGCCTTGGAACTGACTTCTCTTTGCTGTATTTTCACTTCCCTGGTCACTGCTGGCCTTGTTAGAGAACTCAAGACAGGAGGAGAGTCAGCTCAGCAGTTTCTGGTTTTCTACCCAAATTTAACTTCGTCACTTTCAAAACTTTTATTTTTACAGGGTTTTGGAGGAATAAGTTTAATGCAAGCTTCACTGAGCCAGATGTATTCCACCTTGACCATGAGTTCGTGGTCCCAGTTGAGATGATGAAAGCCCACCAGTACCCCCTGAGCTGGTTTACACTGGAATCCCAGGATATTCAGGTAGGGATCTCTCGGGAGCACTGCAAATTTTGATTGGAATTTCCTCTTGCTGTGGTATTTTGCTAACTGCAAGCACTGTGTCCAAAAAAACCAAATGTTTTTTTAACAGGCATAGCACACAAAAATTTAATAATCATTCTTTGTCCTTGCTTCCAGCAAGAATGTTGAATCTTCACTTTTAATCTCTAGGAAAAACCACAAAGAGATATTCTCGCTGACTGGGAATTAATAGAGTTTTAAAGCCCAGAGTTAAAGATAAATGAGGAAATATGGAAAGGAATTCCCTCGGACAATGTGCTGTTGGAGTTCTTCAGAACCCAGAGTGGGGCAAGCTTGTGCATGTGGGCTTTCACTCTGCTGTGTGCTCAGTCTTTACCAGCCAGTGGCTAAAACTAAAATCTAGAGCTGTTATTCCAACAAATTCTCCTCTGGAGAAATCAGATCTCTCCTTCTCACCAGGCCGTTTTCATCCGAGAGCAAGAGTGGCCCTGTAGACCAATTAGAAAAAGACTAAACTAAAAGCATCACTTTCCGGACTTCCCTTCCTTTTCCCTAAATTCCCCTCTGGCTGGTTTTATTTCCAGGTCGCCAAGTTTCCCTTCAAGAGTAACGTGAGTTTTGTGGTCATCGTACCAAACCAGTACGTCCGGAACACCTTCCACGTGCTGGAGAACTTCCCTTACAAACAGCTCTGCAGGCTTTTCCCCAGAGAGGTGCCCACCACAGTGAAGATCCCCAAAATAAAGTTGGACTACCAGCTGGAACTCAACCAGGTTCTCAGCCAAATGGGTAAGGCCTCTAAGTGGAGCTGATCAATCTGTTCGCTGACACCAAAAGCTGCCACCCTTGTTGCTAAAGCTGTGCCTCACAGCTTGCTCCAGAACTCCAAACTTTCCCATCTCTTCTTCCTCTCCTCCTCCTTACTCCTTGCTTGCCTGGCACCAAATGTTTTGCTCCAACAAGATGATACTACAGAGAAGGCGGCGTTCACAGCTTCTCACAGTCTTTACGAGTTCTTCCTGTTGTAGCCAAGACCAACTTCCCCCTGTGCATCAACCTCGGTATCTGACTTTGTCATTTAATACAGTGTCCAGGACATGGAAACTGCCAGCAGAGAAAATGCAGATCACAAAACCTGCAGCTGAAATAAAACACCGGGCGCTGCCTTTCCAGATGAGAATAATTTAAGAGTTCACTTTGTTTTGCAAAGAATTGCTTAAAAAAAATAATCTCTGTAGAAGTGTTTCCAGCCTAGCTAGAAAGAGTTTTCAGACTTGCTGCTGCTTTTTAAGGATGACTTCAAGTTCTTGCACTACTGTTTAAAAAGAGGTGGACAAAGCTCGTGAAGACTGTTCTGGTTTTGGCATCCTCAGGTCTTCATACAGAGAAGGACTGGGGAACCAGGTTTTGTTTCTCTTGCCTGTCAGTTCTCCAGTCCTCCACGGTGGACAACACATGGAGCAACAATCAGCGAATTGCTTTCTTCAGGCAGCTTTGAGAAAACACTGAGCTCATGGCACCAACTTGGTCTCATTTCTCTGCAGGCCTCCAGGAGCTGTTCACGAGCCCAAATCTCCAGAAGATCTCAGAGGAGCCTCTCTCT
Organism: Rhagologus leucostigma; assembly: GCA_013397725.1. Classification (NCBI taxonomy): domain Eukaryota; kingdom Metazoa; phylum Chordata; class Aves; order Passeriformes; genus Rhagologus; species Rhagologus leucostigma. The sequence continues at coordinate 19,596 of VZTD01003921.1, forward strand.
GTGTCCAGTGTCCAGCACCAGGCCACCCTGGAGCTTAAAGAAGACGGGGTGGAAGCATCTGCTGCCACCAGTGTCGTGCTGTCACGCTCAGTCTCTGCCTTCAGCCTCGACAGGCCCTTTGTCTTCATCATCTTTGAGGATGAAACAGGGATCCCACTTTTTGTAGGCAGTGTCCAGAACCCCAGCCCTGACGCTGCCCCCCAGATCCGAGAGCCACGGGACTCACGTGAGGCCACAGATGCCAACGAGCACCGCATGCCCAAATAACAGAGGGGCAGAGCCTGAGAGTGTTCTGGGACTCCTGCCTGACCCTCTGGACCAGCTGAGAGAGGCCTTCTGCCCCTCTGAGGCCACAGGAGGCAATTCCTTGCTGTTTTCCTTTACAGATCCCTAGAGACCAGTCCTGGGATAGCCCATTCCAGCCCTGACGAGCTTCTCCAGGCTGGGGCTCCCCTCTGTTGAACCTGAAAAGCTTGCTCTGCCTGGATTTCCCTTCCAGGGCTCTCAGTCATGGAAGGGAGACTTTCGTGTCCCCAGACTGTTATTAGAGTCTTTATTAAGATCCTATTAGAGTCCCCTGCAGCCTGGAATCATCATTAGCATCTGGCAGCTTGGACAACAGCCAGGGATGTATTAATGTGGCTCTTCCTTCCGCAGTTCCTGGGAACATGTCTCCCTCAGTGTTCCTCTGAAAACCATCTGTGCCCACCTAGACAATGACCTCTAGAGCAACTGGACTAGAAACCAGTTGTCTTCTCTAGGGTGAGTCACAGCCACTTCCAAGCTCTTCTCAAAAGATTCCCTTTTCCCACTCCTTGGCTACTTGGATCTGATGTAGGAGGCTCTGCAGTAGGAAACCCCTCCCTTTGGATCCTTCTCTCCAGGCCTTCCTCTAGAGGCTGGGTAATGCTAGATTTTTTTCAAGGCATATTTTATAAAGTGTTTTTTAGTAATTTTTATGTTGGCAGAATAATAAAGAATAAAGCAGAATATATTTGCTGGAGGTGTCGCATTGAAGGACCCAACAGAGAAAGGAAAAAGGCACAGAAACGGAGTAATTGCAAAGACTGGGAGGAAAAAAATCTGGGCATGACAGAAGGAAAGAGAGGAGGGGCTCTGGCAAAGGATCTGCTTTTTGCTACACCTTGTCACAGGGAACAACAGGGGCTGTGAGGTGAAATGGCAAATCTGTAAAGAATCTCCAAGGACCAAGTCCAACAAGTTTTGGGCATCTCCCCTGCCAAGTGTGCAGGGGATGGATGCTCTGTGGGTCAGAGCTGGCTTTGTGAGATGGCAGAATTCCCTGAATTAGGGCAGGAGCTCAGTGGCACAGGGTCAGGAGGGTGTTTCGCCCGTGAGCAGCAACGCAGGGACAAGCAAGGATGTACCAGCCCTTAACCCTTCCCTCGGGTAAAACCTGACAATTGCTGGGATCTGCTCAGAGGGTCAAAGGTGCTGATCTGGCATCTGTTATCTGTGATTTGTTCTTCACTGGGATACTCCTGGCTCCACAGCACAACGCTGTGGCTGGCTGGGACAGCTTCCAGGGAAAGGAGGACAGATTTTGACACCTGGAGCTAAACGTCGCTGCTTTTGCCCTGTTTTGGCAAAAGATAACGTCCTGTTACAGCTTCCCTTTGGTGTGAGATGGGCAGAGCCCATCACACCCCCTGAGATGGGTCCTTTTCCCAAGGCAGCAGTGCCTTAAAAGCCCATGAGGTCCTGGCACAGGGTGCCCAGAGAAGCTGTGGCTGCCCCATCCCCGGAAGAATCCAAGGACAGCTTGGACAAGGCTTGGAGCAACCTGGGGTAGTGGAAGGTGTCCCTGCCTGTGGCAGAGGAGTTGGAACAAGATGATCTTCAAGGTCCTTTCCAAACCAAACCATTCTATGATTCTATCAAAGAATCTTGGGGTCCCTCCACCCAACCAAGCCATCCTACCACTTAAAAATACAGGCCTAACTCGTAACAAAACAGCTCCTGTCCACAGTAACTTCTGCTTCCAAACCCCCTCAGCTTCTGGGTAGAAAGGATGGTGCTCTGTTCTTGCAAAGCAGCAGTTACAGAGCCCAAGGGCCATCCTTCTGGCAGTGTTTTCCTTGCTCGGGAAGGCTGCCTTCCCTCAAAGGAAGGAGCAGAATGCTTCTGGGAGCCTCCGTCCCTGAATAGTCTGCACCATCTGCTGGCATAAGAGAAGGACTGACTCACTAACCATGAATTTCAGGGATGCAGGCGACTTTGGGGAATAAAAAGTCCCGGCTCCAACCTCCAATTATGCATTTCTTCCAGTCTAAAAGGGGAAGAACGGCCGAAGATAATGCCTACCCCTCTAACCAATGTAATGACACAAACCCTTCAGGAAGAGGCTGTAATTACAGGGCTGTGCAGTTTTAACAAGGAAACCCACAAGAATCCAGCCTTTCTTACTAGAGGGCACAGCTCTAGCCCGCAGGGGACATTTTAGCTTATTTATTTATACAGATTCATTCCTAGCATTCAGAAATGCCAGTCCATGCCTTAGGTAAGTCTTCTTCGGCTACTGTAACCTCCCCGAATGCCACCCTGTTGCACTGCAACCTCTGCAAAATTTGAAGCTCAAGTCTTCCTTTACACTCCTCTGCCCTCCAGCTCCTGCTTTTATAAAGTTTTTTTCCCTTGTTCTCAGTTTCCTGAGCAGCTTGGTTCTTATTTCCTATTTTCTGTCTTGCTGCCATCACTCCTCCTCCAAGCTATTCTTGTCAAACTATTAATTTCATCTTATTTGACAGTACAGCAGCCCTCCATGACTGTGCTTCGCTCAACAAATTATCAGTTACACCAACCATAAGAGTCTTTTTCACTTCACTGACTCTCCAGAAAAGGCAGTTTGTAAAATGCAAAGTAATATTAATGTTTCTGCTCAGGAATTTCCACTTTGCATTGCTAAAGCTTTCATTTTGACGGAGCTGTATTCTGAAAAGACATGACTAGCGCAGGGTGTCTGCTCTATCCATCTGCACCACTGGCTCAGAATATCAAATAAGTCCCAGTATCTTTAATATTAGGTGTGTTTTTTTCCTTACCTAGAGCAAATTCGTATGGCCACTACTTCCACAGCAGAGGTGAACCCTGTCGGAGAGCATATTGAACCCAGACCAGAACAACAGGAAAGTGTTTGTACTGATTATGAAAACTGATTTTGTTAGATGAGTTTAATGCACCATTTCAGGCATACCCTTCACCTACAGGAGTAAAGCTGGCTGTGGTCTGTAATAACATTCTATGGAACTACCACTCTGATTTAAATGGTTTGAAAACCAAACCTGTGTTTAAACAGATGGGTTTTCATTTCAAGACACAGACGAGACATAAAAACTCCTCTAGTGGTCCTTCCATAAAGGGCATTTTAACACCACAAACAAGGTATCGAAAGGAGATGAAAACCAGCAGAAAACATCTCCACAGCCAACACCCCCATCCCTGGGCTGAGGATGGAAGAATAACAAGTACAATTTTTTCTCCGCAGATGATTTCACACAGAGCAAGCTGAGAAGCAGCTGAAAGCAGAGCTGTTGTTAGGAGGGGTCGCCTTTGAAGCACTGACTAATCACAGGGCACACCTGATCTGCTTTCCTGGCTTGCAAAACCAGCAGCTAATGCATCTCTAAGCTCATCCTTTCCCCTTTGCTGAGGGGCTGGAGCAGCTCAGTGCTCACACGGGAGGAGCTCCTCATTACCTGGTGGCAGCGAGCCCAAAGAGATGTCCCAGACTGGGGGTTCTGACATCACTGCCTTTCCAGCACTTCCAAACAGAAAAACAGCTGGATCAGGTTAGCTTCGTGTCCAGTTAGCCCAGTATCCTGGCTCTTCCAGTAACCATTAACAAATGGCTGGGGGAAAAAAAAAAGAATGACGTGGGACAAGGAAAACCAGCTGTTCTCTGGCTGTACTGCCCAGCTGACCATTGGTAGCCTTCAGGGGACCTTTCTTCCACTAATTTGGTTTGGGTTGGGTTTTTTACCCCCAAATCTATTTATCTTTCATCTTCTGCAATATCTAGTTATAATGAGTTTTAGAATTTCATACTTCTTTAAAAATACACTCCCTTGATTTAAATGTGCACGGGGTGGGTGCTCCCCTTGAGCCTTCTATGGAAAGTAATAATGGAACTCCTTTCCCTGTATAATTTATCATTCTGAAAGCTTCTACAAGATTCTCTTAATTCATCTTTTTTAACAAGTCCTTGGCTTTTTAGCCTCTTTCTTTTCAGCCAAAAACTTTAAGCCAGTTAATGATTTTTTGTTAACTAGTAACTGTCACTGGATACAAGCAGTTCCCAGCACCTCAACTGCCTCAAACAACAGAATCCTGTTGCCACTTTGTAAGTCTCTCCATTAAATCTTGGACATAAATCCATAAATCCATTAAACGCTGCTGCATTAACCATACGTCTGAGACAGAAGGAATTCCCTGGTGTGACCTATGGCAGAAGTGCTGGGATAAAAGACTTGATCAAACAGGGCAGGGAGTGTTTGCCTTTCCAACCTGTGCTTTACCCACCAGGCTGCCCTTAGCGCAGGGATTTGTTTTGGGGGGGAAAAAGGGTTGAAAAATTAGTGCGATTCAGGGCGAGGGGGGCAGCAGCAGAAAATGGGAGCAGAGCACTTTAAGAGAGCCCTGGGAAGCTGTAACCTGAAGCCTGCCGAAGGCTGGACTGGGGGAAGCAGCAAAAAGCAGATGTGGCTGCACCAAACCCGCACTGTCCTCGACTCGCAGCCGCTGGGAGACCCTGACAGCAGCGGCCGAGAGGAGCCCCAGGTAAGGGACAGCTCAGGGACAGCTCACCTGTGCCACTGCCAGCGGCCAGGGGAGCACAGGGCAGGGGCTGAGGCTGGGCAGCTCTCAGAGGACGTGGGAAATGGGAAGAATGGTTCTTCTGCAGGTGGGATTCCCACCAAGAGACCTCACCAAGGACCGGGAGCCACCCAGCATCAGCTTTGCCCCCGGGGCTGAGCTGTGCTTGGGAACTGGGGTGGGTTTTCTGCCTTTCAAACATCTGCCTTGCAGCTGGATACACGCTTTTTGTCTGTGATGGTAACAAGTTTGGTTGGTGAGAGTCAGATCCTCTGGAGCTGGTGGTTGCAGGACGCTCCAGGAGCTGGTGCTGTGGAACAAGCAGAGCGAGCAGTCCGAACTCAAGGGTCTTGTTTCACAGCACCTCTAAAGTCAGAAGTGTTTGTAAATGATGTGAGAGACTTGTACCACTGTAGGTGGAAAGTAAAATATTTCCTTTGCACCTGCAGGCCTTCGCAAATCGACAACTCCCAGACACAAAGTTCCTTCTCAGCTCAATTCTCAAGGTTTTCTTCCTGTGTACCTTTTGACTGTAACATCACACGCTGCTGCTCCTTCTGTTCTCCTTCAAGGCAGCCACAGATTTTAATATCATGCCTGAAACCATCCCACCTCCGATCCAACCAAATTCTTTTCTCTGCGTTTCTGGCTGTGTGCTAAGAGAAATACAAATAGAATCCAGATGTTCAGGCCAATTCAAACGCAAAAGGCTTTGTCTTTTTAAAATGGAAATCGCTTTTTGGCGAAGTCTGAGAAATATGAAGCTGGTGACAGTACTGGCAAAAACAATACAATCTGCAAAACCAATCTCCGCTCCCATGCTCCCAGGAGCTCAGTGTAGCTGGAAGCAGAGGTTGTGTTGAGATTATTTTCTTTTTCTGCAGAGAAAAGGTTATGCTCCGTGGAAAACCTTCATCTCTAAGCTAGACTGGGCCAAACCTCTTCCTCTCAGCCTGCAAGAGTGCAGCTTGGTGCAGGCATCCTCACAGAGCCCTCGCTAAGGCCTGTTTAACTTAGACTCATGCAGGGCTTCTGCCACCTCTCTTCCAGCACGGTGCCCGTTCATTGTAAAACTCTACAATGATAGGAGCAATCCCAAAATCACATCCACTATCACACCACCAGATAGTAAATCCTCTTGATCCCCATCTTCTGCACCAGAAACCTGACCTACTCTGCAGCTGGGACAGCAGCAGGTTGCAGGATGCGAGTGCACAGGGGAAAGAGGGTACCACTTCTGTGTTACACTGGCTGAACAAAGGTGAAAGCTTAAAACCTCTTCTGTGATGCCTCTTTCTCCAAGGGAGAGCTGCCTCCAGAAGAGAAGGCAGGAAAGGGAACCAGCAAACTGCCTTTCACTCTGCCTGAACAGGGTCTGGAACTGGGGCTGTTGTCGCCACGTGTATTTCTAGCAGCAGGCGTGTTTTCTTTGTAGCTGAAGTTAATCTGAAACACATGTTCTTTCTCTGATTTCTCTAGTTGCCTGGATGACAGGGGTGAGTTAAATACAACCCTCTTCCTTTAATTTCTGGGAATCTATCTAAACATTGCTTCAGACCAGCCTCAGTGGCGTCTGCTCTTGGGGGCAGGACACTTCAGTAGCTCTGGTTTACCCACAGCAAAGCCCTGGGTTACTCACTGCCCTCTGGACCAGACAGATCTGTCTGGAAGGGCCACTCATCCCAGTCCTGGAGTGATAAAAGTGGGTTCCACAGAAGGAACAGCTTCGGGGAGTTTGGTGCTTTTCTCCCACCTCCATTAAAAATGTGGAATAAGCCAAGCTCTGCCTTTCACTTCTCTAGGTCTGGCCTAGCATTAGGTATTTACTCCCAGCCCCTTTCCTTACTGTCTTTTAAGAAAGTTCTTCTATTTTACTTCATCAAATTGCAAATAAGAAGCAAAGGATGGACACAGGTAGACACAAGAAACAGCAAAGTACTGCCTGAGGCAGGTAACTTATATAACAAAGCAGTAACCAGTCAGTGGTGCCTTCTGCCCCATTCAGCAGCATGGATTTGGTACCTTTTATAAACGAAGTCTTGAATTTTTTTGAAGCCTAAGACTCAGAAGTAATGATTTGGTGCTTTTCTGGACCTTGGCACTCGGTAACTGCCAGCATCAGTGTGGTTTGGGCCACACACATCTGCTTTTGTGCTCAGGCACACCCACATCTTGTACTTGCCCAATTTTAAAGTCACTGGGGCCAGTCCGGCTGAATTCTTCCAACTAGAGAAGGAAACCTGCCTCAGATCAGGTGTGTGTTTCACAACCAGAAGGACAAGCAGCAGCATCTGTCACTGCAGCTCCTGTCACAACCAGGTACGGTGAATAGTTATGGTAGAGATGTATTTACCTGCTCAAACTCTGTCATATTCTTACCCTGTAGGTCCAGGCATGCAGATTCCAGTGGTTCTCCTTTTCCTGGGTCTCTTAACTGTCCCAAGCAGAACCCAGAACTCAGCTGCTGAGCAGGTGAGTAGGAGACAATATGCAGAGAGCGAGGCAGAGAGGTGTGGAGCAGCTAATTTAATTTTAGCGGTTCTTACCCAAGGATTAAGCACTACTCTCCTAAATTACTAGGATTTTATTTAGCAATGTAATGAGACTAACTCCTGCTTCACCTGCATAAAACCACAGTAGTTACATCAGGGGATGACCACAGGGCAGAATTTCAAACTCAGTGCTGCCTTTGGCCTTAAAGTAACTGTTCCTACACTCTCTATAAGATGAAGGCAGTATTTCTGTGGGTCACAGGAGAGTTGTTTGCCTTTGAAGTGTTTATCACACCTGCAAGTCTAACCAAAGCACTCCCTGTACCTGCCAGAACTCTGCCACAGCTGAGGGAGCCAATGCTGGCGAGGAAGAGGAAGATCCATTCTACAAGAAACCTGTGAACAAGCTGGCAGCTGCAGTCTCCAACTTCGGCTACGACCTGTACCGCCAGCAGTCCAGCCGGACAGCCACCGCCAACGTGCTGCTGTCTCCCTTCAGCCTGGCTACTGCCCTTTCTGGTCTCTCACTCGGTGAGTTCTTTGCCCCATTTCCACACTCACCCTTTGCCTTGACAGCCCTTCCCTCATGTTTTCCTGGTCGCTGGCAGGTGCTGGAGAACGAACCGAAAATGTGATTTCCCGCGCCCTCTTCTACGATCTGCTCAACAAAGCTGAGGTCCACGACACCTACAAGGACCTCCTGAGCAGTGTGGCCGGGCCAGAGAAGAGCATGAAAAGTGCCTCCCGGATCATCTTGGAGAAAAGTAAGAGTCCTTCTTCCCCTCTATAAAATTTTACCTAAATAACAGTCAGCAGTAGTCACTTTGGTGTGTATACATATAAAAACAGACTGAGTAACACAGCACTAACAGCTCTGGCTCTGACATCTAAGCCGGGATGCAGACGGGGGATGGAATGCTCTTGCTGCTCCAGAAAAAGCCTGGAAAGTTTGTGTGCACTTAAATAAAAGCCCAGACATGCACACAAAGACATTGGTGACAGAACAGTTAACTCACAGAAGACCTAAAAGAAACTTGCTGAGAATTTTGCCTTCACTCCAGGCTGTCTGGCAGGTGTTGCTGGCTTCCAGGAACCACAGATCACATTTTCTATTTGTGATAACACTCAGCCATATTCCTTTGTTTAATTCCTCGCAGAGCTATTTGAAATGTCTGCTTCTGGCATGAAATAAACATCTGCTGAGAACGCTAAGAGCTATCTTTTGGAACCTGCTGGTTCCAAGAATCCAATAGGTTGAGTAAGCCGTACTCATAAAGCAGGCTGGGGAAAGAAGAAAGGCTGATGTAGGAATGGCTGTGTCCAAGCCTCGAGTTCTTATCTCCTTTTTTCAGTTTTCAGAAGAGAGTTATCCCATGCTCCAGCATGGGTGGCTGTAGGATTTGGATCAGTTTCCTTGACATGCTTTCAGATATTCCTCTTCAAAGCACATTTCTGTAGACAAACAGCCACAGATATTTTATGAGAGACCTGCTGCTGGGCTTTGGATTGCAACCTGCTGCCTTGAGATTGTTTTGATAAGGGAGCTAAGCTGCAGGATCCATGTTTTTATTCCCCAGGACTCAGGGCAAGGCCTGGATTTCCCAGCCAGCTCGAGAAGTCCTACAAGATGCGACTGAGGGCACTGAGTGGCAACACCCAGTTGGACCTCCAAGAAATCAACAACTGGGTCCGACAGCAGACTAAGGGAAGGATTATGAGGTTCATGAAGGACATGCCCACAGATGTCAGCATTCTCCTTGCTGGGGCTGCTTTCTTCAAGGGTAAGAATGCTGTGTGCTTGGACACAGAAAAAGTCCATTAAGGAGATGTGAAGGAATGCTCTCACTTCCAATAAAGCAAACAGACTGTCAGAGAGACAGAGGGTGAGAACAAAGTGTTTGAGAATGTTTAGTAAAGAAGTAAAAAAAAAAAAAAAAAGCACACACTACCTGAACAAAAATAGTCCTGAGGGAGGAATTATTACTCTTGGGAAGCTGAATCTTGACCAGAGAAGAGACCAGAGAAGAAAGTTTAAGCTCACAAAACTCCATTCACAGACAGGATATTACCATTTAGGGAAGGAACAGCTTAGAGTGTTCTGAGCCTTTTTACCACTGTAGAAGGAACAGTCTGATACTAGAGAGCTGCTATGCTGTAAGCCAGTGTCCTGGAGAATTATTGCTTGGAGACAAGGAGCAAAATAAAGGGTGGGGAGAGAAGCACTTTATATGCATTGACACAACTGTTACCCTTTAAAATAGTTTTGTAATTACATAAGTAGACATCAACTTCCCAAGAGCAACTCCACCCATACACTGGCTTGATTATTTATTTGCCATTTAGCCAATTCTCGGATGAAAAGGAGGGGCCAAGGATGGCAGTAAATCAGTAGCTCCAATCAGTCTATTTCTATCCCCGTTATGCCTCAACTCTTAAAGCACAAATGCTGTATATTAAAGCACAAGATTATTCAGCCACAGGCATAAGCCTGGTTTCATGTGCTGTTATTGCAGAAAATCCTCCATTTTCTCTCTTAAAAAACAGGGACATGGAAAACCAAGTTTGACACCAAGAAGACTGCCCTGAAGGACTTCCACCTGGACGAGGACAGAACTGTGAAGGTGTCCATGATGTCAGACCCCAAAGCCATCCTGAGATATGGTTTTGACTCAGAGCTCAACTGCAAGGTCAGAGAGCAAATACTGCCTAAGATCTCCTAAACCTACTGAGGAGCAGGTTCAGCTACACCTACCTGTTAACCCATTCCAGCCTTGCTCCTCCCATCAGCTGCTTTTGCAATCCCTGTTTTGAAAAGCAGTGTGTTGATTCCTAGGATATCTTGCTTCTACACTGGCTATGTCACAAGCACTCAAAAATTTAAATTATGCCCAGTTCCTACCAGCCTGTATTGCCTGACTTAAAGTTGGGCAAGAAGGGCAGGGCACACCTCTCAAAACTTGTCCATCTCTACCTCTTTCAACCAGTCTTTCCCTATAGCATGAGCTCAGAGGTGTTCCAGTGAGAATTCCCCAAAGCAATGCTGCAGGATTTAGCAGGTGAGAGAGCACTTCCATAGCAGGAAGAGTGCAGCAAGGATGGATGAAAGCCTGGGGAAAAAGCCAGAAGTGTCAAGAGGCATCATGTCAGATAAAAGCAAACAGGGAAAAAGATCAAATGTTAACTGAAAAGGCTGAGATTCCAGCCTGACATGCAGGCTTCATCCAGGATGGGTAAAACTTTTCATTATTGATGTGACCCCTTCTTATCTCTCTCTTATTTCTGGCCTCGCAGATTGCCCAGCTGCCCCTGACAGAAGGAATCAGTGCCATGTTCTTCCTGCCCACGAGGGTGACCCAGAACATGAGTCTGATCGAGGAAAGCCTCACTTCGGAGTTTGTCCACGATGTGGACAAGGAGCTGAAGACGGTCCACGCCGTGCTAAGCCTGCCCAAACTAAAGCTGAACTACGAAGAGGCACTTGGCAGCACACTAAAGGAGACAAGTATGTGCATCACACCCCCTTTGCAGGCTGCCAGGGCTCAAAGCAGTGGTCAAGGTGCTTCCTGCTCTCAGAATACGAAGCCGGTGGGTTGTTAGTTATGGTTGTGGAGTTTTCACCAGCAACCAAATCACCTTCATATCCGGGACTTCCCAGCTTTTTATCACATCCCTCCACCAAGCCCATACAATGCTGCTGAGATTGAGGGTGAAGCTCAGCATGAGCAGATGGAAGCTGCTTCTCCCTGTTCCCCCAAGCTCCCTGCCCTCCTGGATCACAGCGTTAGCAGCGCTGCTCCCCCTTCTGCAATCCGTGCCTTCAGCTAATGGAACTTTCTCTCTTTTCTCCAGGGCTCCAATCGCTTTTCACATCACCTGATTTCTCCAAGATTTCTGCCAAACCTCTGAGATTATCTCATGTGCAACACAAGGCAATGCTGGAGCTTAGTGAGGATGGGGAAAGATCCACACCAAACCCTGAGGCCAATGCTGCTCGTCTGACCTTTCCCATCGAATATCACGTGGACAGACCTTTCCTTCTTGTACTGAGGGATGATACCACTGGAACCCTCCTCTTCATTGGCAAGATCCTGGATCCCAGGGGTGTTTAGATCCCTGCACAATAATCTGCAATGGTAGGGCCCGAATGGAAAGGGTGATACTGGGAGGGATAACCGGCTCCCTGCTCTGCTGCACAAAGACACAACTTGCAAATCTTACGCCTTCATGCTGCAATAAAAGAGCTTTTGCTATTAATCTCAGCAAGCCCAAGTATTCTCCCTCGAAAGGTTGTCTGCCTACATCCTGTGCTTTCACTCACAGTTTCCCCAGAGGAGGAATGCAGTTCTGTGTCCTGAAAGCAAGCATTATCTGGTGTATGCTGCATTGTTCCCCATCCTGTTTCCCAGCCTTACACCAGTTGTTGATTCTGAATCCCTCATCACTGACAGACCCATGCCGGAGCCCTCCAAGTTCTGCAGTGCCCCCTTTTATAGGTTGTAAGTTTGCACTTCCCAGGCTGTTGCCTCACCCCTTCCAACCATTTCCATTTGACACTGGCAAGCAGGAAAGTGCCTCACAGTATTAAAAATAGAAGGCAGCGTGCTCTGGATGACTGTATGTTCACAATGCTCAGGGTACCACACAGGGGAGAGTCACATCTCACACAAAAGCAACGCAAACATTTGCTTCCAACCCACACACAGAACTTACACAACAGCCTCTGTTCCCACCACACCACACACAGACCCCTCACGTTAGAATTGGTCATTTTATTTACAACAGGCTCACTAAAGAGCATTTCAAAACTTCATTCAAGTTGCTGTTACACATGATTTTCCGGCTTGTACTACATGACTACCTTACCACATGACACTTAGCTTTGATGGAAGATCACATTGCAGCTTCCTTTGACAGGGAAATTAGGTCCTCTGAAGGATGTTTCTGGGAAGCTCTGACAGACAGGCCTTCATCTCTTGTAGCTCCCGGATCTGAGGAGTCTGAGGACCAAAGTGCACTGACAAAATCCCCTCTGCTCTTTGAATTGTGCTCAGAGCTTCAGAAACCGCAAATCTGAAATAGGAAGATAATAAGAACAGAGAATGCAAAAATACTTAATTCAGCTTCTTGACTTACACAACCTTTAAGCCTTCCCTAACAAAAACCTAAACCTGTTCATGGCTACAGATCCCACCCTCCCCTGCCTTCCAGCAGCAGGAAAATTGTGTGTGCTTCAGCTGCAAAGGGAGGATGAGGGGGAGGGAAAGGTAAGGAGATGGACGAAAGCTGAAAACATTATCCTTGAGTATACAGGTACCTACTACTCCATCACTGCAGCTCCTGCTAAAATTAATTTGGTTAAAGGGAGTTGTTGTGAGGAGATTTTCGGAAGCAGTCAGGGGATTTCCTTGCCAATAAAGCAAGAGGATTTCATTCCCTCCTTTGAGAAGTTGTCAGCAACGTTATACAACTGAGGTATAAACACCAAGGGTGATGAGCTGACAGAATAAAACAATTGGACAGGGAGTAAATTGAGCCAGGGAGAAGAAAAAGACAGACAGGCACAAAGCAGAGAAACAGACTCCAAAGACAGTACCTGTGCCAGACTGCCCTGTGTCCTGTGAGACACCCTCGAGGTGCCAAGGGCCACCTTGCCTTGATATTGTGTCAGACACACAGGAGTGGTGCAGGGCAGGGACACAGGATGAAACCAAACTCACCCATTGAAGAGGATTTGTGCCAGCTTGAAAAGTTCATGGCCCGTTTCTACACTTGATGGCCCGTGGTGCATTTCCACAATCTCAATACTCTTCTTCAGGTGCCTGGCTGCTTCCTGCCACTTCCCTGATGGAAAAACAAAACAAAAAAATGAGAAATGAATAAATATTGCCTAGAGCTACTGCCACCCAAAGAATCTGACAGAATTATTCAAAATGTGATGCACTCTGTCCACAGAACCAGGACAGGGAATCTAAAATAACTTGAGAGCACAGTATTGTTCGCTGGCTGCTGGGAACACAGGTTTGGTCTTTCTGAGAGTCCTGCTGACAAAACTAGGGAAAAAAAAATCAAAAGGCCGGTCCAAGAAAATGCTAGTCATGTTAAATTGAAAGTTCAGGAAACATGGGATAGTGAGAGGACAGTGCCATACCAAGAGTAGCATAGACCTGTGCCAGATGATCCTCCATCTCTCCCATCAGCAAATGCTCTGGAGACAAGAAGCTTCCAGCATCCATCTGACACTTCAGGAGCATTTTGATAGCCCGATCTATTAAAAAAAAAAGGTTATAAAATTCACACTCTGGCCAGTCTCCGGTTTTCCATGATCCATGAAATAAAATCAATCCAGTCTCATCTTTGTATGTTACACAGCTGGTGGGGATTTGCTTAGGATTCAACACTGACTTCATCTGCACCTCTGCTTATTCTACCCCAGGGCTGGCCCAACTCCCTCCAGGAACAAGGCCCTGGGAATGTCCAACTCCAATGTTACCTTGATTTCTTTTTATTTAATTACTTTACTATGGAACAATATGTGACTTAGATTAATGCCCAGATCAAGGAGTATAAAAAGTCTAAAGCTGAAGTCCCCAGGGACACCAGGCCACATGTCACAGGACCCCAATGGCGTGAGCAACAGTGCCATCTCATGGTTCCTGTCCCGACCTGAGCTCCTCTGCTCCTGACCTCAGGGCACAAAGCTGAGCCTCACCAGCCTTCCCGACTCTCAGCAGGCCTAAAGCTTTCTTGATCTGTTGCTGAAGGTCCTGTAAACGGCAAGACAGGTTCTCTCTGCTGGCCGAAGTTGCACAAGCTTCATTTGAGCAACAAAGTATGTCCTCTTCCCCCTGTGGAAATCACCCCCTGTGATCATTCCTGCTCATGATCAACTCCAAGTTTACTTTTCATCTGCGTTAGCTCTGTGTTATAGAGATGCTAAATTATTTTTCAGTTGTATTCATTAGACAAAGTGTAAATTGTTATCAGCTTATTTGATTTTAGAAGAAACAGTGAGATACTGTCTTGGCTCAACAGGGGCTTTTGGCTTCTGAGCAGGGATCAAAGTGAGCTCTTTAACTCTTGGCTTTCCCAGACCCAAACCTCACACACCCCAGTAAGTTGCACAAACATAACTATGGAGAATTACCTGCATCTGGGCCCGGCACTCGGGACAGCAGAATGAATTTCTGATGGACACCACGCTCTTGACACCAGACTCCAGCTCCTCGAGGCACGCCCGGCAGCGACACTCAAAGAAATACTGACTGAGAAGCTGCTGTCTCTCAGCAACCCTCATCCTACACCGGTGAGGCCCTGCAAAGGATGGCAAGGGCAGAGATCTCTCAACAGGTACAGTTCTTAATGTCAGAATAAATGGATTCTTGTTACAATGGAGACTAGGTGTATTTTGGAGAGGACATAACTGGAGACTGAAAATCTAACAGTGGGCTCAAGAGATGAAATGCTGCGTTGATCAAGGCTAATAAACAAAGACTCTGGCAACATTAGATGAGAATTATATGAGAATTATGACATAAATAGCCATCAGCATGATGAGGACAGGTGAACGATGTCTGTGCCTTGAGACAAACACAGAGTTAACGCTTACCATAGCAGTGCAAAACCTCTTGGCCACTTGGGATTGGCTGTGATGCCCTGACAGTGGCAGCTGTCCCGCTGAATGACACGCTGGTGTTGGGGCAGCACGAGTGGTTCAGGAGGCTGAGAACAGGGAAGAAGGCTGTTGCCAGCCTCAGAGGCTTCTTATTTACAACAGCCCCATCTCCAGGCCCTGAAGACAGAGGAAAACCAAGCAGGTTGAGATTGAATGCTCACAAACCCACACAATTTCTGCAATGAGCACCGTGACCGATCGCAGGCAGCAGCAGAAAGGCTCCTGGTATATTGCTGCAATAAATAATAGCTAAACACGCTCTGCATGTGCACCAAGGAACAGGCCAGCATGGGACAGGCCATTAAATTTTAAGCAAGCCATTTCCATCTGCAGTGGGAGCTTTTTACAGCTGAGAATTCAATCTCTTCACTTCGTACAAGGCAGAAGAGCAAGGACAGGACAGTCCTGGGCTCCTCAGTAAAAGAAAGAGGAGCTACTGGAGAGGGTCCAGTGGAGGCCACAGAGATGATGAGGGGTCTGGAGCATCTCTCTTATGAGGAGAGATTGAGGGAGCTGGCCCTGATTAGTCTACAGAAGACTGGGAAAGGATCTCATTAATACATAAAAATATCTCAAAAACAGGTGTCAGAGAATGGTGCTGGGCTCTTTTCTGTGGTGCCAGCATGAGGAGTAATGGCCATAAATTAAACCACAAGAAGTTCCACCTCAACATGAAGAAGAAATTCTTTCCACTGAGGGTGGCAGAGCACTGGAACAGGCTGCCCAGCGAGGTCTGGAGACATTCCAAACCCACCTGGACACATTCCTGTGTCACCTGCTCCAGGTGGCCCTGCCTGGGCAGGGGATTTGGACTGATTGATCTCCAGGGGTCCCTTTCAACCCCAACCATTCCATGACAACACAGTAGGGCTTAAAAGTTTTTATCTTACCCAGCTCCTGCATTACAGTGATTGCTTGTGCATTACACTGCAGCTGCAACACGTGCCTCAGCATTCCTTCTGCCACAGTCTTCAGCCCTGGGGACAATTCATCCGAGGTTTTTTCACATGTCTTTGGCTCGGACCACTGCTGAGGTGATTCCTGATTCAACACAGCAGCCTCCAGGCCAGCTGCTTGCAGCTGTTTGCATAAAGCTACCACACTGAGCGTGCAGAGGAACTTGTGCTCAGGGCTGTGCTGCTCAGTGTGGGGCAAAAGGTGGAACAGAGCTTGGTAAGAACTCTGGTACCGACCACTGCTGTCACAACCAGGGACACCTCTGGTACCAGCTCCTGCATCTGGTGCCTCAGGGTTCTGAAGGTCCTCGTCCCCACTGTGGGACCACCCCACCAGCCTGCTGACCTCTGCAAATCCTGCCAGCAGGACAGTCCTCAAGGCCACATGGCAGAAGACCCCCAGCGTGAGGAGCAGCGCTCCCAGGGAACACTCCGTCCTGTGGTACCGCTGCCACGCCACGTCCGCGCAGTCCTGGCTGCAGTACTTGGCATAACTGCACCCCCGGCAAGGCACCGAGGCCAGGAGCTGCCTCAGACAGCGGTGGCAGTAAAGATCTGCGTTGGTGGCTCGAGTGTCCCACGCTGCCTCACCATCCTGCAGAGGAAGGCTCTCCCCGGGGCAGAGCACGCTCACAAAGGCCTCCTCTTCCAACAGGCTCTGTCCTGGCACGATGTCCTGGGAGGCCACCAAGTGACGTCCCCTCTCTGCATCAAAACTCAAGCTCAGAGATGAAGATGCACCCGAAATACTGCTGTTCTCTTCCCAGATCTCTGACTTCCCCTGAGTGCCACCACGCGCTTCTCGTGCAGGCTCTGGACACCTCTCCTCACATAATTTAACCTTCAGCTGACTTAGCTTTTTTAGCCGTGTCAGGTGTGTAGTCATGGCCCTATCCAGAGCCATTTTACTCTCCAGCATTCCCAGGATATCCTGTGCATCCTGTAACCTCCCCAGGCACAGCAGACACTCAGCTTTCCGCAGCAGGACCTTGGGCAGCAGCCTGTCTGGATAGCCATGGCTTTCAGCCCTGGCAATATCTTCCAAACAAACCTAGGAACAAAGACAAGGCCTTTTAAGTGGGCTTGAAACCCATCTGGTGCTCTTTCATTCCACCTAAGACAGTTTCATGGAATCATTCCGTGTGTCAATCAGCAAATTCCATGTGCATAACCAGCCTGCTGCCCAAATAAAGCATCCTGACACAGAAGCAAAGCAGGAGCCCTTCAGAGACTTGAGTTATGGATGCTTTAAGCACAGCTTGGGAAGCACATCTGATCTGCTGTCTCTCGTTCTAACAATCAAATACCTCAGGGGCACCCAGGACCTTGCGGGGTGGGTGCTGCCCACTTACCTCAAAGTGCCCCAGGTGGAGGAGGGCAGCGGAGCGGTTGGCAAAGCACACGGACACCTCGGGACTCCCGGGGGGCTCGTGGGATACTGCCTGCAGAGACCAGAGAACTGCTGCTGCCTCGGGGGATCCCTCACGGGACCCTCTCAGCAGGGCCTGCAGGATCCCCTCTTCAGGGATCCCCTCATGGGAGCTGCTCCTCGCCCCTCACAGGAGCCCTTCGACCACGAGGGGCTGCGGGACCCCCTCTCGGGGATCCCCTCATGGGATCCCTTTGGCTGTGAGGTGTTGTAGGACCCCCTCATGCCACACCTACCTTGGAGTAGAGCCTCAGGGCAGCCTGGTAGTGGCCCTGCTTGAATTCCCGGTTTCCCTGCTCCCGGTACCAGCTCGCGGCTTCTGGCTTCTTGTCCGTGGGTGCCTGGTGGCACAACCGCACCAGGGCTGCCTCCTCCTCCTCCTCGCTCCTGTGGGATACGGGGTCAGCACCGAAGAATCAGTTTGGAATCATCTGGTCCAACCTCCCTGCTCAAGCAGGATGATCCCAGAGCACGTGGCACAGGATCGTGTCCAGAGGGTTCTGGAATGTCTCCAGTGAGGGAGACTCCACACTCGCAATCTGTGCCAGTGCGTGGTCACTGCGCAGGGAAGAAGTTCTTCCTCGTATTCACAGAATCACAGGATCAGTTAGGTTGGAAAGGACCTCTGAGATCATAGGGCCCAGCCTGGGACCGATCCCCGGTTTGTCAGCCAGACCACGGCACTGAATGCCGTGTCCAATCTTTCCTTAAACACCTCCAGGGACAGCGACTTCCACCACCTCCCTGGGCAGCCCATTTCGGTGTCTAATCACCCTTTCTGCGAAGAAATTCTTACTAATGTCCAACCTAAACCTTCCCAAGTGAAGTTTAAGACTATGTCTTATTGTCCTATCGCCAGCTGCCTGGGAGAAGAGCCCGACCTCCAACCTCCTGTCAGGTAGAAAGGAGGAATTTTACCCAGCTGGAATTTCCTCGGCATCAGTTTCTGCCCGTTGCCTCGTGTCCTATGGCTCGGTTCCACCGAGCAGAGCCCGGTCCATCCTTTGACACCCCCGCTTTATTTACACACATTAAGAGAGATGCTCCAGCCCTCCAGTCCCCCTCGTTTCCCTGCGCCGGACCCGCCCCGCCCGCGGCTCACCGGAGCAGGTCGCAACCCAGCAGCACCGCGTCGTGAAGCGAAGCCGCCGCCAGCCGCTCCCGCAGCGCCGGGCCCAGCGCGGCCCAGAGCCGGGCGGTGCGGCCCTGCCACTCCGCCACCGGCAGCGCCATCACCGCCACCGCGCCACCGGCAACGCCACTACGGCCATGGCGGCGCCCAGCAGCATCCCTGCAAGGAATACATAGATACTTCCGCCGTACGGCGCCAGACAGCCAATAGGAGCGCAGTGCTGGCGGGTGACGCACGGCGTGACGTAAGGCGGCGCCGGAAGAAGGCGGTGGCGGCAGCGGCGGCGGGAGGATTTGGCGGCAGCGGCGGACGCGGCACCATGAGTGTGGGGCTGAGCGAGGGGGCCATCGCGGTGAGCGGCTCGGGGTGGGCTGGGATGGACCTGGTCGTGGTCAGGGTGGGAGGTGAAGGACGGGCCTGGGCACCTCGTCCGGCCCGGTCCCCAGGGGAGAACCAGGCCCGGAGCGGGGCCTGCTCCCGGGGGTTGGTCCCGGTCCAGCGGTGACGGCCCCACTCGCGTCCCTGGCTCTCCCACGGCAGTTCCCCCTCAAGTCCTTGCGTACAACCCTTCATAGGTTGGAGCCGATGATCTCAGAGGTCCAACCTCATTGATTCTGTGGTTCTGTCACTGTGGGTCGCCAGGCGTTCGCGAGCGAGGTGGCGGCACCTTTCTGAGCGTCTCTTTTCATTTCTCCAGGCCATAATGCAAGGGGAGGAAGTTTCCAAGCCCGTGCTTCAAGTCATCGTGAGTACTGTCCCTTCCCTTCTGTGCCAGCCCCTCGGTGACTGCCATGTGGGCTCCTGAGTGCAGCCAAACTTCCACTGCAGAGCAAGGCTGCTCTACTTTTAGTTCTCTTAATTTTCTTTTACGTTGCTTGGGCTATGCCGTTGATAGTAGTGTTCAAAAAAGCCAAATAGATGAATCACTTGCTGTTAATGTCACTTCCTGGTTTTGAAAAGTTTCTGGACAAATGTGAACTGACAGCCTCGGGGTTTTTTTTCCCTGCAGAATACACGGGCTATTGCTACAGGAACTGGGCCCCCGCGTTACCGAGTGCTGATGAGTGATGGGGTGAACACCCTCTCCTGTGAGTATGGCAAGCTGCAGTGAGGTTTTTGTAAGCGTGGAGATGCTAAGGGTGGTAAAGTTCCTGGTCTAGTGAGTGGGTGCCAAGTGGTGAAATGAATATTGAAGGAGAATGTGGTGTACGCTGGGCCACGGACTCTGAAGCGTGCAACTGCGTTTTGTCATTTAGGTGAAATCTTTGTCATTTGGAGCTTTTTGAAGTATAAGCAATTAATTTGCTGCAGGATATAATGGAAATACAGAAAACTATGCATGTAACATTGATTTTTAGAGTAATTTAGCTTAATTTTTCTCTCACTTCTTTCATATACGGTCGTTCTAGCTATAACTGCACTCTGAAATGTGGGGAATAAATACAGCATAGTTTATGCTCGGTTTTGGTGACTTCTTAGCAGTTGCACTGTTTTCTTTGTCTCAGACTGAGCAAGTTGTAGATCCAGTGCAATACTTGACTGGCTGGAAAAGTCGTGGCCAGCCACGGCAGCCCCTTTTAAAGCTGGCATTGTGACTTGTTTCAATATTTCCCTTCTACTCCTGCAGCATTCATGTTGGCAACACAGCTGAACTCCCTGGTGGAAGAGGAGCGCTTGTCAGCCCGGTGTATTTGCCAGGTTAACAGATTCATTGTCAACAGCCTGAAAGATGGAAGGTATTTGTGTTAATGTTTAAATACAGCCCTACAGAAAGGCAGCTGCCCTAGTGGGGGTTCTGTCCTTTGTGACTAAGCAGAGGCCAAGTGCTTTTGGTTGAGATTATTTGAAAATACTCAGGCTTTAAGGGTGCAAGAGGGAAAGTCCACAGCACCGGTAACAGAAGAAATAAATTGCAGAATGTGACTCCAGTGGGATCAGATGTATCTGGTACAGTGATTTAGTAATACAAAGTTTCCAGATGCAATACTCCAACTCCAGCTGGAATACTCCGAATACTTGTACAAAGCTTCCTTGAAATTATCTGCTGTGGAAAAGAAGCAATGAAGATAGCTTGTTACTTAGGTGTTGTGGAATCTGGTCTTTTATTAAAATTTGAGGAAATAGGATAGGAGGAAAATTTGAGGGGATGGGATGCTGCAAAATGAGAAGGGATCCAGGTGAAACTATTACAGAAAAACTATGTATATGTCTAGCAGGATGTGAACTGAGGTTTGTATTCTTTTAATTCAGTGTTTTTTCTGGGAGAAGACAACTTTTGAGGCAGGGAATATGTTCTCTCTTGTAAACTCTGGTGTGGTTTTGCTACTTTTAAAACACAGTGGTTTCCCGAGCTATTTTTGGTGCCCGTTCAGCCTGCCATCACCTGTCCTTGATGCAGTGTGATATTGTTTCAAGCTTACTTGTGCCTCAAGAGAGGGCTTAGTTGACAGTGCAGAGCTTTTGTCTTCCAGATCCTTCATCCAAAGAATCTGCCCCTAATGCTTGGTTCTCTCACCTGCTGCAAAGGATATTCAGAGATGGACTTGCAGAGGGAGTGCAAGTCTTCATTTGCTGTCTGTTCTGTGTTGTAGGAGAGTGGTTATCCTGATGGATGTAAATGTCCTGCAAACTGCTGATCAGGTTGGTGGGACTATTGGCAATCCCCAGCCATACAATGAAGGTGAGTATCTGTAAGCAAATACTCTTCTGTCAGCTCTGAGAGCCTTTCAGCTTCTCTCTTTCACTTCAGAAAAGCAGTCAGACATGTCCAAGTTTTTTATGCCTGGAACAGCGATGTCCAGATCTTGAAAATCCTTTTTGTTTGTGTCACACAAACGGGGG
This sequence comes from Rhagologus leucostigma, assembly GCA_013397725.1. NCBI lineage: Eukaryota > Metazoa > Chordata > Aves > Passeriformes > Rhagologus > Rhagologus leucostigma. The sequence continues at coordinate 40,951 of VZTD01003921.1, forward strand.
TTTGTTCATATTTTAATAAACTCTGCATTGTGGCTAAAGCTACAATCTCTCCATGGTATTTGGAACATCCATACCTTATAACCTTGACAGGTTTTTATTGCAGTGAGTGGCCTCTACCTCGAGTTCCAGTAAGTAAGCGGAAGCTATTTTATGTCTCCTCATAATGAGTAATCAAATAGATGGTAATTTCTCCTGTCTGGAAAGAAAACAGGAGGAGGAAGATGGAATAATGATCTGTAAAAGTCTAAGATGGCGTGGAGGGGATGAATAAAGAATGATGAGTCTCTCTCTCTCTTTCCTATGTTCATTTGATGCTCTTTAGCTCTCGTGTTGTCAGGCAGTGGTTGTAAAACAAAGGCTGCACCACACCCCTAAACTGCATAGTTAAATTGTGGAACTTGTGGAGGTAGGTGCCAAAAATTGGCACAGGTTCAAAAAGCAATTAGATGTGAAAGAGAAATCCATTAAAGGCTGTTAAACATAACAATACATCCTCTGCATGAATGTTAGGTGCAGGAAGCACTAAAACTTAGGCTGTTCCAAGTACATAGATGAGAGACTGGTATGAAAACAAGGCGAGCACAGAATTCCCTAAGCACCCATTCCTACCATGCCCAGCTGAAAAAGGATTGAGGCACTGGGTGGACCTTAATCTGACCTGCCATGAATCTGTTTGGGTCTGCTATGTTGCAGAAATAACCGTGCTCTTCGCTTTTGTGTGCTGAGCTTGCAGTTCTCATGCAAATGGTTTTTAAAATTAAAACATTTTTCCCTCTGAGAACGTTCAAAAGTCTGTTCTGCTCTTCCAATTCTGATCTTTTAAAAAAGGAGGGAGAATAATAAGCACTTACAGAAAATATTTGAACAGCTCTGTCAGTGATGTATACACAGATAATGGCCGGAATTTAATAGCAAACAGCTCTTCCTGAAGATTTTTTTTTTTTTCTGAGAGAAGTGAACTAATATCTTTTTATTACTAAGGGACCACACATTAGTGGCAAGAGTTTTCTGTAGAATGTTTTGGACAAACAGTGGTGGTAGGTACATTGCTCTTCTGGTTAAAAATCTACTCTGTTGCAAAGGCAAGGAGACATCTTTCTTCATTAACTTTTTCCAAGGGAATTAAGAGGGGCGTTTGTTAAATGAGCCTAAAGAATCCTTTGTTCCTGTGATAGTTACTTAGCTAATTGCTGTTTAAAAAATGTGTTGACATCTCAGATTTTATGGTTTAATCCCACAGTTGCTGTAGAGACCAAGACTTTCAGAATAGCTACTGAGCAGACTGTTTTGTGCCTTTCTCCCATTTCTCTGCTTATGTGATACAAGAGCTTGTGAACTATAGTGTTTTTCAGTTATATTGTTGCTTAGAAACCACTGAGAACGTGGTATCTGACAGAACTGAGCTGAAAATATACCTTTAACTATAAATTCTGGTAAAATTACCATTACTTTGATCAAAGTTGTGTTCTTCATTTGGACTTACAAAAATACTCTGCGATGAAGGTTTCAAATCTAAACTCTTTTGGAGATGTTACAGGTCTGTGGTCATAATATGTGTGGGCTTGCACTAGAAAAAAGATGCCAAATAGGATGTGATGTGTATTTCATTTTAGCACTGATCTTACTCTGACGACTTCATACCCTTTTATTTGATACTAAATAAGGTTTCTGATACAGAAGATGGTAATAGTTTAGATTAAGTAAACTTAACCCAGCCTTGCTGCTCTGCACGCTGCAAGATTTGTCATGAAGGTCTTTATAAAATGGCAGAGGTGTGTATTTCAAGTTGCATATTCTCTAAGTTGCTGTATATATATTAAGAAATTGTGTTTTTGAGGGACACTCAGCTAATGCAGAATGAGCATCTTAAATGTACTTTGTGATTTCCATTAAAAAAAGAGTTCTGGTATTTTTAAAATGTATCTTTTAGCCCTACTTTTGGTTTTCCTTGAAATACAGATTTCAGACTGCCAGACCTAGGATTAAGGAATATTCTTTCTCAGACTTTAATAGCACAGTGGGACCCAGGGGGGTGAGAAGCTGGCTTTTGGCCACTTTACATGGGAGCAGTAGGTGGTTAATCTGCCTAACAAGGAAGCTGGAGACACAATCTTCTTATTACAAATCATAAAAACTTTTCAGGCAGCCTCTCATAATAGTACTGAAAATTAAGACTGAGCAGTTTAGTTCTTGTTGAAGACTGGATGGTTGTGATATTACTGTCGTTAATCTCATTCAAATTACTCTGGTGCTGGACTTTCTTTTCACTATGACAATGACTTGCTACTTACGTTTAACTTCTGTCATTAATATTTCCATGTTGAAATGTTTATGTACTTACACATTCACTTGAACTCCTTATTCTTGCCCTTCCCACCGTTGTGATTGAGGAGTGTGTTGTTTCAAAGGGCATTTTTTTCCCTCCTCTCCCTTCCCTGCTGCTCAGTTCTGGGGCAGGTCTTGTGTCATGGCCCTGTGGCAAGAACCTCTTGGTGACAAATTATTGGAAGCTGAGGGCTCCTGTTACACAGTTATTGCCTTTGAGCGGGCTGTGGGGCAGCTGCAGGCAAAGGTCTTGGATTTGCCTAACCCACTACATGCAGCAGAAATGTGAGCAGGTATTTCAGCTGGTTTTTTCACCTCCTGCTAATAAAAACTAACAGCAAAAACCGGGCAGCCTCCTCGGTTTTCTGAGCACTTTAAGTGATCTGTAGGCCACCAGCCACCAAAAATCACAGTTTAGGAGTCCCTAGGCTCTCCAAGCGAGAAAATTGGAGAGATATTTCTGCTACTTCTGTATTTGAACACATGCACAGATGTGTGAATTTATTCTTACTCTGTTGAGAAACACTCGGCTGTGGGTAGGCAGCCATTAAAATGTGAATTTGTGTTTCATAACGCACACGTGTTCCAATGTATGTGGTGGTCTTCGGTTTGGTTTTCAGTGGGGTTTTTTTTTTTAAATCACGAATTCCTACAGAAAAAACCACATTTGGAACAAAAGTGGCAAGGAAACCTCTTGCTGCTTCATACCCACATTCCTTTTCTTCCTGAATATTCCTCCCCTGACCAGACATATTTTTCTCTTAACGTGTCTTGTTGGGTTTTTTTCCACCTTCCCTTGCACAAAATGAATTTGGGTGTGGAGTGCTGACCCTCTGAGCACCTGAGGCCACTGAGCAAGGGGGAGACCTGGCTCCTCCATCTAGTGGAACCTGCAGTAAATACACGTTTTACTGTTTGACGTCACGCTGTTGCCAGGGAGACTGTCACCAGTTCACCGATGTGACTCTACTGCGGCAAGTTAGAGGAGCAGGTTGGGGTTTGTGCAAGGACCTGGCTTTTGGATTAAAAATAACCAGAGGGTTGCCTCTGTAGGCTGTACCACATCAGGCAACACCACACTGGGGTCTCCTTGCGTTGCTTCTGCTCCTTTGCCGTAGTTTGGTGCCGTCCCTCTGTCCTGGGGTTCTCTGCTTTTCTTCCTCGTGGTGCTCTACAGGCTTGGTCTGACCTTCTTTTCCACTTTCTCTGACCATCTTCCTCCTCACACCCCAAATCTCAGGGGTTTTGCTTGCTCAGGCCTAGGTCTCCCTGCAAACCAAGATCTTAAAGATTAGTTGTGTCCAAAAGGACAAAACTGTTGGATATTTTCTCATCTAGAGGCAAATTATATTGTAAAGGAATTCGAATTTTTGAATGGTGAATTAATCTTTTAATGGAGGTTTACTTTAGCTATGCCTATCTGCTCTTTCCCTGATAATTTATCATTAAAGGCAAGTAAAAGTCCCGGAATCTAAAAAAATGGACATTGTGTGCTCACTCTGGCATCACTTTGCTCCCTAAGCAATTTACTGCTGTGTGCCAAGAGGGGCCCTGGTGAATTCTGAAGTGATGGCTCCATCACCCCCACATTAAACATCTTCATATTTCGGAAATAAAATACAGCAGGTGTTTTCTTTGTCTGGTGTTAACTTCAGGTTTGACTTTACCCAGTGGATTTTTGGCCCTTTCTGAGTTATGAGACAGAATTCTCTACATTTTTTTATCTTAGCTGTTAGGTAGGAGCAGAAACTACCTGTCAGAGCAATAGCAGCTGATAAACACTGAAAAGTTGTCAAGATTGCTTCAAGTCTGTCCTTTTAAATCACCGTCAGCCCTGAGTTCTTTCCAAGTAGAAAGCAGTTGCTTGAGGAAAGAGATCTGACTGGAATTCCTCCATGGTAGTGTTGTTCAACACATAGCTTGCTGCTCCTGTGTCTTAAAACACCTGGATTTTAGCATGTTCTCTGTGGTTTTAATTATTTTTGTTTTACATGCAAATCTTATTTCCTAAAATGGTATTTTTAATTACTGTCCTCCCTACTCTATGGTCTCTTTCCATTTATTACCAGGGCAAGGGCAGCAACGTTCTGCAGCTCCAGCAGGAAACCCAGCACCCAGCAAACCACAGCAACAAAATGGCAATTTGTCTGGAGCAGGTAAGAGTCACCCCAGGCAGGAATTCTGATTCACACAGTGAGAAACTACAGCTTCAATTTAAATAAATCCTTTCCATAATGGTGTTGCACAAGAAACTCTCCACTGAGGAGTAACCCATAGCTTGACAAGGCGAATTCTCTCAAGAGAACTCTACACTTAGATTTAAAAGGGTGAAAAAAAATTGTCCCACTTCCCTCTTCTTCCCCAGGGCAAAAAAACCCCAAAAAACCAAATTTTATTCAGTTAACCCTGCGTTCTTGAAACAATGCTCTGTGGACACCCAAATTAGGCCACATTTTGGAGCTGGTCAACAAGTGTGTGTGTTATCAACGCTGAGATAGAGGCCAAACATTTTAGGCAATACACTGGAATTTTTCAGTAGTACATGTAGAAACGTGGTTTTTTGATCAAGATTGCAGTGAGATACTGAAAGATGCAGCCAATTTAAATGTCAGCCTGTAGACTTTTTTTTCTTTTTTTTTTTTTTGAGCTAAAAAGTTGTCAATCCTAATTCTTGGTGCCGCTTTAGCTTGTCTGTATGCTTTACCCCTGTGTTTAGGAAGGATTTTTAAATAGTAAAATTTTGACATTTGCTTAGAAACTTGCAGCAGAAAACAAGCTTCTCCTTCCTTGCTTAAAGCTGATCACAAGGGTTTTGGGCATATACATTGACAAGATTGAGTTTAGAATTAGCAGTATCACTTCATGTCAAAAAACCATTTATGGGGTTTTTTCCCGTAGCTGTTCCCCCAAGTGGTGTCTTGATCTAACATTTCCCACCCCTGGAAGTGGTCAAGGCCAGGTTGGATGGGGTTCTGGGTAACATTGTTTAGTGGAAGGTGTCCCTGTCCTTGGCAAGGGGTTGGAATGAGTGGTCTTTAAGGTCCCTTCCAACCCAAACCATCCTGTGATTCTGTTATTTTAGAGAATTTACTGCTAAACAGTTGTTTGCCACTTAAACTGTGTTCGAGTGGTTGACTCTGGACACATCTCCACTTCAGTGCAAGCACTCTAAAGGTCTGAGAGTGTCTCTTCTGCAGCATTTTGCAGCCTAGAAAACACTTGTGACCAAGAGCAGAAATGATTCAACAAACTTCCAGCCCCTCTGTGGTGCCCACGTGGCACGGGGAGCTCCAGTGTTCCCTGGAACTCTGCCCTCTGTGTGGCTCCCCATGGCACAGTGAGAAAGTTCTGCACCCTGAGTTGGTTTTAACCTGATTTTTGTGTGCAAGGCTGAAATCCTCTCTGCTCTGTTGTGGTTTTTGGAAGGTCCTGCTGCTCCCAAGTACCACGCTCCCTCCAACCAGTTTGGAAAAGCGAGCGCTCCCAGTGCCCTGAAGACACCTGGGGGATCTCAGGCCAAAGTGGTGCCCATTGCCAGCTTGAATCCGTACCAGTCCAAGTGAGTTCTTGCAGTTTGCCAGGCCTTATTCATGTCACAGGCATGAAGGAACAATAGCTTTGTTTTGCTTTTCTGTGTGTGAGCCTCTGTCAAATCATTCATTGAGTTCTTTGGACTTTATTGGTTAAGTTCAAACAAACCAACCCAACAACAACCACAAAAGCACTCGGAGAAACAGGCAAAAAACCTTCCACAGAAACACTGGTGGGCTTTGTTTTGTTTTTTTGGGATTTTGTTGTTGTTGTTTTGGGTTTTTGTTTGGGGTTTTGTTTTCTTTTTTTTTCTGTGGAAAAGGGTGTTCCTTTCTCTCTCTTCCTTTCTCTCTCTTCCTTTCTCTCTCTT
>VZTD01003921.1:47401-117128 GCA_013397725.1 Rhagologus leucostigma
CTCTCTCTTTTCTCTTCCTTTCATCAACACTCTTAATCTGAGATTTGCCTTGCCATTGTCTTGGTGCAGCTGCCCTGCTGAGCTTGATAGGTTTTTAATATTTTAGTTGAAAATCGATTGACTTGTCTGGGTTTTTTTTTTCCTAAAGCAACCTTCTTTTTGGTAACCTAATGACAAAACAGCTCAGTAAGCTATTCACTTCGGCTACTGAGCTGTTGAAAAGCATGAGGATGTAATTATTTAGTGAATGACATTTTTAAGTTATGCAAACTGATTTGATTACCCAAGTTAAATGCGAATCCTATAATTGAGCTCTTGAGTTCTGGCGTGGCTTTTCAGAGCAGGCAAACTGCTGTGTGAGAAATGTACCCTAGAAGAGTAAAAGATTTCAGGCCTGCTTCTGTGCAGAAGGATTGTTCACTGTTATTATCATACTGGATGCTTTATGGCTGCTTTGTTGCCTTCTCTACAACTTTCTGCCTTTAATGGTCTAGGCCATTAAAACAGAAAGCAGTGGAAAGAGTTGCCGAGGTGCAGTGGGGAGATTCTGGCTTTTAAATAGCCACATTCCAGTTCCACAGGTTTGTCAAGTCAATCTCTTCTTAAAAAGATGAAAAGAGATGCAGAACAGTGATTTCTTGCATGATTTCAGGTGGACCATTTGTGCTCGTGTCACCCAAAAAGGCCAGATCCGCACGTGGAGCAATTCCCGTGGTGAAGGAAAGCTCTTTTCTATAGAGCTGGTTGATGAAAGTGTAAGTGTCATATGTTGAGACAAAGATAATGTATGCCAGATGCTGATGAACCCTTCATAAAGACAGAATAGGGGAAATAAAGTGCATTTTTCGGAAATGATTTTTTTTTTATTACAACTAAAACTTGTATCCCTGCATTCATTAAATTGCGCATCAGCGTGCCAGTTTTTATCCAGAATGAAGTCTTAAATGTGCAGCATTGCTGATTATTTTTCATCAAAGTCTATAGTGTGTGACTGGATTTTTGCAGCTTCAAAATAGAGTTGTTTATGCAAACTGACAACCTAATAGTGAGGGTTGTGGTGGTTTCCTGTAGATGGAGAGTGACGTCTCCTCCTGGCTGAGCTACACCTTACAAAACAGGGAGTGAGAGGAGCATTACCTCCAAGTTACAAGCTTTCAATTTTCATGAGGAAATTGGAGTACAAATTATCGTAACGCTGAGAAATTTCCTCTGTGGTTTGTTTGGGGAATGGTATCTGGTTAATCTAACTAAACTTGCAGTTTGTCAAACCTCTTATCAAATTACAGCCTTCTGTCGTGAAAACAAACAAGATTCTGCTAGATTATATTGAGTGTAAAATGCGAGGTTAATAATGTAACACGTTGTCACCAGGCATTTGTTTTCTCTGCATAGTGTCTGTATTCATTTTTTTTTTTAAAAACAGTGTTTATATCTAGCGAGGGTATAATTGTTATTAATCCTTACTTATAGACATATCTGAGTGGGAGCCATCACAATATACTGTGTGCTAACTTGTGGAGCTGCGGGGTCTGAATTTTATTTCATCAATGCCTGTTTTGCTGGCTTTTTCAGAGGTGTCTGTGATGGATGTAGTTCTTACGCCTTTTATTCTGAAGCTGTAGATGTACTAATGAGACGTGAATATGAGTTTTGATTGTCAGGTGTAGAATATGTCATTTTAGCTCTAACTGCAGATGTGAAGAGAACGCTGTTTGTTTCTCACACGCCTGGAGCTCCTCTGGCAGACCCCACTGTCTCTGCAGAACTGCTGCCACTTAACATTGCAAAGATTTTTATTTTTTTTTTTAATCTTTTTCCGTGCCAAATTTCAGTTCTGACCAGCTCCCCTATTTTCCTGCAGGGCGAGATTAGAGCTACTGCATTCAACGATCAAGCAGACAAGTTCTTTCCACTCATTGAATTGAACAAGGTATGGTAGCTTTGTGCTTTCTTAGACTGACAGGAGCTGGAAAAGAGGAACTTGAGCCTAGCAAGGATTTTTAAAGGTGAACACAATCTATTTTCCCTGACTACTGATAATATCCCCTGTTTCATTGCTTTCTCCTGTAGGTATATTATTTTACCAAAGGCAATTTGAAGACTGCTAACAAGCAATATACAGCTGTTAAGAATGACTATGAGATTACATTCACTAATGAGACTTCAGTTGTGCCCTGTGATGATGCCCAGCATCTTCCATCTGTTCAGTTTGATTTTGTATCCATCTCTGACTTGGAGAACACACCCAAAGACTCGATTGTTGGTCAGTCTAAGTAGAAAAATGGCAAATTCTAAAGCTTTGAAGTTTTATTTTTGTGTCCTGAATACTGGGCAGGTAGTGAGCATAGGATGCTTCAAGTGTTGTGATCTCTTAATTGAAGTCATCTGCTGGTGGTTGCCATTAAAAATGCCTGAGGCAATTTTCCTTTTAAGATGTTTTTGCCGTTTTCTAGCATTATATTATATATATAATATATAACCATTATTCTTCAAACTTGTGCTTCAAACTAAAAACAGGTGATAGTTGTTTATTGTACTATGATACTGTTTTCCACAGGAAAAGGCTGAAAGAAAAATGCCCTTGCTCAGCACGTGTGCATTTCATACCTTCTGTGGTCTTGCTTTCTTTCACTATCTAATTATCTCTGTAGTGATTTTGGCATAATTCATTGCATCCAAGTCCAAGCTGCATGACTGTTTTGGCTTGCTTTGTGAAGTATTGGAGGTTTGTTTTTCTGTAATTCGTTGGGCAGAGTACTCCGGAAAAATCAGAGGCTTGGGTGGGGGCGAGGGTTCTCAGGTTTCAAAGGCACAAGATGCCTGTGATTCAGAGACATTCAGCTGGGAATTTTAAAGGTAGATGGGTAATACTAAAAGTGGTGTATTTTTAGGGAGTGCAAAGGGGATTGCTTTAGCTCTTACCGCCTGAACACGCAGACTTGTTAAAGTTGCAGCTTATGATTTTGCAGGGTTATGTGAAGGCACGAGCCAGTTGTTTCATTGTGTTACAGTCACTTTGAAGGCTCTTGCTTGTGCTTTAACAGCAAGTGTGTGTTACATGATCAGGACTGAAGTCCTTTGACAGAATGCGATGGGAAAAGATAGTACAATGCCTTGATCTCTCTAATGTGGTGAGGCTTGCATTCATGAATATCTTAATGACTGCGTCAACAAAATTAAAGCACTGAAGAGTTCTGTAGTGGAACGTTCCTACCATAATACACTTAATTTCCATATCAGATTTCATTTCAATAGGGAGCTGGGATACAAGGTAAAAATCTGACAGTAGGTTTGAATTCTTCTCTTGTGATCTTGTATTCCCCACTTGTGACCCTTGAGTAACTCTGTAAATTGTAACTGTTTCTCAGATGTAATTGGAATTTGTAAGAGCTACGAAGATGTCACTAAAATTACAGTGAAAGCTAACAATAGGGAGGTTTCAAAGAGGAATGTGCATCTGATGGATACATCAGGGAAGCTGGTGACAGCTACGCTGTGGGGAAACGAGGTATGTGCTCTCTTACCTGTTCTTAAGCAAAGCTTCTGTGGTGTAGGGTGAGGAAGTGCTGTTGTCACCCGAGGTGGGCACAGCACTGACACAGTCCTGGGTGTTTAAGGATCAGGGGCCGAGAGAAGGTGAAAGACTGTCTGGTTGCATTCAGGTGTGATGTTCTTAACCTTTTTCTGACAAACTGCTGACATGATCTGACTAATGTGTTCTGAACAACTGCAGACATTATGTCTCAAGCCAAAATACTGAAGGTAACGGGCTCCTGGTTTAGGAAAGGGTATGAGGTGCAGTTTGATTATGGAAAAGCCTGGTGGCTATGGCTGTCTCAAATGAGGTGAATTTTATTTGTAGGGTGGGATACATGTTACCCTGCATGAATTGCTGGCTACTGAGCAGGTTGAGAGGCTCTGTCTCAGACTGGGAGTTTAAAGCATCAGAGCCTTGGAAGTGAAAGTTTGAACAGTTGCAGTAAACTGCTTCCTTTTCTTTTTAACAGGCTACTTTGTTTTCCACTGTTGTTATAGATACTTAGGGATTTATGTGCCAGTCTATAAAATGGGAGTGATCCTGCCAGCTTGACAGTGATGCTTTATAGCTAAATGATCAAGTGCACTGATACTGTAGGTACCTAAGCACCATTAACCATCTGCTGATACAAATGAAGTAAACTGAAGTTCAGTATCACAAAGCCTTAAGATTGAACTAGGTTATAATAGGAGGGGGACTACTGGTGTACAATTCCTGGCATAACTCTTCCAACAGAGATCAGGGTCTGCATTTTGCAAAGTTAAGTCTTGTTTGCTTGCTTGTAGGATAGAAACATCGATAAGCCTTGGGGGGGGTGATGTATGGCTTGCAGCTGGAACAGTTAGGGTTAGAATCTGCATGTCCTTTACAACACTCATTGCCGTGACTGCTGGGATGTGTTTTCTGTTCTTTTTGCATCTCATGGGTACAGTGAGTACTACTGCAACTCCAGCTCGTTTGGTATCTTTAAGCACATGATCCTCCCCTTGCTTGCTGAGTGGTGTGGGGTCCATAAAATCTATACCTTTCAAACCCTCTCTCATGCCATGAGGTTCTTTGTTAGTGTCAGACTACTCAGGTGATGGCAGTTGAACAGCATTAGAGCAGCTTTATGAGATAAAAAACAGAAGATGGAAAGTTGAGTAAAAATGTTTGGTCAGCATAGCTGCACTTCTCTGTAAGTGGTAGTAAGATGGACATGATTGGCTCAGTGCAGCTGAGTGAGTTGTTTCATCTCCTGAGGAGTCTGATATGAACAATTAATTTTGTTTCCATTCCCATAACACATCTCCCTTCCTAAATCCTGGTGTAAAACTGCTAACAGAGGGGACCAATCCTTTCTAACAAACCAGTGGTGTGACTTAAGGATTCTCTGGTTCCCCAGGAAACGGGGTGTTAGGATTGCACAGAAAATTGTCACCTACCTTTGCTTAAACTCCTAATGACACCGTTCAAAACCTTACCTTTTAGGTACAGTGGGGTAGTTCGATTCAGGTTTGGTTTCTTGTCGTGATCTGTGAATTATGACCACAAGTTCAGTACCTTTCCTGTAACGTGCTGCTGCTGCTCTCTGGTTTTTCACACATGCAGGCTGAACAGTTTGATGGTTCCAGACAACCTGTGATTGCCATCAAAGGAGCCCGTGTCTCTGACTTTGGTGGCAGAAGCCTGTCTGTCCTGTCGTCCAGCACAGTTGTCATCAACCCTGATAGCCCAGAGGCTTTTAAACTCCGAGGATGGTAGGAGTGTGTTTATGTTGCTGCGTTTCAACCTCCTGCAGAGTATTTGTTTTTCTTTTGTTTCTCTGTATTTGAACAGTGTGCAGAGCACTGAGGGAGGGTGGCAGAGGGTATGGCTTCCAGAGCTGTAGAAACATCTCTGGCTTGCAAGCCCTAGAGCCTGGAAGGCTGTCCTTCTTAAGTTGTTCAATTCAAAAAAACTTTTAATTCCATGACGGACCTTGAAAAATTGAAATCGGGGTAGTGCATGCTGACCCAAAGCCTTGGAAGGCAGCATGAAATCAGGCTCGACCAGCTCCACTTTCTGTGGCGTAATCTGAGAGAACAGCATTTTTTTCCACAGGCTTTTCCATTGTGTGGAATCTGATACGCACTCAGTTAGCGTGGAGGGACTATTTGACATCTCTCAGTGTCTAGTTCTTGCCAGATATTTTTCAGATAGCAAAATAACTCTTTTATTGTCAGGAAAACAAAGTGATTTCATTGTTGCTTCTCCTGTAAGTAGTTGTTAAATTGTCTGCTGTAACTATGAGTGTGGTGAGATGTGGTGTGTGTGTGTGAAGAGGGTTAAGTGCCAACAGCATCAGACTTGTGAATCCTGAGTCTTCAGATTCCAGTTACATCACCCAAATGTGGATGAAATAAATGGCATCCTCCATTTGTCATTGAGCTGTGGCTCTCCCATACTTCAGAGGCTTGTTGGAGATAAAATTGATTGTGGGTCTGAGCTATTACTGTCACACTTTAATTAAGCTCAATTTTTGAGCCTCGTTGGTGTGTTTGTGAAATCACAAAGCCCATCACAATGGGATGGCAGTGCAACCTTTTGCTGAAGAGCTGTGCTTTCTTATTTTAACAGAGGAAGCATAATCTTTTCAATGCTATTTGCTGTTTCTTTCGAAGCTGCTGCAAAGATAATGGTACCGTGTAATTTAATTTTAATTATGGAAATATCTTGATGCCCTTAAATCTTGTTATCTGCCTGCCTCTAAGAAGTGTGCAGTGCGTGGTTTGACCACTAGCTGGCAAACAAATTGCAGTTATATAGAACAAAGCTGTCCTCCTTTTGTGGGTTTATAAAATACTGTGCTAATTAAGTCAGACTATTAACTTATTCCGAAATGCTATTTTTGTTTGCAATATACACATATTACTGTAATTGTTTCCTTTGCAATCATTGATAAAAAATCCCTCATGTATCGAGCACATGAAAATAAACATAAGCTTTCGATAAGTCTGTATGGTCTGCTCTCCAAAAATAGAAGTGCATCTCTGTGCTTGCAGGTTTGACTCCGAGGGGCAGCTTCTGGAATGTGCCTCCATCTCTGATGTGAGGGGTGGGCCAGCAGCTGGAGCAAATACCAACTGGAAAACTTTGTTTGAAGCCAAATCTGAGAACTTGGGACAAGGAGATAAGGTAAAGCATGGCCACTCAGCACAAGCTTTGTGTATTGGGGAGAAAATAAAAAGCAAGGCTTTCGTGCAGGTATTCTGCTTATTGAAGTAGTCCGGGTACTGAGCAGTATGTGCTTACTGTCTTGGAATTTATGATATTAATTAATATTACTGTTTTTCAAATAAATCCAAGCTCGTTGCTGATGTTGCAACACGATACTTTGCAAGAGAATTTTAGCCTTGTGTAAATGAAGGGGGGATGTTTTTACCCCAAAGATGTTCATATAAGCAGCACAAAGTGTTCCAGGAGGAACAGGTGCATTAGGAGGAAGTGGTTTTCAAGGGTGCACACTTGGTCAATAGAAAAGCTGGTAATAAACCCCAGGTCTTTTGCTTTTCATTCCAGAAACCTCTCTGGGTTTATACTGCTTTTATTTTTAATTTTTTTTTTGTTTCAGACTTAAGTGCTAAGATGCTCGGGATATACAAGAGCTTTTATCCATGGAAAAAAACCCTTTAAAAATCATCGAATGGTTTGGTGTGGAAGGGACCTTAAAGATCACCTCTTTCCAAACCCCTGATCATGGGCAGGGATGCCACCCCTTAGATCAGGTTGCTCAGGGTCCCATCCAACCTGGCCTTGAACTTTACCTGTAATTCAGCTATTTTCTGTGACAATTTTTGCCCATGCTTCTTAAGCAGCCTCTGTTTTTCTGCTGAAAGACTTGACCGTGGTCTTAAACCATTATGATGATTATTTTAGTGTGGTGAGTGGGTATTTTGTTCTGTAGGCTATAGTTTAATCAAATGCTTATCTGTAACACTACACAATAGGCTTTCTGTTTTTTGTATTGGTTCCTGAAAGAAGCGTAGGAAAGTGCAGAATCTTAATCCCGTGAAAAAGTGCAGATTTGAACAGGCACAATGGAGAATCAAATATGCTTTATCTAAAGAAGACCTAGCAATTGGAGTTTCCTGCAATGGAAACACAAAATAATCTTGCTGTAGGGGCTTTATTAACATAATGGAAGCCTGAAAATTATTGCAACAGAGGGGTTGATTTACAGTTTCTCAGTAATCCATAGCTGTTAAGCTTTCTAATCCTAAATATCCAAGTATGGGTGCCTTGCTTTTGTAGTTAATTCAGAATGGGGAAAACATTGAGTATTTTGAGGCTAACGTTGCACACTCACTCTCGCAGGCAGATTATTTTAGCTGTGTGGGCACCATTGTACATCTGCGCAAAGAGAACTGCATGTACCAGGCATGTCCCTCTCAGGATTGCAACAAGAAAGTGATAGACCAGCAAAATGGACTTTACCGCTGCGAGAAGTGTGACCGCGAATTCCCCAGCTTCAAGTACCGCCTGATGCTCCTGGTGAGTACCCGGATCAGATTTCAGGGCGTTTCCTGCCACGTTCCCAGCACGATCCAAGATGAGAATCTTTTGAGGGAACGGCGAGTCGGTGCTGTGTTCGTCTGTCTGTGCTGCCTGTGAGCTTGAGCGTATTTAGCTGGTTTGTCTGCTCTACCTGAGTGAGGGACGTTCCATTGAGCTGATTAGCAGTTTGTTTTCCGAGTGCTCCAATTAAAAGCCTTTCTCTTTGCCAAAAAGTTGCTGCTAGCTCGGTTGATTCTGGTTTCCAAGTGTACTATGCAGTGCAGAGTACAGATGGCCTCCGCCTCTTCAGTAGTGAAGATAAACTGAAGTAAAATGGCATTTCTGGAGAGCAGTAATTGCACTTTTACAGCTGCTACCTATATTTAGTACAGTTTTTTTGGTGGGTATTGTTCTGCCTCATGCTTTAATGGAGCCTGCTTCAGAAAGTTGTCTGGGGATTATTGTTGTGATGCCCACTTACACCATAGGCATTGAACCTTCTGTTTTACATTATAAATTAGAGTCGTACCTGCTTCTTAGAAATGCTCTGCCAGGTGGGCATGCAGAGAGAAGGGAGCTATCCCTGCAGCCTCACTGAAACGCAAACTACTTCTGAATAATTTTTATCAGATAACTTCTAGGAACACATGAACTGCTTTACATAGCAGAGTCATTCTTGTAGAATATAAAGGAGATGCCGAGAGTACGCTCAAGGCCTTCAGAGCAGTGTCTCCCATTTCCTCATTCCTAATTGTCAAAGCAGCCAGGAAATGCATGTGAGGCTGGAAATTGATCTTTTCACTGTCTTGTCCTTGAATGTTTTGATAGTTCCCTTATAACATAACGTAGTGTTACATGAATTTATGCTCAAGTACTCAGCTATGTGCAAAGTAAATTCAGTTTGCAGACTTGCTGCTGTTCCCCCTTGGTGGTTGCTGTTCTGGGGTACCTGTTCTTGCTCACAGCTCATCAGTGGCAGCAGGACACAGCTGAGCATCCATCGGTGTTGTCCTGCTATGATCTTGTTGGCCTTTCCCCGTGGTTCAATCTACTGCCAATATTAACTTGTGTTAAGTTATGGACATTCTGTGGAGCTTAGAAAAGGTAGGAAGTCAATGCTTTCCACCCTCAGCGATTGAAAGGACATACAGGTCAGGCTCTGAGAGTTACTGGAAATTTAAAATTCTCTATAGCTGGGAGATATTTTTTTCTTTTGTGTTGTCTTCTGTCTTTCTGGAGGAAAAGGCAACTGGATGGAATAACCTTTTGGGTTTTGTTGTTGCATTCTAGGTGACCATTGCGGACTGTCTGGAATATCAGTGGGTGACTTGTTTTCAAGATTCAGCAGAATTCATTCTTGGGCAAAATGCAGCTTTCCTGGGAGAACTGAAGGAAAAGGTCAGTCAATTAGCTTATTGTATTTTTACATTTGTCTTGAAGCTGAACTATGTCTCACACATCTTGTGTTGGGCTGCCCTCAAATTTCTTGGGGTTTTTTTGATCCTTCTGGTAAGGAAATATTCTTGTAGTGTTTTGAAGGCAGATCTGGAAAAGGTGTAAGGTTTATGTGGAACACCAGTGCTGATCCACCAGAGAGCACGGTCTGATATTTGTGTGTGAATGTACAGCAAATGTGGCAAAGGCAGTGGGGTGTGTTCATGTACTTGCTGTGGGAATTAACAGCATTATTAAGACACGTTAAGAAATGCCATATGAAAGAAAGGGATGTTCTGTTTCATTTGTCGAGGGTGACAAATTTGCCCTTTCTCTGGGTGATAGGCCAGCTCAGCTCATCCCAAGGTTGTCCTCCAGATGTTGGCCTTCAGTATCTTTTACAAGTTCACAAACCATTGCTTCTCCCTCACCCGAAGTTCTTGGCAGGGACTTGTTTACTCTCCTCGGGATTATTTTCCACAGGCCATCTGCCTGAAGAACAGAGATTTGCCTGGTTTCCTCCATAGTTTGCTCCCACAGTCAGTCTGTCTACCTCTGAGCTCTTTTGGCTGCTGAAAGCTGGAGATCAGCCTGTCCTCATCACCTGGACCTGGAGAGGCAGCTGACCACTCGAGGGTTGTGCCACAGCCTTTGGGGGACTGACAGCTTTAACACGTGTTGGCTCCAGCAGAAAAGACAGCCTGTTTTATCACTGTACCTAGATTGGAAGAATCTGCAAAAAAACCCTGTTTTAGCAATGAGTGCTGACAACATTATCCCTAATGTGTTCCAAAAATTTGTTTACAAAACCAAAAAGTTCCAGAACGCTTTGTATGTATCTTTGTAAGTAGGCAGGAAGCTTTTTGAACTAATGTGTGTGAGCCCGCTTTTGAAGGCTCTTTTTTTTACCCCACCAAATATCATCAGAACTTTGCGGGTCCCATGAAAACCATGATTTGTAAAATGGGTCGTTGGCAGAGATGCTGAAGTGATCTTCCTGTGACAGATTAGAACAGTTTTTAAGGTTGTAAGTCATTAGGCACTAGCAGACAGTATTATCTTCCCTTTGTCACTCTGTGCTTTTCTGCTGCATTTTTCTTTCTTCCAAGCAAAATAATCTTTTCCTGGTTTTTCTTTTTACTTGTGTACTGGATAAAAAAAAACTGCGTGGCTTTGTTTTGTTTTTAAATGGGGATGTGGAATGCATGATAAGTTCTTGAATTGCATATGAGCCTTGCTGTGCTCCCAGGCTAAGGCTGGTTGATTCCAGGACTCCACAGATAGCCCAGTTGTTGGTTAACCCATTGCTTGGCTGTGGGAGGGAGATGAAGCAGGAGGGATTGTTGAGGCTGTTGTCTTGAGACACTGTTGTAGACCTCTGTTTCTGCAAAGCAGGGTTGTTTTTCCTGTAATATGGAATGATTTTTGGGAATTTCCTGCACTCTGGCTGTCAGAGGTGAAGGGTACAAAGCTTGTGGTTCTGGGATGCTGAGTTTTTGTGGCATTAGGAAGGCTGGACACCTCTGTTCTGTAAGAAGATGTCTTGCTGGGGGGATTCTAATTAGATGTGCTTGCACTTTTGCATTTCCATTTTCAGACGTTCTTAACTTGTCAATATTTTCTTACTTCAGCCGTGCTTAATCTCTGCTAGAGTTTAAACAAAATTTCTTACTTGCTTTTAATGCTGAAGAGAACTGGGTGGGGAAGGAGGGACAGCAGATCCTATGTACCAGTACAAACATGTAATGTCTTTTGAAGAGCTGCCTAATGGAAATGGCTGAGGATAGAAAATGGAACATAATATGGAGTGAGCCCTTGAGCGGGAATGCTTTGTGTTCCAGGAGAAATTGGTTTTGATTTGACACTTTTATGAGCCTTTAAAAATGGTACTCGATGCATTTGCAGTAAGCTTTTCTTAGTGGTTTTTCTCTGATAGACCTGATGCAGTGTCTTGTGAAGTTGGTGGGAGTCTTTTCACTGCTCACAGTATGGATGGAGTTCATGTACAGCCCGTGACCACACTAAGCAGAGATACACGGGCAAGGTTTTTCATCTGCTTCTTGCCTGTGCTTGTTAGATACCAAAGGAGGTGATGTGGGGTAGCAGTGACTGCTATGCTGAGGGCATTTTCAACTCACTAATGGGTTAGCACAGTTTGTGACAGAGCTGCAAAGAGGAGCTAAATGCTTTATTAAGCGAGTTTTTTTTATCCTCTAATCCATAAGATGGCCAAAGGAAGGGGTTTTAATATTCAGGAGGGATATGCCTAAATACTGTAATCTGTGAACCTAGCTGCTCCTGTTCACCTCCATTTGTTGTGCTTTTCTAAACCCTAGGAGAATCACTGTGTAGTGTAAAATAGTGCTGCACACAGTGAAAAACAGCAGATGTAACACTTGGAATGTGAGTGGAACTGGGGTGGGTTCAATTCCAGATCAGATGCTCTGTCTGCTGCTGGAGTGACTGATCAAGTCAAGTGCATCTGGTAGATAAATGCATTAATAATTACTTGTCAGTATCATCAGGGGGCTGCAGGATTTTTTTGGAATGTCAGCAAAGGTTTTTACGACTCATATTTTTACAAAAATAAACTTTTTTTTTTTTCACAGTCTCCACGACTTGCCTGCTCCTTTTCTACTGTTTTGACAAATTGTCTGTTATAAATGGTGATGATGATGTTTAGTGTTCATATGGTAATTAGAAGCAGCTTATGTTATAAATATGACACAGTCTTCTCATGGTTATTAAAGCACGTTCAAAACATGGATCCATATTTTTTATAGAACATTCTCTTAAATAGGCCTGTGTCAGGATGTGAAGGATACGTGCAGCTTTGATGGATAAGCAGAAAACCAGAATGCCTAATAAGGCAATTAATAGGGAAATAGTTAACTCTGTCGGTGTTTGTGATCACAGCACCACATCAGAATTAGCCAGTTTGGCAGCTCCTGTAGATTTGTAGTATTTTTGTTCCTTATACCTGGTTGCAGATTCAGTGCAGTTGTACGTTCCTTTGTTTAGGCAGCTAAAAAGTTGTCACCCTTTTATCTTTAAAAAGTTTTGAGTTGTGGGTTTGGCATCTAAAATGGGGCGATGGAAGACTCAGCTCTCCCTGTGTGGGCCGGGTAGTTCCAGTGTTTTGCCAACCTCCCCAAAAGCTGAGCAGTTCTCAAAGTTCGTGGCACTACTGGGAGCCTGGAGTGTCTGCAGCTGATCCCTGTCTTTGTCCTTCCCTCAGAACGAGCAGGCTTTTGAAGAAGTGTTCCAAAATGCAAACTTCAACACGTACGAGTTCAGGATCCGAGTGAAACTGGAGACTTACAATGTAAGTGTTGCCCAAAAGGCAAATAATGTAACTTGTGGCTTTTGTAGTTCGACTTGTCTCTGTAGGAGGTGACTTCCTCCTCTTATGTTTGTGGGGAGAGCTTTCCCTTGCTCACAGAGAACAGAAGATTCCAAAGATCACACAAATACTGTCAATCTTGAGCGCTGAAGGAGGGATCCTTGCTGCTCCCTCTCAGGCTCATCAAGAGTGGCTGGTTTCACATGAAAACAACATATCAGCTCTGGGAGTTGTGTTGGCACTCCCAGCCAACCCAGATACCAGGAGCAGTAAGTTACTGGGGCAGAAGGAGGTTAGAACCAAACGCCTGGAGTGCTTCATGTTCTTTTGCATACTAAGATTTCTCTTTCGCAGGACGAATCTCGTATTAAGGCCACAGCAATGGACGTCAAACCCGTGAACTACAGAGAATACAGCAAGAGGTTGATTGCCAACATCAGGAGAAATGCTCAGCTGGGGTGAGGAGGCCAGTGCTGGCTGGTTGAGCCTAGAACTTCCAGGAAAAACTCAAAAGATAATGTTACGTTGACTTTTTCCCTGTCCCGTGTGTGACAATTCTGCGTTAGTTACACCGTGCATGGCAGCCCAGCGTAGTGGGCTGAGTGATTTGATACATTTCTCTGGAGATGTGCCCTGCTAGGTAGGAGTGCACTCTGATGGCCACGATTTTGTAGCCTGTTGTGGTCTGTTAAACTCTGACAGCACTGAAGAGGAATCCCTAGACAGATTGCCAAGGTCTTTAGACAAACCACTCAGAATGTCTGAAGTAACTTTGCTCTCTTCCTATATGTAAAGCTGAATTACATAACCATTTTGTCTCCTTTGCAAGGAAGTAGTGACAACCTTGACACTTTGACTTGCTCAGCAGAGGGTGGGAGGAACAGTGTCATGCAGCTTTCAGATATGGACAAAAGAGAACAGGTCTATTAGTACAAGTTAGTTCCTTTCCATAGAATTCAAAGGCTTTCACTTTCCACAGGTGCCATGCAGTTGTTAATGCTTGGAATGGCAATATGGTAGAATTATTAATCAAAGACATATCTCTTATATCTGAAGAATATCCTTCCTTCAGGGTTTAATAGACTGAGTCAGATGGGTCTGATATTAATCAAAATTGTCTCTTCTGAGGAAGGCAGATAAGCATTGACTCTCCATCCCCCAGGGAAATCCAGGCAACTACAAAGCATTGCTTTAGTTTTCTCTTCAATTAATACTATGGATTTCTGACTGATATTTTTTGGCTTACAGCTCCTGCCTATACATGTTTTGTATGTTTGTATGTTCAGTTTCTTTGGTTTTCTTTGTAACGATGTTAATCAGAAAGAGGTCTTTAAATGGGGGGAGCTTTGTTTCAATAAACACTGTTTAATTCCTGTGTCGTGAATTTTGCTTTCTTTGAACACCAAAGACTTCTCATTACTGGAAAGCAATTAATTAGCTTTCATAATAAGCATTCACTTGGGGGAGATGTTACCTTATTACAAACTCTAAGGTTAGACTGAAGAATGGAGACTTCCTTGCCTGATGTTAACAGCATGGAAATGCAGTGATATTTTCACCATTTCTGTGCCTGAGAATGCTGATGAGCTGGCACTTCTGGGATTTTTATTGACGTTTACACAGCAGTCTAAAACTAACCAGGCTTTGAGATTTGTTCAGACATAGAGCTAGTACAGAAAACAGTAATTATGCTACTGGGCTTTTCAGTCAGCAGAGCATGCTAGCTCTGTGTGCTCCTAATCACATTAATTATGTGTTCCCTGGCTGCAGCTCACAGCTTGGCATTTGCTGCACAGCTCCAAGCATCCAGGCAATGCTGCAGTGGGTCTCTGGTAGCAGAAGTGAGATTTATTTATTTATTTTGCTCCGTAGAGCACAGTTTCTTCATGTATTCAGTTGGTGCCCTGTATTCCCTGTGATTTCCTGTTTGTCATCTCAAGTCTTGGTGTTTAAGTACTGTAAATGTCATTTCCAGTGATGGACATGAAGCACATTATTCTGGCCCCATTAATTGCGAACACAACCTCTTCTTTTTTGGATTCTGAGGATCATGACTGGGTTCTTCTGCTGATGTCTTGCATTTTTTTATTGAAGTATTTGTTCCCTCTGACCTTGCTTATAAAGCACTGACTAGAAAATTACAGTCTTCAGCACAGTTCTGGATTGACAAATGGTGGGTTAGTGGTGATAATCCATCTTTCCACTCTGCTAACCAGTCTTTTAGCACTGCTCCCTTCCTATCCCTCCTTCCCAATTTTAGGGAGCTGGGAACAAGTGGTAGTGCACAAAGAGGCTTATTTCCAATTCCTGGGCCCGTCCATATACACCAGGAAGTTTTTATGGGTGTTGTTTTTGGCAGGTGTTTGCTGGCATTGCAGCTCTGAGTGTTGCACGCCTGCCTCTGCTGGGGCAGCTCCTTCTCCCGCAGGGAGCTGCTGCACATCCGTATTCCTGGGTTTGCCATGCCATCAGCCAGAGCACTAGAGATGGAGGGTATCAATAGCCAGGAGCATTAAGGTATCTTACAGGATCAGCTGAATGACCTTGACAACTGGAACAGAAAATCAACTTAAAACAGTTTGTGTGAAAAGCCATTTATTTGAGGACTAATAAAAAACAACCCTCTGCTCTAAAGTGGATGCTCATTAGTGACTGAAGAGTTGGAGGGTTTTAATCATGCTTTAATCAGCTAGTATATGATAAAAACATCAAGCTATGTGAGGCAAGGTATTTCTAGTGTAGCTATACAAGTGCCACAGCATTATATAAGCCTCTGCTGTGAGATCTCATCTCGAATGCTATGTACAGCTCTGGCCTGCAATGTGGAGAGGCAAAAAAGAAACTCAGCTGGGGCGAGTACAGAGGAGGACTACACTGCTGAGTAGGAGAATGAGGATCTTTTTTAGGAGGGGCCTAGAAGAGCTAATATAGCAAAATGAATCCTGAGAGGGGCATATGATTTCCCACTTATATAAAGGATATATGCCTCTATCTATCTTGCCTTCCTTCCCCTGATCGTAGGCTAGAGCTGCTGAAGGTAACTGGCTAATAAATTGTTTGTCAATCCAAGGAAAGCGAGGTATCCAGCTGAGAAGTGAGGGCAAGGAAGCTGTGGAGGAGTCTCCATTCCCCTCCCACTTCACTGCCAGCTGGTCATAGCCCTCCAAACCCTCGTAGATCCCTGCAGCCACTGGCACGAGCCGTGGAAAACTTCACAAAGGCTCTGGGCTCTTCTGACTGTGCTAATTAAGTGGACTCACAATGCTAATTTGGATTATTGGCAAACTAGCCTGTGCCTTCCTTCCCTTCATCATAAATCTCCCCTACTACTATCCAGGTTATTCTGGCTGGCTTCAGCCATTACCTGGGCTGAATATGTATTTGCTCAATTGAAAGGATTCTGGAATTGTTCGTAACGAGATCTCTGTGAGGTGAGGATTCCTGTGGCTGCTCGTGTTTTGCTTTAAATTAAATGTACACAGCAGAGATGAAATTGGGAGGCTGCTGGTTTTGAAACAGGCAGGTGCAAAGGCAATTACACGAGAACATCAAGTTCTGCATGGCCGGGGGAAGATCTGGAGCATGCTCTGCCGGGCCATGTTCAGGTAGTTTGCTGTTTGTCTTAATTCCCTCTGGTGGGATTGAACTGTGTTTTCACTGGGCGTGAATCTTAAATGAGTTGTTACTGACCCCTTACGAGTCCCTGGAGGGGAGATTCTGTTTGAGCCAGACCGAGTTTTTAAGATGCATCAGGTGGTTTGTTGTTTGTTTGGGGTTTTTTTGTCCCCGAAGTAAAGCTTTGAGGAGTGATGCATTCTTGTAGCTGTTGTGAGGAATAAATGGTGGTCTTAGATGGATCGGGAGTGACTGCTTTGCTCTGTGCTGTGTGTGTGTGCTCTGCCTGGCAGCTGGGATGAGTGTGTGTGTGTGGGCTCCTGTGTTCCAGCACGACGGGATTGTCCTTTTAGTGCAACGAGTGTGACAGTGGAAGCTGATGAGTCTGATGTTTTGATTCCTAACTCTCGGTGATATTTACATTTGCTGCCCGAGATGCGGCATAACACCTCGAGGAGGGAATATTAACTTTCCTTCTGGGTCCTTTTTTTTTGTCATCTTTCCTTTGGCCTCGTTTTCTAGGCACCTTGAACAAGTGGCCGCTTTGGAGAAGAGTGGCCACCCCACGGGGCTTCCTCCCTCATGCCTCAGGAAGCTGTAGGGCGGCTGGAGAGACTCAGATGGGAAAGAAAGGGAAATTTCACATCACTTTGATATAAAAGGCTTAGGAAAAAAAACGTGAAATGGAGTAGGCTGCCTACTTCCAAAGCCTGTGTTCATGGAAAGGAGTGGTCTGCAGCATATTACGCATTATAAATACTGGAGTAGTGCAGTAAATATCGGTAATCTTATTAGAGGGAGTGGAAATTCTCTTTAATATATTATCTGTGAGGATGCAAGAGGCCCACAGACCTTCTCGCAGTTTTTTAAGTCTGTTTTTCATGTTTACATTTTTGCATTTCAATCATATGCATACTTAAAAAAAAAAAAAAGTAGTTCGGATAGCCAGATGGATTTTTCATGAGGCCTGTTACGCGTTTTTCTGTGTATTTTATTTGGATATTTAGGTGTCTGTGTTTGGGGGGTAGGGTGTTGTTTGTTTTTAGTTTTTTTCCTGTTTATATTGCATTGATTTGTTGTTAAATTCAGCCTCTGTGCCATGCCAAAAGCGTGCCTTTGGGAGTGTTCCTCAGCTGCTTGTTGTGCTTTTCTTTTTTCCCATCCTTGTAAGTTATTTAAAATGAACTGGACACTGGCAAAGGCTTTTTTTTTTTTTTTTTTAATTTGTCCCAAACATTTTGCCCTTTAAAAGGAGATTTTAAACAACAACAACAACACCACCACCAAAATTTAAAAATCGACAAAACCAACGAGAAAATCACCCTCCTGAGATTCTTTTCTGTTGCCTGACGAGACTTTCTTTAAGGTCCCACGTGAGGATGTTACCTCTCATAGGGATGTAATTCCCAGGGGGAGCCCAGGTTAGGATAAAGGCGCTTGGGAAGCTGCGCTGCAGAAGATGCACCAGAAATGGGCTCTTTGCTCCGAGAGTTTATCCTCAGAAGGTTGTCAGAGCAGAGCCAGGTTGCTGGTTTATCTGATGGAGAAATGAAAGATGTGAACATTTGTCATGTCCACTCTGACATCACCGCTGAGCAATTAAGAGGAAGAAATCTAATTTTTTTCGCCATCAGTTTAGCTCTTGGAATTCCCTCATGGCTTATTGTACAAAAGGCTGAAAAATAAGAGTAATAATCCGATTTTTGTCTGTTTCTAGTGTTTTATGTTTTCCATTAAAGCCTTGCTGCTATGCTGCACTGACTTTTTGAACTGCAGGATCAAAAAATACTCCTCCCTTTGTTTTTGGTGAAGACCGACTCTGAAAAGGATAAATATTATTGATTGAGGTATTTAATACACTAATGAAACCCACAATTATTGACTAGGTAATTAATATACTGTCTAAAAGTAAAGTTTGACAGCGCATATAGAAAAGCGATATTGACTTGCGCTTCCCTGGCAAGGAGCCTCGCAGGTTTTTATTTATAGACACTGAAACACGTTCTTCAAGTAATGATTCAATCCCACTTTGTGCTTGCCACAAGCTAGAAGGCTGCCCTTCTTCTTGCTGACTGTAAGGCTTTCACATTAGCTGTGGGGAAGGAGAATTTTCAGCCTTCAGCTTTGCTGCCTCCTGCGTTAGGTTTCGGGGCCGGGGCGGCCCCGTGAGCGGTGCTGTTTTTTGCGGGCTTTTCCAAGGAGCTTTTTGCGTTTTGGAAGCAAGTTTGGGGACTTTTTTTGGCTTGATTTTGGGTTTGTTAACCTTGGCGAGTGATGAAGGCCTGAGGGAACCAAGGGACAGCTTGGCGGAGCTGGGAGACTTCCACTGGACAGAAGGTTTCCCCAGCATAGCTGCATTTTTGTTCTCAAAGCATCTTGTGGGGCAAATGCTCTGGTTTAGGCTCAAGGTGATACATGGTTTTGCTCTAAGCTTAAGTGGCCTTTCTTAAGCCTAGCAGCAAGATTGATATTCCCCCTGAACTGACGGGTATCTGCAGCCTGAGGTGTGTTCTTGCCTTATTCCAGGGCTTGGTGATGCTCACACATCTCCTTTAGCCTTGCTCATCTTCCCCTTGCAGCCCAGCCTTGTGTTCTTTGCTGCTGCTCAAGTTGCCAGAGACTGCATTTAGATTGCCAGGAAGCTGAAGCTGCATTTATAAATGGCTTTAAGTTGTTCGTGTGCCCCTGTGAAATGTTAAACTTCTTAGCACCAGGTGAAGTTATTTACATCCAACTCAGAAGCTGATAATGAAGGTTTTTTTAGATTTCAAGTGATTTAAAAAAAAACTTCCAAATCCCAAGTGTATCAGCTATGTGGTAATTGGAGCTTGTGCTGTCATTAAAAATGACAGCTTTCTCCAAAAACATTCTTAGTGCTTGTAAAATGCAGCTAACATAACCTATATTTAACTTGTATTAGCTAGAATTTCCTTTCTGTGCTTACTTTCAGAGCTTTGGTGCGAATACCAAGGTCCTGCTCTATTCCTCAACCGCGAATTATTTTACCTGGCTGGAAGAATAGAAAGCTTTTAACCAGGGTTGGACAGAGGGTATCTCTGTGGTTTTCCCCATAGAAGGTTGTTGGTTTTTTTTTTCCAGCCAGCAAGTAGAAGCCATTCTTTGGGCAGAAATAAACCTTAAGCACTAATGTGTGTGGCAAGAAAGCCCAGATTGCTGAAGGCTGGGACAAAGCTCCTGTTCCTTAACCTTCCTGAACAGCTCTTTTTTTTTCTTTCTTTTTTTTTTCCCTCTTTCCTTTTTTTTTTTTGTCCCTCTGCGGTCAGTCAGAAACATTTGCATGTCGAATCGTTAAGGCTCTGTCCCATAATTGAGATGCTGGGTGGCAATCTGCTCCCCTCCTCCGCCTGGAAGTGTTCCACACAGAGCCTTCTAATTAAACAGAAAATGGTTTGTCATGTGTAACTGCCTCTTCTGAATGTAACAAACTCATTTCAAGAGATGCCAACACCATCTTTATAGCTGTTTTAATAATCTTCTCTTGAATCAGAGAGGGCTCTAACCTCGTATTTCACTCCACCAGCTGTTTATTTTGCTGTTTGGTTGTTGGTTTGTTTTTGTTTTTGTTTTTTTTTCCCTTGCACTGAGAACGCGTAGACTCTTTTTCTTTCCTTTTTTTTCTGGGTGTGCGTGGAAATCCTCATTAGAGTAACTGAGTTGAAGTCTGTGAAACAGCCAGCTAGGGCTGAGGCTTTTAAGCTTTACTATTTACAGTGGGAGCACGTGCGGGCTTTCGGCTCCGAGCCCTGTCAATCACCCGCCTGCCACGCCGGGAGGGAGCCCAAAAAACTCCGCTGCCGGCCCCGTTTGCTGGGGAACGGAGGTGTTTAGGCAGCTTCCAGAGCTAACATCTATTTTGCAGACAGATGTGCATGCCACAGCCACCCTCCACACACGCCTGTAATAGAAACCATTAGCTCCCCGCTCCCCCAGCGCGGGGGAGAGCTGCAGTGTGTTCTTAATGCATGAAGTGTGGTCTGGGTAGGACACAAATAGTGTAGCAGATTACCAGGTGAAATTGGCTTTTACCTCTCCCCCATCCTTCTCAGACACTTTCCTGCCAAACTTCAGCTTTTAAGTCGGTGCTCAAAGAAATTCTCCCCGTGTAAAAGGCCTCTTGCTGCCTTTTAAATTGGCTAATGTTTGGCAGAAAATCCGAATAGCGGGTACAGTTATTTAGTGCCTTCATTACTTACTGCCTGGAGACTTTCTCTGATATTAGTGGCTCCTGTTTATTCAGAGTGTGCTCGTGTCTGCCTCTCTCCTGACAGCCTTCTAGGTAAGGGAGGAACTGTAGGAGCTCAGGGTGCCGTGGCACAGCTTTGTGTCCTGGGACAGCGCTTTTTCTTTGGACAACTCCCATGCCCTGTGCTGGAGACCCTCCCTTGTTGTAACAGCTTCCTGCATGGCAGCACTGGTTAGATGAGGAGCAGTGTTCTCCCAACAAGCCACGTTGCTAACATCCAGCTGGGATGTGAAAATCACTTCTAGGTTTATGTCTCTAAATATTGCGAGTATGATGCCACCATCTTCAAAAAGGGAAGGAACAGCAAGCCGACTCCTGTCAGTTTGTTAGAGCATATTTATAACTCAAATGCTAATTCCTGCTCTTGACTCATAATAGCTTCTGAATTCTGAATCTTTAAATTCCGGATCTCATGTTTTGAGGTTAATCCATTCAGATAGATTGGGAAGCAGAATTTATAATTTGGAGAAGTAATGTCAGTCCTTCTTTGCTTCAGTCAGTCATTCCATGTTGGCTGTAGGTCCCACCAGCAAGCCACTATTTGACCCTTCCTTAGAGACTACTCAAACCCAACATGTTCATTTTATCTGACTTGATCCTGCTGTTCCCTTCGTACTCATACCTTGGCCCATAAGCTTAAGAGTCACAGGAGCTGGCTGTCAGCACACTTGCCTGATTCTGATTTAACTCATTCAGCTTATTGTGAGCCTTAACCTATTTTCCGTGCTGTCTCCAAGTGTACAGCTTCTGCAAAGAGATTAATAATTCAAAAAATATATCTCAGTCTTCAAACCTCTCCCAGGCAGCAGTGCAGACTTAGGGGGTTTGAAGAAAGGAGTGGCATTAATATCCCACCTATCAGTGGACATGGTCTTTAGCATCAGCCCTTAAGCCAGCCTTTGCAGTCAGAGCCTGTGTCACCACGGCTCCTGGCTGATGCTAAAGCTCCAGGAGCTGCCTTCACCTTGTAGAAAGCTTTGCTTGGCTTGCTCTCGTTACGCTCCGGCCTTGTATCGGATTTTGGGGAGAGCGTGCTCATTGCCAAGTGAGATTTAAGGAGAAGAATAACTGTTTTGATTTAGAATTTTAATTACCGTGCTTGCGAACAAATGCAAAAAGACAAAGCAATTTAAAGGTGAAATTCTTTTTGAAATTAGAACTTAGTGTCCCATGGTTTTGGTTTTTTTCCCTCAGTTAACAAAGCTGGTGAAAGATCACAGCGTTGTAATGGTCCTGTTAGTGTCATTTCCTCTGATTAATGGGATGTCATCTGGTGTTAATGACTGGTCCAGTCCTTAAGCAGCAACCTATTCCCTCGCTTTGCCTCCTCTTCCTTGAGCATTTTGAGGACGATTGGTATCTCAGAGCAGGAGCTGAGCCACATCCCCTCTCCCAGCTCAGGCTTCTCGTTGAATTTACCAAACCCGAGGTGTTTGATTTAGCCTTCCCCCTCAAGGGATGCTCCTGAAAATAAACTTTAGACTCTGCTTATACACCTTAGTTTATTGTGGTGGGTGCTAAGTGCTTACAGGGGGGGCATTCATCCCAATTGAAGCCTGCAGAACACGGTGTGCCAGCTGTGTGTGACTGCTCCCATAAATCCCCCTTCCAGGAGTTCCTGGCTGTGCGCTTTATAAGCAGGCTTGTAGCAAACACCTTGCAATACATATTCATTATTTCAGCTTTGCTTAATGCGTAAGGCTTGGGGATGGGGGGGAGAAGGGAAGTGGCTTCTTCTCACGGATTTATGTTCCCTGAGCTAATCCACCTCCCCTGCTTGGCACCGTTAACTTTTAGTTGCAATATTTTGTGTCTCGCGGAAGCAAGTTTTAATTGCGCCACGCAAGTCCCTTTCTGCCAATAGTTCATTAGACTTCATGAGTGCTCCAACTGAAGAATGGTCTCTCTGGATTAGCATCATCTTCCAACACACCCTTCCTGCTGGATCGCTGTCAGATGAATTGATACAAAGAGTATTTCTGGACGGAGCCGAAAAAGTACTGGGGGTGAGATACAACAACCTACAGGCTTCCAGACAAATGAGCAGAAACCAGGGAAAGCCATAATTCTGCATTCAGGACGTCACAGGCATGGCAGGAGCTTTGGAAGGTCTAGATTAAAAGGGAGCTATTTTTCTTCTGGAAATAGGAAGAAGGGATTTGGTGCCAGTCAGAAGCAAAGCCTACCCGAATCAGGCAGGAAGCAAAATTCACTGCAACAGTTCCTCCCGGAGCCGAGAGCAGCCGCAGTGCCTGATCAATAGGCAGAATCCAGAGGTGCAGGCAGAAACATCTCTAATATGCCCACACTAATTAACTCGGAATTATCAGGTGTACGTGTGAAACCTTTAAATGATCATCCCAGGATTTAGCCAGCACTTCTGTGCAGCAAAGTGTTGCCTGGGCTCTTCCTTTCCATAAAGCTCTTAGCGACTCTGGGTTGCATTTGTGGGGTGAGTGAGCTCCGTGCTGCTGCTAGAGCTGAAGGTGATCCAGCAGTGCAGCCACTGGAATAACCCTTGGAAATAGGGTTTAGGCTATAAACCTTGTTTCAGCTATCTCATAAGAGCTGCTCATCCTGGGAGATAAGTCATCGTGTGCCTGTCTTTAAAAATGACTGGCTCAGCTATTGTCTGCATAAAATCACCTTTGTTTATCGTGCGTTTTTCTAATGGCTCGAGCAGCAGAGTAAAATTTAAATAAGTAATTATTGTGCAGAAGGCGCACGCTAAATGGAATGATTTCCCTGGCTGCTCTGCCCTTTTGGCTGCACTCTGAGCACAAGGCAACTCCCTTGGTAATCAGGTGGGTTCAACCAGGCAGGTTTTGGCAGCTCGCGCACCTTTGCTGCGGGAGCTCGTCTGCAGCTCAACATCTGCCTAAGCAAACCAGCCAAATTATTGGAAAACTTTAAAGTCTGGGGGATTTTTTTGGTAGGGGTTTTATTTTTGTTTTGATTTTATTTTTCGGGGGGGGCGTCTGGGATTTTTTGGTTGGTTGTTGTTGGTTTGTTTGGTTGGGGTTTTTTTGAAACTGAGAAAGGCAAGAAGCGCAGAGCCTGGGCTTGGATTTTTTTTATCCCAATAACTCGCTGTCCCTCCACAGACTGGCCCTGAAAGCCACCAGCACTTCTTCCGGAGCCAGCAGGTGGAGCTTGAAGAATAGCATCAATATCCAACCCCATTTGTGCTAGAGCCCATTGAGTGGGAACTATCTGTGCTGAAATCCTGATTGAATAAAAATTGTTCATTATGCAAACTGTCTGGTTCAGTACACAGAGGCAGCCCCCAGGCACAGACCCCAAGTAGCTGCTTTCTCTTTCCCCAGATTAAAACATATGAACTGCTTTGATGTAATCTTATAACAAAGCCTAATGGACATTTTATATCCTCTGAAGTTGACTGCCATTTCTCATTGCTCTGCTTCCTCTGGCCTATTAATACTCCAACCCAGGGAGCGACTTGGGCCCTTTTTGCTCGCAAACACGGTACATTTCCCATCCATATTTAAGTTTTCTTATTTATGTTTAAATACTGTTAGATTACATTACAGTATGTTTAATCCCTTGTTTTTTTCCATAGCTATTTATCATTTTAATGGAATGCTGCAGAATATTACATTGTGCAATGTGTTTAAATTGATAAATTGTATTAGAAAAATATTGGATAGGATTTTTAATGGTAAGTGGGGCTTTAGTAGATATATTTTCTCATTAGTAGACTAACTGCACACAGGCTGCATGAGGCTGGAATGTTAAGGATTTTGGGATAAGCTATATTTATGACTTATTTGACTAATTAAGGCACAATTTTATCATAAAGTTTTTCCCAGACTTTGCTGAGCAGGATGAAGGAGGAAAACTTGCCCCAGTGCAGTTACTCTACAACATCAGTTGCCATAACAACTTCATGCAATACTATATTTTTACTTCAAATTCCTTTTAAGACTCAGTTGCTGTAATAATTTGTTTCAGCTGCTAAAAGGCATGTTTCTCTTTGTGGTGGTTTCAAGGCTCTCATTACAGTAACAAAAAAGTGGTTGTGTTAATATAGACTCTTTTCATTTCAACATATGCAAAAGTTCAATAGACTCCAAAAATAGAATTAAAGGGTGGAGGTGATGAATCTGCTATAAAATCTCTTCCAGTCTTTAGGAAAGAGGAATGGGTTTAGCTAGCGAAGGTGAACTTTATTAACAGCCTTATGGAGAGATGCTGCTGTTACTCCCTACCTGTAATTATTGCACCCAATGGGAAGCTAAAACTGCAACTTCATGTTGTGCATCCCTCTGCCTCACATCACACCCAGGCCCTGTAACTTCCACGAGAGATGGAGGATGTGTTTGCCGTCCAAAAGAGTTGAGGCATCAGCCGGTCACCTTTCCAGGGATGCTGTTGCTGGTTTGTGGAGCTGGTCCTGAAGTCTTTGTTCAGGAGAACAGCACAACGGAGCATCAGCTCCTCCTAATCTATCTGCTCCCTTAATTCATTAAATAATCACCTCACATGAACATATATTGTCTGAGGTTTGGCCACGGGCGTTCTGAAAGTGTAAAAACAATTTTCAGGCAGCCTGGAGCGTCGTCTGATTTCTGATTCTGATGTTAATTTAGTGGAAGGCAAGGAGTGCATGGTAAGAAAGTTGCTCACTTTTATTTTTAACCCTTTCCCCCGACTTCGGTGATTGTTGCTTTCTTCCAGGAACACGCTGTGCTGGAGCAGCCCCTGCCCATTGAGCCAGCCTCGTGCTGTTATAAATCCCCCATCTGGCTTCTGGCATCTCACGGTGCAGGCAGCAATTCCTCGAACAAGTTCTTGTTCTAGTTCAGCATATGGACCCTGCTTCTACTGGTGCCAGGCAAATAACAAAGTTTTTAGCTATTTGGTTAATTGAGACAGTCAAAATACAGCTTTTTTCGGATCATCTCCAGGTTTCTCGGGTCCATGGAGTAAGAGGAAGAGATATCCTGATGGCTTTCCCAGGTGTTTTTTCTCCTAGGGAGGATGTGGAGGCAGGAGTTGAGCTGGTGTTTTGATTTCAGTCCTGTTCAAGTGCCAAAGGATTGTGGCCTTCCTAACGCAGCCCTTTTGGAGCAGGATTGAAGGTGATAAAACCATTTTTCTTCCGGGGCAGGACCAGTGCATTTGCTTTCTGGAGCTGGGGGATGCAGAGAGCCTAAACCCACCTTTCTCCCCGGTTCCAGAGTATGGAGAGGATTTACCCTCACTGCAGGAAGGAGAAAACACTAAACCCCTTAAAATCTGTGATGGTCCCTCCCCTCCATGTCTTTGACAGGATTCTGACTGTGCTCTGCCATTTTACAGCTCTCCAGCTGGATCTTAGTCTTCCGATACATTTATGACTCTGCTTTTTCCTGCATTCTGGTCTTTTCGTTCCACCCTTTCCTAACCCTGATTCTGCTGAATGGGAAGGGTTAAAATGGTCGTGCTTTGCATCGCTTCTCTCAGTCCAGTTCCTACCACGACCCCTGGATTTTTAATAACAGTGGAGATGATGGTCATTTAACACAGCCCCCTGCCTGCAGCAAAATCTTCATCAAGGATTTCCTGCCGCCTCCCTCAGGCAGCTCATCTTGTTGCTTAATTGTCTTTATGCCTTCTCACAGCTTCAGATTTTAGCTGTATTTCCCTCAGACTGTAACTGTGGTTGAGTTGTGTGGCTCAGGAGAGTGACCCCTTTACAACTTGGTGTCTGTCAGCCCCGGCTGTGAAATTTGGGCTGGGCAAATTATTTTGGGTGAGTAGAGATGATAGAAAAGGGCATGTCTCACCATGAAAGATGAATCATTCCTTTGCCTTTTGTTCCTTGTTGTAGTAACATTATTCCTGAGGAATTTTTTGCTATTTGTGTGATTGTCAGATGTGATTCCATCAGAATTACAAAGGAATTCAGCACGAATTAGTGGCCACTTAACGTTATAGAAAGCTGCGATGTAAATGCACTCCATGATCTCATCTACAACTCAGTCCTTAGCGGATGCTTCAAGGTAGATTTTTTTCCTAAAGTGGTCATAAATTGCAACCAGTCATTGGACTCCCTCCAGTCCTAGAGCAATTACTGGGCCAGTTCAGCTGAAGGGTTTGATCAGGTGTTTTACTAGCAGGATTTTATTTCACTAAATGAACATCTCCTAAAGAACCGGGAATGTAATATTTACACGTTAAAGTGCTGCTGTAATGGCACTGCATTTAACTTCACTGGGAGATCAGGAATCCTGTGGTAAAATGCCTGATAACTGCTGCATTTACCAGGGGGATGAATTTATAGCATTTGAATTCCTCCAGCAGAACAAAGGGCTGTATTATGAAAGGACCCTCTTCTCCCTGACGAAAGCTTTCAGCCAAGTCCCATTTCCTGCGCGGTCTTGCTTTGCATCGCTGCGGTTGTTGCCTTGCCTGACTGCCTGGGAATATTTTGGATAAGTAAAAAGAGAGGGGGTGTCATCCTTCTGGTTTACCCTCCACAGGTTGTGCGTTACTTAATCCCGTTTGAAGATTCTGGGAGAGATTCTCCACGGGAAGCGACTGCTGCGTGCGAGCTCGGTACGCGGAGAGGCGACGTAGGTGGGATTCAGATCCACCTACTTCAGCCTGGAATACCCATCCTCCCTGCAAGCTGGAACGCCCGTGGCACAGCCACAGAGGTTTCCAAAGACTGTCCCTCATCCCTGGGCCATCCTGTCCCCTCTTGGTGCTCGGGGTTGAGCGTGCAACACCAATGCCATCTTTACTCATGGCTGGTGGAGCCACCTCTGTATAAATATAAATAACTTCTGTTATGCAGCTTCCCTTCTCCTCTATTTTCATCCACTGGTATTAATAGTAGCTAATTATTGCTTTTACTATTTGGTCATGTGTTGTAAATACACTAAATGTGGATCGTGTCCCGTGCGTGCTTGGTTTGGGTGCTAATGCCTGGATCCTGCCTCTTAACATGCAGCCTAATTGCACTGCTCTGCCTGGCATGCTGTTTTTTGGGATAATTGCTCCCAAAGTCTCAGCATTTTAATGTAGCCGGTATTACGTTGTCTAGCTGAAAATTGTTCTAAACAAACCTTCGGTGCTATCCCAAAAGAAATCATAGCAGAGCTTCCTGGGAAAAACGGGGTTTTTCCTCCTCTCTTTCCTCTTCTCTTCCCTGCAGTTCACTGTGCTGGCATTGCTGGGGTGGCAGAATCCCCTCGGAGCAGATCCCTGCTGTCACTGCTGACTGCATCCATGGGTGGCAGTGAGATGAGTCGGCGACAACCTGGTCACTGGTGAAAAATCTTTTTAATTATTTAAGTGGTGGTAAACGCCTGCTCTTATTGGTACGGGCATAAGCTGCAGCTTCTCTAATTTTCCTCTTTAATCTCTCCTGGAAGAGCTGAGCGCCTGGCTCTCCTTGGCGTTGTGTTTCCCTAAAGAAAGCTGCTTTGAAGAAGTCGGCTCCCTGCTCGGGATGCTGATGCGAATGAGTCCCTCAGCAAACAAGTTCCAGGCTTTTACACTAAAAGCACTTGAGGGTTATTTGTGAGTGTAATGTCAAGACAGCCTAATGGGAGATATGTGCCCCGCTCAGGTTTAAACCACGCAGCGCTGTGAGCTTCCCAGGTGTGATGTTAGTGCTGATTTTGCCTTTTTCTCCACTTTCCATTTGGGAGATGGAATAAAGCAGAGTCCCGCGTTGCCTCTCACAAGGAGACTGTCTCCTCCACTGACAGCTCCAGAAGAAACGTTCCTGGTGCTCCGTGGGACTTTTGGCTTCCCCCTCTCAGGCCAGGAATGCAGAGCCTGCTACTTTGCACAGGGAATGCTTTGTGCATGGATGTGTTCACTCCATCAGCAGCTGATTCTGCTATAAGCAAGTCCTACACCCTGGGCTGTGCTGCTGCAGAAGAGCTAATTTTCCTCCCGTTCCCACTCTTTGGGGCAGAGCAGAACATATGTGCTGTTACCTCTTAATTCTTCTGTGGAGCATTAGGACTAATAAAAACCTTTCAGGGTTTCTGATGTGAGAAGCATGCCGTTGCATGCTAAGAAAAAAAGGCTGATTAAAATAAAAAGCCCCACGTAGTTCTCCCAGTAACAGGGACAGGGAAAGAGTTGGTGACCCCCTCCTGTGGCAGGTGACACTCTTCTTTGCTTGACTAATTGCACCAGGGCTGCGTACCTGGGTGGTAACAAGGGACTGAGCGGCGGCTGTACCCTTTAAATAACAGAACATTGAAGTGTCATTGCTTTCATGTTTGTCTACTTGCTTCTAATTATTGAAGGCAGCTGACTTTAAAGCATAGGCCATTTCCTCCCCTTCCTGCAGCGGGGTCATAACAGCTTGTTTATACACTCCTAAGCTGGCTTGCTGCAACAGATTGTGACTTTAAATAGAAGGTTGCTAAGAGTGAGGTAAGGGTGCCGGGAGAAATGAGCTTTCTCAAAACAAGTCACTTGGTATTTCGGGGAGATGGGAGCAGCAGGCAAAAACGCATCCGTGGAGAGGTGCGGGATGGGCGGCGCTCGTTGGCGGTTGGTGTAACAACACAGATCTGTACATATGTAGGTATATATGCTCTTTTAGAAAGCACAGGGGAGTGTGATCGAGCCAGCCGTGTCCCGGGGAAACCTCGCCCAGGATTTTCCTGGACCATCTCACGAGACTGTGCCATTACTAGTTATTTATTCACCCTCGGCAAATGCCAGTAGCTCCTGTTTGGCATTGGGCTGAATATCAAGAAAGTTGATTCATTGATTTGAAAAAAACAAAACGAAGCCTACACTGGACAAATGCTAGAAAATATGTGTTGGTAAAGAGGTGGACTGAGTGATGAACGTGTTTTCTATCTCTCATTTCTCTGACTCACAGCCCTAACTCAGCGCAGATTTTATCTTATCAAACAATTAATTACCCATATCCTTTAATTTCATATATATACAGTTTGAGATTGTTGTTTATGTCTTCAAATGCCTCTTATCCTCTCCCCAGTAGACTGGTGCTGCTAAATAGATGCGATTATTTTCTTCGTGGCCACGCCAGATTTATTTGTACTGCTAAGCCTGCATGAGGAGTTGGGGTGAAGTCAACTATCAGGCTGTCAAATTTAGCTTTACCCCCTTGGATTTAGTCCCTGGCAGGCTCCTGCTAAAGTCTTGGAAAGTAAAATTCATTAGATGAACCTTAGCATGATTTTTCCATGGCTCTGATTTTAATCAGAGTGCGGATTT
Organism: Rhagologus leucostigma; assembly: GCA_013397725.1. Classification (NCBI taxonomy): domain Eukaryota; kingdom Metazoa; phylum Chordata; class Aves; order Passeriformes; genus Rhagologus; species Rhagologus leucostigma. The sequence goes on from VZTD01003921.1 coordinate 77,330, forward strand.
GAAATTGTTTTATCGTTAGAATCTGTTGACTGAACGTCAATGCAAAGCAATTCCCCCCCTGCCTGGTATAGAGATGCATCCTGTGTGCTTAGGTAAATCCCAGACCGAGGGAGTGGAACAGCAGAAAGGGTAGAAATTAGCCTCTGAGGCTTGCAAATGCACTGCAGGCTGATGTCTCTCTGCATTTCAAGGACTGAGGTTCAATTGCAAGGCTGTTCTTCTGCTTACCCATAATGGGCAAACGAATCAATTAAGATGGTCTGTTCTTAAGCCATTGCAGAAGGGAAGGCTTGTTCCTAGTAACTGCCTTACGAGGTCTGAAGGATACGGGTTTAACACAACAGCCTTTTATCTCCAGATCTGCAAAATCAAGGCGCTGTGCTACACCCAGGTACCTGGGAGCACAGGGAAGACAGATTCTGGGGAAGCTCTTTAGTAGGTTACTAAAGAGCGTTTTTTGCATAAGGCGGCGGAGTTGGTTTTCTCTGAAGACCAATTTACACAAGCCCCAGTGACTGCAGCGAGCCTGGAACTCCCAAACCTCAGGGCTGCGGCTCAGCATCCTAACAGGAGATTCTGAGGGGCCAGAGGAGAGCTGAAGGAGGGTCACGCTCACGCCAGACTTTTTGTACTTGGAGATGGAAGCCTGTGCGTTTAAGAGCTTGTTCTAAGAGCCTGCATGACCGTGTTTTCCGTAATACTTCCCGACGTGATCCGCCCTGGGTGTATCCATTTGAATTTAAAGAGCTTTGCTTTCCAGGTCAGCACGGTGCCTAACCCAGACCCAACTTCCTTGTGAATGAAAAATTAAAAAAAAAAACCCCAAAACCCCAGAGAGTAAGGCGACGTTTGTGCCGCTCTGGTCTGGGCGTGCTGACTGCAGCATCCTCCTCTGGGTAAAGTACAGCGTTCATCCGAGGCTGCAGGTGACCCCCTTGCCTGGCCAAAATCCGCTGCGCGCCAGGCGGCAATTTTCTGTGCTCGCAGGCAGGACGAGGTCAGAGCGTCCCGGCGCCGGCAGCGCCGTGAATCGGGAGCACCCGCGCTGGAATTGGTGGCTGCGGCGATGTAAGGAGCGGTGTGAGGCGGAGGGGACGCCAGACCCTAATGACGGCTTCTGCCTGCTCGCAGAATTCTGCATAGAGATCAGCACTTGCAGCAACAAAAGAAAGTAGGTCAGAGCCAGGTCCCCCTCCCCGCCTGCGCGCTGGAAGCACATGTGTTGGATTACACGGCTGCGGATTGAGGCAGGAGCGAGTGTGATGGGTGTTTTTCCTTCGGGAAGGTGCATCTGAAAGCGGTGCGGTGCTGGTGCGGTCGCTCCCACCGTGAGGTTTTCCATGGAGCTGATGCATTCCCGATGCCTGGGGAGCTCGGGGACCTATTTGTGTTTTAAAGTTGAAGGGGGGAGCTGCCCTCATTCCCCCTGGTTTGGGGAGGGGACGAGGCCAGCAGCGGCACCTGGGTGCGCTCCTGATCCCTGCCCGTGCTCTGGTACCCTGATGCTGAGCCTCTCCTTGCCTTGCTGCAGCCATGAAGCTCCAGTTCTACTTGAACGATTACCCGACACGTTAATTGGGACTCCCGCTATGATTAAAAAGAAATTTCAGATTAAGCCCGCCATGCTGTAGAGCTCAGGAAGAAAACATCTCTTTATAAACACAGCAGGAATGTGGGGACTCCATTATTACTATTTTCTTTTAACTTTGAAGGAGCTGGCTCTCTCTGCTGTTTAGACCACAAGGAGACAAGTGTGGCCACCACTCCACTCTGGTCAGAGCTGAGCGGAAGGGATGCTTGCAGGGAGATAAAATTGCAGAGTGTTTCTCCTCCTTTTTTTATTTGAACTTAATGTGATAATCGTAATGGATTTATCTCTGTAGACTTCAGATCCTGTCTGTGGGAGACTCAGGGTCTGCCACTCCTGGGCAGAGCTCAGAGGAAGTTCTGTGCAAACCGGGTGAGTGGGCAAGTGTGGTCCCGGCTCCAAGCAGCAGAATATGGTGTTTAGCGTATTTAATTCATTACACAGCTTTTGCAGGGCTGTTGTTGACCAGCTCTGAGAGTGTCTCCAGCTTGCCTTGTCCCTGGGGAGCATCCCAGGTGAGCAGCATTTGGTTGTTGGTCCCACTGCCCATCGGACACTGCTGGCCAGGTGATGTGCTCTGAGACTGGTAACTCTTCAACTCTCAAATATTTGCTCTAATTATTTTCAGTTTGGAAGGCTGTAATGTCATTTCCAGTCAAAATCCAGCCCTCCTCCTCCAAACGCTGCCTTCTGATGGAGAACATCAGCTGAGGGTGTCTTCTCCTCCTCCAGCGAAGCTTTCTGTGTGCCGTGGCTGAGGCAGGAAATCCCGTTCAGATGAGTTTCCACTTGGCAGGGGCACGGGGAGCTTCCCCCTGCCCATCACGCAGCAGGGGACCAACTCCAGCCCTTCCAGAGCACCAGGAGATAACCGTGTGTGTTCAATATCCAGAGCAGGAATCTCTGTGGGTCTGCAGCTTCCCAGCCCTGCCTTTGCTCCGTGCTGGACTCGCTGAGCCGATAGGCGAGGGCAGCAGTAGATTATCCCCCGCTCCCCCCTGGATTTTTTTTCTTCCCTTTAAACTTACCCTTTGGTGTTCCATCTGAAGCAGCATGAGGTGAGTAAACTCCACTGCTCAAAATAAGAGTGGATAAGCTCAGTTTACTTGCATTTATTCATGACTTCACCACTCCACCGGGGCCTGAAAATCAGAGCCAAAAGGAACTGCAGTGAAAATTGGCCTACATGCAATGGCTTTAAATAATCTGCCCTTTTGCTCTAGTTCTGGGTTGAGATGTGCTGGAAGCCTGAGGAGCTGGGATCTGCCTTGATGTGGGAGCTGCTTTTTGTTTTCTTTCCCTGGTGTTGGTTTCTCTGTGTACAGTGTTATTTGGGGGAAGTTACAAAGCGGGAGGAAAGCAAAAAAAATGTGCTTGAGAAATGCTGTATTTAGTGCACGCCTCGGAATTACCAGAATCCGCACAATGAGTTAGCTTTTCCTTCCAAAGATGTAAAAAGAGAGAAAACAGAAATAAAGTGAGCAGCCTATGCCCCAAATATTGACACCTGGGAACAGGGTATTGTATTGGGATGAAAAACATCGTTCTCCTGGAAGAGGAAGGGCTCATGCTAATAGTGAATTCTTGTTTGCCCTTACATTTGCGCAGACTGTGAAGGCAAATACGATTCCCAGCTGACGTGTGGTACATGCATGTGCCTGACACTTGCACCAGGCACGGAAGAAGTCACGCAAGCCGTCGGAGAGCCGAGAGCTCTGGGTGAGGCTCAGCTTCAGCATCTGAGCAGAAATAGAAATGGATCCATCCGCAAACCAGGTCATCGCCGCTCTTGTGCTTTTTCTCTTGGGCCCCCTTGAATCACATCATGATTTCTTTCCTCCCCCCACCACCCCCAGCTCCCTGCAGCTGGGATTACTTTTCACGTACTCTGCTCACATAATTGCCTCTAATAATTTCTCAGCTCTCGAGACAAATATGTCCACCTTTCCCCTCGCGGGGCTGCACACACCCGCTCCAGCCGGCACATATGCCCTCCTTCCTGCTGCTCCTGCCTCTCCCGAGCCCTTCCCTCCTCTCTCACTGCTCTAATCTTGAGAATTCCCATCTTCCTTCCCGGAGATCCCCTCGGTGGATGGCTCGGTGTGCCGCGCAGCTCCCGCACGCAGATGTCCTTGGCTGGTCCCAGCTCTGCTCCTCACCCGCCGGTGGGAAGGGGATCCTACAGGCACTCGGGGAGATGGAGCCTCACAGGAGGAGATGCTGTCAGGCAGGGCTGCTCCGTGCCTCTCTGCTCTCTGGATGCTGGCACCGACGTCTCAGGGCAGTGCTGTGTCAGCAGCACGTGTGGAGGGGCATTTTGGAGGTTTCCCATCTTTGCTCCGGAGAAAACCCTTCCAGCCGCCCAACGGAGCCGGTGGCCGGGGTCCTGCCGTGCCAGCTGGAGTGCCAGGGAGTCGAGGCAGGCTGTTAGCATCCTGTGGTATATTTAGTTCAGGTTTAACAGGGGCTCCATATGTGTGTGTTCTCTTGTTTCCTTTTGCTTTCTACGTGCTAAGTAGATGCAGGGAAGAGTGGAGAAGCCTTCCTGTGACAGCGAGGATGAGGTTTCGCTGCTTTGTGTTCTGCTGTCCTTTGCCGGGCTGCTTCCCCGAGCTGCGCCTCTAGAAAACATTGAGAGCTGGAGAGGAACAAGGGTCCCAGGGACTCTTTCTGTCAGAGATCCTTGAAAAAGTGGTAAGGGGCATGATTCTTCAGGGAACAGGGCGCACGGCGCTGTGGAACAGGACCCTGCATGCAGCCAAAGCCCTGCGCCGGCGGATTTTGCACATTTGGTCCTCCCCGGGATCCTTTGGTGCCGACACAGCCACTGCTTTTTCTCTTAAATTATTATTTTTTTACATTTTTATGCCTCAGAGTGAGGTTAAGGCATGAGTTGAAAATCATACAGATAGTCTGTGATTCCCAGGAGAGGTTCCAGGAGGGCTTATTCTGAGGACATGAGGGCATGCGAGGCACTTCATGAGGCAGAACACGCAGAAACGCTTCCTCAGAGAAGATGTGTGAGGAGCCAACACCTTTGATTACGGGATATTTTAGCTGTAGAAGAATTGACTGGGGGAATCATGATGAAAACCTTTTCCAAGGAGAGCAATTTGTATGCACTATTGAGAAATCAGGCCTGAGAGAAGTTTCACTAGGCCTGTAGGAAAAAAGAAATAACCAAGTCACGCTGGTAGGCTCGAAGTAGAGGTGTTGAATCTCATCTAAGAGATGGGGAAGGTGCAGCCAATGCTGGGCTGGGGGTGCTGTGGTACCTGCCCAGCTGGAGAGGGATCACCTGGTGCAGCTCAGATTGAAGCAAACAAAATCCATCTCTAGGGATGACAGCCCTTGCTGGGAGTGGGATCTGCTTCTCCGGGGAGCGACGTGTGTGGATGTGGGGGAGAAATGGAAATCTTCCCAGAAAGTCAGCAAGTAGCCAAGAGCTTCATTATTCCATAACACCCTCAGAAACCCTCAGCCTGTCATAGGAACAATTCTGTATTTTAATAGAAGTGTTTTGCTTTTGACCCTGTGTAGCAGAGCAGCTTTTCAGCAGAAGGAGAGTTTTCACTGTTTCCATCAGATTTTGGGTTTCCTCACACTCCATTTGTTTAAACCTCCTGTCCACCAGGCAGGTTTGGGCAGGTGGGGTGCTCGGTGCGGGTGCTGGAGCCTCGCAGGGTGTAGCAGGAGCTAGTTTTGGCAGGATGGAGGTGTCAGACACCAGAGACATCCTGGTGGCCAGGACATTATGGCTAGTCACGATTTGGTACTTAGATTTTGACACTCCGTAAGTGTCAGCTGTAAGCACAAAATAACCCCCGCCTCCTGAAGCTTCCTGGTACCAGCAGTGCCTTTTGTCCCTCAACAGGACCAAGGGTTGGGTTGCAAAACACTGATTTCTGCCCGGGTCCCTAGAGAAGAGACCTCGACTCTTTTCACCCAAACGAGACCCGTAACTTTAAACCCGTGATTTAGCATCCCCTCTTTAGCTGGAAAACACAGGACTCGGAGCATCTGGCGGGTGCTGCAGCGTGTTGGGAAAAGGAGACCACAAACAAACGGAGAGGAGAAGCGGAAAAGAGGAAGGAAATCTTGAGGAATGTTAGGAAGTGTTTTACAAAGCAGACGGCAAACAACGCCTGCCTGACCCTGCGCCCGCCTGCGGCACCGGGGCTGTGGCAGCCGACTCCCTGCGAGCGGGGAGTGCAGGAAGCTGTCCATAAATCAAAAGCACCAACACTATCAAATTTGCTTATTACTTGGGGTAGTGCTGCTGTGTTTGACTCGTGTAGCTATTTTGTTTCGCTTCTTCTAGCTGCGTTCCCAGAAAAATAAATTTGTCGGAGCGTAACTACACCATTCCCTTTATCCTTAGATTCTTTCTTTCTTTCTTTTCTGAGTTTTTTTTTTTTCCCCCCAGAAGATAGCGAGCGAGCCGTGGTGGAGCTGGTGGTGTTAATGTTCTGCAGCAGGAGTGAAATAGCCTGGAGATGTGCAGCAAGAGCAGGGGCGTGTGCCCTAAATAGGAGGGTTAAACAGGGCTTATTCTGAGGGAAGCAGTAATGGCAGCTTGCGTGAAGCAGTAATATTCTTTTGTGCATTATTTACCCAGGAACATCTGCTAATACATATACATTCTCCGGTGCATGTAAACAACTTGTGCAGGAAGAGGATTAGGAGATTTATAAAAAAATTAGAAGCAAGTTAAAAGGGCAATTAGAAGAGCAGAAAGAGATATTGAGCAGTGAATTAGGGAGGATATTTTAACACACAATCAGAGCTCCCCGAGACGTATTCAGAGCAGAGAGAAGGTAAAAGAGAAAATTGGCCAATTACGAAATGATAGCGGGGAATTGGTGACATGAGAGAAGGTAATGGCTGATTTGTTAAACAGTTATTTTGATTCTGTTTTCACAAAGGAGGAAGAGGACGGAGGGGCATCTCCGGAAAGGACTCGGGTTGTGCGGATGAGGGTGGAGAATGAGCCTGCAGAGAGATAAAGATGCATCTGCAGAGTGGCTGGGCGTGGGGAGAATTTCACCCGTGCTCACTGGGTGGGGGGGAAAAATGGATTTTAGTGAGCAGCTATTTCCAGCAGGGAGCTGGGTAACGAGGGGCTTGCGTTGTAACGCCCGCTTTTGTTCACCAAATCGGCCGCCTTTGAGTGGGGACCAGAGAGGTGGTCACTGAGATGACACATCCTTCTCCCTGCTGAAGGCTGTTTCTCCGGGAAAGGGGAGGACAGAGATGGAGGGGTGCTTCTCCCGGGGCTGCTTTCATGTGGGCAGAGATGTTTTTGGCTCGTCAGCGTGACACCTTCCCCAAAAACACGCATTGCAAAGCGTGAGCACCTGTGTCCCGCTTTCAAGAGTTGCTTTTGCTTCCATCTGTAACCCACAAACTCCAACGCAGTCAGGAATACAACAGCATCCCTGGAAGCGCTGTTCCCACCAGCACTGGTGTCAGTATCTCGTGTTTCTCCAAAGCAGGGGTGAGCTGGGGGGCTGCTGGATGTGGTAAGGGGGGGACAGGGGGATGAGGGGACAGGTGTGGTGCCAGCACGTCAAGGAGATAGTGATGAAAAGGGAAATAATCTTGCAAATGGGAAATGGGGTCTTGGGAAGTGTTCCTGGAGGAGTGGTTGAAGATAAGACAGGGAAAAAATACACAGGCAGGGGATTTAGGGAAGGATAAACTTGAAGGACTGCAAGAAGTATTATTTAGCTGCAAGAAATGTGAGGTGGTGCTTTTGTTCTGCTCCGTCCCTCTGAAGGGTAACGTGCCACAAAGCAACTTTCTGAGACAAAGGAAATAGTCTGGAATTGGTGCAGGGGGGGCACAAGCGTGGTCTGGAAAGCGATGGGGAATACGGGAGAAACTGCGGTCTCGTGGTGTTGGTGTAGACTGATAAACTAAAAATTTATTCTCAGTATCCAAGAGGTGTTTGGTTTTTCATCCTGCCTGGGAGGATAAAAGAGATGCAGTGTTGCGTGGTTTCTGATTTCAAAGCGTGTACGAAAAGCTCCATATTAGCAATTACGGGATGAAACTGTGGAAAAGTGGTACAAAGGAGAGAAAATTGGCTCCGACTCAGGAAACGGGATTCTGCCGCCGGGAGTGAGTTTCCAGAGGCACAGTCTGGGGTCTCTTCTGGGTTCTCCTGGTGTTTACTTTTTTTAATGGAAAGGATTTGCATGAAGAGCCCAAAGTCAGAGCGTTAAAGCTCACTGATGGAAGGAAGGGGAGAGCAGCCACAGCGACAGGGACTTGTCTCATCTTCCAGAGCAGCACAGACTGGAGAACACTGAAGGAAAGGGAAAGTGATGAGCAAATAAAGGCTCAGGTGACACTTTTCCCAAGGAAGATGTCTGGAGCTCACAGCTGAGCTATGGGGAGCCACGGGCAGTGTCTGCCCAGGCGACAGGGCCTGTAAACCCCACCCCGAGAGGGGATCAGGGCACATCCAAAGGATGAGCTTGTGATAGGAGCATGGAAAGGTTTAGAATTTATAGAATCACGGAATCGTTTAGGTTGGAAAAGACCTCTGAGATCATAGAGTCCAACTATTAACACAGCAGAGCCAAGGCCACCTGTAAACCACGTCCCCAAGTGCCACATCCACAGGTCTATTAAATCCCTCCAGGGATGGGGACTCTAAACCAGGTGCCCTTGTCCTTCTTGCCCACCTGGGTACACCTGGGCTCATGCTCAGCCCCTGCTGAGCAGCACCTCCAGGTCCTTTCCCAACGGGCACCTCTCCAGACCCTGCCCCAGGCCTGTAGTGCTGCACGGGGTTGTTGTGACCCAAGTGCACAGGACCCGCCACGTGGCCTTGTTGAACCTCACCCCGCTGGGCTCAGCCCATCACTCCAGCCCGGCACCACCTCGAAGTGGCCGTAGTGCTTCCCACCACTTTGAGGTTCAGCTCCTTACCCCTGTCAGACACCTTGGGTGTCTGGGAGCGGTTCTGACGAGATCCCAAATTTCTCCAACTTATCTCCAGCCTGAGCCAGACAATCTCTGGCAAGTCAGGGTTATACCTACGTCCGCTCGGCTGGAGAGCTGCTGCTTCAGAGGAGAGGGGATTTCTGCCGGGCCTCAGAGCAACATTCAAAATGCATGAAGACATTCTGTAGGAAGGAGCTGGGGAAAAGACACACGAGCGTGAACCCGGGACCGTGGTGAGCTGAACCACGCAGCTGGGAAGTTCGTTGTCGAGGCGGAGTGTCAGAGCACGCCATAAAAATTTAGTTTACCCTCAAAGAGCTGTGGTCGTGGAAGAAGGATGGGAGCGGGGAGGGATGGCAGCTAAGGAGGAGGCAGGAGGAATATCAGGAACCTGTGTGTCCTGGTTTGGGCTGGGTTAGTCGATTTTCTTTCTAGGAGCTGTGGTTTTGGTTTGGGACGACAATAATGTTGATAACACATGGATTTTTAGTTGCTGCTCAGCAACGTTTGCCCTGAGTGGAGGACTTTTCCGCTCCTCTGAGGACGCTGTGGGGCACAAGAAGCTGGGAAGGGACAGCTGATCCCAGCTGGCCAAAGAGATATCCTAGACCATATGGAATCATGGTCAGTCTGTGAACTGAGGGCCACTGCTGAGGGACTGGCTGGGCATCAGCAGGTGGTGAGCAACAGCGCTGTGCATCGCTTGCTTTGCATATTCCAGTTCTATTGTTGCTATTATTATTTCTCCCATTTCTGCTCTATTAAACCAGCCTTATCTCAGGCCATGAATGTCACTTGTATTTTTCCCAATCCTCTCCCCCATTCCAGCACGGCCGTGTGGTGTTCAGCTGCCTGCCGGGTTAAACCACGACGCCGTGTCAAGCGACATCTCCTATTTAGCAGTGTATCATGTCTCCCTTCTGGTTTTTAAACAGTTCCCTTTATCACTAGGAGTTAGAGCACTTGATTGACAAGGCTTGTAATCCACCATGGAGTTGCCTTTATTTTTCCTACATGTTAAAGGAAAAGATACTAAAAATACAATTATGGTTTTGAGCCAGGCGTAGTCTGTTCTAATATAATTCATCTCAAAGACTATCCACCGTGCCTGCTGCACCCAAATCATTTATAAAACATTAGCATCTCCTGTGCTGACATTTCACTCCTATATTACAGGAGTTACACACAGACTTAAAAAAAAATTAATAAAGTGCTTCTCTTCTTCATTCTCCCGCTGAGAGCTTTGATTTCCAGAGTATGAAACGAAATAACCAACATAACAACATTCTCCACTTCTGAGGGACAGTGCCAGACTCATTCAGTTGCTATTGGTTATAGAGAGTAGGACACGAGGGAGCTATTTCAGATCACGGATTATTTGTTCTGGCTGCATTGGACATCCCTTTAGTGGAGCTTTAGAGCCCTGTAGACAGAAAAGTTTGGGTAGGAGCTGGAAGGCAGAGGGCTTGATGAAGTAACCTCTTCCTTTCTCCGCCCAGAATTACTCTTGTTATTCCCCAAGAAGGGCGTTTAAAAGAGAAGCATCCAAGCCTCTGGCCTTCCTTGCTTGCAAGACGGACGGAGGAGGCCATGCCCCTCCAGCTGCCTGCTCCCACCATCCAGCTGCTCATAAACACAAGTGCATCGGGGAATTTCCTGCTTCTCTTTTCAGTGGGAGTTTCCCTTTTCATTTCCAGATGCCTCCAAGGGATCTGCCACTGTGTAAATACCCTCTCCCCTTCCCCAAAGTGGTTGGGAGAGCGGATTTCCCCAGCTGGGCTGTTCTTCCTGGAGCTAACTGTGTGTGTGATGGAAAACCGCAGCTGTTTCCTTTGGGATTTCCAGCCCCACACCTGAGCCACGGGCTGGAAATACCACCACTGAGATATGGTTACGGAAAGAACAGAAGCCTTTTCTTGTCCAAGATCACTTTTATTTCCCTTGTTTCATTAACTTCAGTGTCTGTTTGGTCTCACATATCCACGCTGACAGGGAATTCACACCAGCTGCGGAATTTGGGCAGCACCTCCCCGAGCCCGTGGGCTGCCGTCGGTGGAGCTGCCGGCTCTGCCGTGCCCCCGACCAGCAAACACATCCCTCCAGCACATGCTTGAACCCAGGAAGAGTGGAACAGGATGCCCTGCTCCCTCTCCTCCACATCCCCACAACGCCCTTTGTTATCTCTTCGACCACAGATTTCTCTCTCCTGCCATGGACCAGAAACCTCGGGCACCACGCTTCTCACCGGTCCTCTACAAGCTCTAGTTTCCCCCTTCTCTGCCTCTTCCAGAATCTGTTCCTTTTAAGAAACAAAACCCCTCCTGACTCTGTCAGGTCTGTCTGCAGCCTGGGAGCTGCTCCTTGCTGTTCCAGTGAAAACCTTAGTCCAGCTATAAAGGTCCTCACGCCACCGCCACGGCTGGGAAGCCCCTCTCTGCCTCCAGCCCCGAAACCAGCCCCTTTCCTTCCCGGGGCCTCGTAGTGCTCTCCGGAGACAGAGCTCTATGGCTCTATTTATTTGGGCTAATTAATCTCTCTCTTTCTCTTCCCCCACCGGTCACAAATTAGGATGTAAGGGTGTATTTTGACTCTCTGGGTATGGACTTCGCTGCATCACCCCCCAACCCCTCCCGAAGTTTAGTGCTCTGAATTGCTGAGAACATTGGTCCGTTGTGGTTCCCCCCGCACGTACTGAGCCCGCCCGATGGCTTTCAGCATCTGTAGGCACTGCTGCCGGTTTGTTTTCTCAAGGAAAAAAAAAAAAAATCATATACTGGTCTGCTATAAATTCAATAATACAATCCTTAGTTCTGAAGATACAGTTTCCATATAGTTTATAAACATTGTAAGACATACATATGGGTAATCGAGGGGAAGAGGGGGAGCCTGTGCATTTGTTGGGGTTTTTTCTCGGATGCGTGAACATGGTCACAAAAAACACACCTCCTGCGGGTACCTCATTTCTTTAAGTGTTGGGTTTTTTGGGGTTTGGTTTGGGTTTTTTTTCGTCGTTTTTGTTTAATTCCACCTCTAATCAGTCTTTCCTTTGGTTGTTGGCTACTCCAAGCCCAGCAGGCAAGCCCTGTTCTGCTGTAATGCCTGAGATATTCAGGGGTTTGAGATTGTCTTCTAAGAGATTCCCAGCCAACTTTGGCCTCTGGGTTTGGAGCCAAAAGAGCTAAAACGTGGGAGAACCAAATGTCCTTATTACATTGGTATCAGTGTCCTTGCACTCACTTTCAGAGAGAAACAGTGTAGGCTTAATCGGTGATGGTTTTTACAGCAATTATGTTCCTTTCGGTAATTGGAGGGGTCATTCGGAGCACTCTCAAACGAACGGGATTTCACAAGAGCATGGATACAGTCCATTTGTCCAGTTGTTGTCGCCGACGAATTGGTTACCGTCCCTGTTATCTGCTTTTCGTAAGGTTGGCTTTTATTTGTTGTTGTTGTTGTAGGTGCTCGGTTAGGCTTGTTTGTGACAAGGTGTGATAATGCCTTTTAATCCGCTCCCGCTGCGCTCGGCACAGTCCGGCCGGGCACGGAGACAACCGTCAGAAGCCGAGACAACGTTCTTCCCTTCGCCAGGCCAACGCTGAGCCACGTACAAAAAAAGAAGAAGAAAAGAAACTCTGGTCCTTTGTAGATTGGTGGCAGTACAGCTCCGCTCCGTCCGCGGCCGGGGCTGGGGGCTCAGCGGATGACGGCCGCCAACACCACCATAAAAACCAGGAGCGACGCCCTGAGCCCCGGGCAGCCGGCGGCCTGCTGGACCCCGCTGGGGGGGCGGATGGGCGTCCGCCGGGTGCACTTACCCTTGCGCTTGGGGGACAGCGTGGGCATGGCCCCAAAGCTGTATTTGTGCTGATAATCAGGCACATAGTCTGGGACCTCCTGCCCGTTTTTGCGCGGCCCCAAGGACACCGGTTTGGAGGTTCGGTTGCGGCTTTTGTGGCTGGTGCAGTTCTTGCCGGGTTTGCGGTAGCCCGGCCGGGAGCCGGGGGGGCCGGGCTGGTTGCTGTGCAAACTGTTCTCAGCCCCTCGCTCCTTCCCCTTCTCCTTGGAGGAGTGGTGAGGGTGGTGGGATTTGGAGGCTCCTCTGTCCGCTGTAGAGAAGGTGTGTGTTTTCATCTGATGGAGCGACTCGGACCCTGAACAGTTCCTAAAGTCTTCCGCTCTTAGCACCTTGAGGTCCTTGCCGTGCATCTGCTCGGGGGACTCGCAGATGACGCTGGAGCTGGAGCCTCTGAACCTGTGCAGCCATTCCCAGAGGGAACGGGCTTTGCAGTCGCAGCTCCATGGGTTCCCATTCAGCCTGAGAAACTCCAGGGCTCCCAGGTGGGCCAGGCAGTCCCCCTGCAGCTCCGAGAGGCTGTTATTGAACAGGAAAAGGGTGGTCAATCTTCGGAGGTCATGAAAAGCCCGCCTATGAATCCACTGCAGCTGATTTTGATGGATGAGCAGCCGATCCAGGTTTATTAGTCCCCTGAACGTGTTCTGATGGAGGCTCCAGAGCTTGTTTCCATGGAGAAAAAGATGGCTGAGGTTAACCAAGTCAACAAAAATATCATCCTGAAGGAACTCGATGTGGTTGTCTTGCAGGTAAAGGTATTGCAGGTTGTGGAGGCCACCGAAAATCCCGCTGGGAAGGGAGCTCAGCCCGCACTTGTACAGATACAAGGCGTGGAGTTTCACCAGCCCTTGGAAAGTGTCTGCAGCTAAAGCCCTTAAGTAGCGGTTGTCCCCCAGGTCCAGCTCTTCCAGGTTGACGAACCCGTCGAAGGTGTTGGGGTCGATGAAGGTGATGTTGTTGGAGTAGATCCAGAGGGTGACCATGGAGGGGCTGAAGTGGCCCCGCAGCAGCAAGGTGATCTGGTTGTTCTGGAGGAAGATCCTCTCGCTGTCCTCGGGGATGCCCTCGGGGATGGTGACGAAGTTGTGAGCCTGGCAGCTGACGGTCATCGGGGAGGGGTAGCACACGCAGTCGGTGGGGCAGCCCAGGGCGCCGGGCACCTTCAGCCCCAGCAGCACCAGCAGCAGCTCCGCAAACCCCCCTGTGCGGAGAGAGGGGAGAGCGGCGTCAGCGGGAACCGGGCACCTCCCGCCCACCCATCGCTGCTGTGGAGACTATTCCGGGTGAAAAACGCCCCCAATTAGCTCAGCCCTCCTCTCTGCTCATGAATTACCCACGCGGCTGTGATGAGTAGGCTCATCACCCACGGCAGTTAAAACGTGATGTATGGAGTACTCCCTGCCTCCTCTCCCTGCCTTGCAACAGGCAGCTGGTTGTGTCCCCAGCCCGGAACGGGCAGGAGAAACTTTCTCGGCGAGAATTCACGCTGGCAGCAGTGCAGGCAGCGGAGCCCCTTGCCTGCAGGCAAGGAAACGCCGCGATGTGAGAGCAAACAGAGGAAATTCGAACCCTCGCAGGTGCCCACCTCCCCTCCTGTAACGCATCTGTTTAAATCGCCTGCATGTATCGGAGAGGAAAAGCTGCAGAGATTCAGCAGTTCCCAGCGAACCGCCTAAAATCACACGTGTGCAGTGCATCCCACTCCCCCCTCCAAAAGGCACGGACCCATCCCCACCGTCTCCTTTCACTACAGTTGTTAGACACCACCATCCACCCCGAAACCCAAGTGATTTACAGGGAAATGTGTTGTCAGCAGTTGGTGGAAAAGGCTGAGCCGAAAACTCCGTTTGGAAGTGGGATGCTCAGACATATTTTTAAATGGATGTCCTGTGGCAAAGCATATTGCATCCTCTAATGCTGCAGTATGTGCCTGAGACTGGGGCTTTCTCGCAGCAGAGAAGCACAGAGCGAGGCAGGAATCATCCCCTCCCTCCGCTCAGCTCTCAGAGCTCCGGTTTCGCCGCCCCGCTCCCGTCTCGCTCCCACTCCTCGCACCAGGCTTGCTTTCAGGCTATTCCTTCTGCGCCGAGTGGCTTCTCAGACTCATCGCACCAGACTTGTCATATCTCATTCAGATTTTCCTCCTAGATTTGGCTTTTTCGTCTTACACGCAAAATTTGCTCATGTCTAATGAACTCTGCCTCTGGACTTCACGGGGAAAAGGAGTAACAGCGGAGCAGCGCACAGCTGCCGCTGCCATCCTGCCCACGAGTCCTACCCAGCTTGTAATAATCTGAAAAACGAGAGTGGAAGTGGAGTTCATCTCTAATTACTCCACGTCGTTATCACCAGCTAGTTCAAGAGCCTGGACCCCTTGGGCTTTTACAGTCCCTCTTTTCAGTGCCTACAGCCTAATACAAGCTGGAGGCACAAAAACCTCACTGTTTTCTTATTAATTGTGTTTGAAATATAACTGCGTGGTTGCTGTTGCCTTTTGCCTGGTACGGAGATCTAGTGCCGTTTAGTTAACAGCAGGTGACCCGTCCATCTGGACCCATCCATTCAAGGCAAAGTTGCCACGTATTTTAGATAAACCGGGTTATTCAGACTCTCCATAAATCACCGGTAACAGGCACTCATCGCTGACTGGGCGGTTAATAGGAAAAAAAATAGCGTCGCTGCCCAAAGCATCGGATCGAGCCTTGTCTGGGAATGGGAATGAGGGGGATGACTTCCAGGCGCTGCCCTTCAGAAACGAAGCACGGGCTACCAGGAGGGATGTCTCATCCCTGCGCCACTGCCAAAAAGGGCTGGTGAGTCGGGAACGCTTAATTCGCGACAACTCCTACGGCTGTGTAGGAAAAGGAACGTTCTCCAAGTCACCGCCGTAGCATTTTGGCTTTGCTGTCGTGCCTTTTGCACGATGAGCGAGGGGCTGCGCTGGTGGGAGCATCGTGCTGAGTACCCAGCGCTCCCTGCCAAAACGGGAGCCCTGGCTGCCACTCACAGCCTGGGAAACTGTGGTACCCTGAGGATATTGTGATTATCTTGCGATGGAAGAGATAAAACAACGCTTGCAGATGTATTCTGCTGGGTTTTTTAACTCGAGGATGCGCTTCACCGAGGTGGGACGGCTCCACCTTCCCCCGTCTTACCTCGGTGACACCGGAGTACAGCGCCTTCCATAGGTCTGATGTTTATTAGTAAAACCCTGCCAGGCACAAGTGCTGTGACGATCTCCCACATGCAGAGTCTGTTATTGCAAATACCAAATCACAAGGGTCTGAATCAATAAGCCATCTCCCAGCTACACGCAGCAGGTTGGAAGATTACATATTGCTTCCAAACAACAGTTTCATGCGCTCTTCCGTGACACGACAGTTGCCAGGCTAACGGGATTACTGACGGGAGGTGGAGCTGGGCAGGGATCTGGGAGCACACAGGATTTCACGTATAGGGATGGTGATGACAGGAGGCTGTTAGCAAAGCGTGGTGATGGACCAAGGCAGCCCGGGCCTCCCTGGAGCATGGCCAAGGTAGAGGCTCCTGCTGAAAGGGAACGCAGTGTTTAACAGCTCGCTGCCTGCAGGGATAACTCCGGAGGTAAAGGTCAGAGGGAACTGAGTCCATCTCTTTAATTAACAGGCGGCTGTGAGTTAATGGCTGGAGCTCCTATGGAGAGAGGGATGTGGTTCCTGCAGCCAGGGATGGCGGTGAGGATAGGCTGGGGTTGTTACTGGTTCTCAGCTTCCCGAGGATAGGATGGTGGGAAGAAAAACCAGGGATGTCTTTCCCCCTGTTGCAACTCAGGAGTAAGGAGAGTGGAGAAACAGAAGGATGGATACTTAGAAAAAAAAAAGGTGAACAGCAGAGCAGGACTTGGATAGAGAGTAGGTTTAGATTAGGTGTAATGAAGGAATTCTTCCTTGTAAGGGTGGTGAGGCCCTGGCACAGGCTGCCCACAAAAACTGTGGCTGTCCCATCCCTGGAAGTGTCCAAGGCCAGGTTGGATGGGGCTTGGAGCAACTTGGTCCTGGCGGAAGGTGCCCCTGCCCACGGCAGCGGGGATGGAACTAGATAAAGTCCCTTCCAACTCAAACCAGTCTGTGATTCTGTGAAGGTCTGGACCCCCCCGAGGATGCACGCAAGGCCTGTGGTCTCATCAAGGAGGGTTTCCCTCCAAGCCTGTAAAACTTGCTGACTGCTTAGTGCTGTGAAAAGCTGTTCCTGGCATGCCATGGGACTGGTCCCAGTTTAGATCTGGGAATGAGACCCCCAAAAAGCAAAGAAGCCATGGTCATGGAGCCATGAAGCTCCCAAGGCTGGTAACACCAGCGCTGGGATATCCAGCAGCCAAATCCCACCGGGCAGAGACAGCCAGGAGCACTTGGGTCTCAGTGGGCTTCCCAGACTGGAAAACACCGTGGGAGCTTCCCGAGAGGCCCCAGCCCAGCTCTCCTGAGAGTTTGACCCTGTCTAACTTGTTATTCCTGACTCAGCCCTTTCAACTTCATCTTGTAAAGGTTGTGAGGCAGACAGAGGGTCACCAGCCCGAGTGTCGGAGCTCACCGGGGAAGGAGAGCTTCAAAAGCAGCACGGAAAAATCCTCCAGAAACCTGCTGGTGAAGTGAGTAAAACCAAATCCCCGCTGACAGGGATAAAACCAGCAAAGGGGTGTTTATCTCCTGCCTTTCTCCCACTGACATGCTGTGTCACCCCAGCTTCTGCTCGCCGTGTCCTTCTGCTGCCTCCTGCTCCTGACTGAGGTTTCAGTGATTGGAATGAATTCGTCTGACTGTCCAAACCATTTCCCATGTAACATCCCTCTAATTGGGCATTAATTAGGCATCAGTTAATGAATGCTTGAAATAATTTATCTTTGGAGGCGTCCAGTTTGCAGTCTTACTTTTAACAGCATTAGACTCATTATTAGATTAACATCGTTATAAATGTTCTCCATTACCTGCTTGTTTCCATTGTCTTAGCCTTATTACTGAGAGTGAAAATCACTCCTCCCGCATGCATTATTGATGAGTAAGGACTTTCTATATGTAGCACGGGATTAATTGTTATACAGTGTAATGCATTTAGCGTGAAGCCTCAATTTGTGCAAGAGCTGAAAGCAGCCAGAAGAATGCAGACGCCCGGAGCCAGCGTGATCGGCCAGACACTGCACATCTCTCTCCAGCCCAGACCAGGTTCCTCCCAGGCCGGTGCCAGCACAGGAAGAAATTTGAAAAAAAAAAACAACCCTGGTTTGATACCCAGGATCAAAGACGGATGGTTTGAAGGGTTGGAGCACTTCTCTGCCACCACGGCAGGGACTCTTGACTCTGCGGTGCCACTTGCTCCAGAGAGCCAGGTGTGCCTGCCCTGGCAGTTTTCTTGCTTTTTAAGGTTTATAACACTTTACTGTACCTCTGAGCCAGGCAGGGACTCGGTTTCTTTAGAACATGATGCCACTTACTTTCATCAGGAGTCTCAGACTCGAGGCCAAGACATCATTTAGGACAAGGATAGGTTTGTCCCTGGGGGGGGGATGCACCTGCAGGACAACCCCAAAAAGCAGCCCCGCCAGGAACCCCCACCACCCCCTTCCCATTCCCTCTTGGGTCTCTCTTGGATGTTTTCACCTCTCCACCCGGACAAGCTTATATGGGTCAGAGCCTGTCTAATTCTGCAGCAGGAGAATCCGCTCTCGAGGATGGAGCAGGCTGCTTCTCTTCCAAATCTCTCCTAAACCTGCCATCTGCTTTGGGAGACCCATCTTAGCTCATGTCTACATGCAACTTGACTGCCTGCTTACTGTGTCCATTACCGGGGCTGCTCAAGCTGTTAGATTTATAAGCTCTTTAGAGCAAAGCCCTCGTCTTCTGCTTGCTGATTTATGTATCTTTACTGCCATAAAACACTATGTATAGCTACTACATAATATAAATAATAATACTTAACCAGAGTGCGCTACAAGTGGGGACAAAGCATCTGCTCGCAGGCGGGATTATCAAAAAGGGAGAAGCTTCCTCATCACTCACCCTCTTCTGAGGCCAAACACACACCTGCTCTAACACCAGCACCTCGCTGAGCTCTAGAGAGAGATTTTCCTGCCCTGTTCCCACCCTGGATCTATCAAAGGATTTTTCAAAATCCACCCCTAACAAGCTGGTGCACAAAGACATGACTACAACCCCCGGGAGGAAAGTACACTTTGAAACTTGGGAACGACCTCAGAATTGCACGTTCACATAGAGAGAAACCGTTGTTTAGGGAGAAAAAGCAGCCTCAAGTGCTCACCATTTCACCAGCCAAGTGAAGGACGATGAAAGGCAAGGACAGAGCAGCAAAAGCAACTGGGCATGAGCCAAGAGCCCAACTCTGGAGCTGGGACGGTTCGACAAAGCGGTGTCAGACCTGTGCTTAGCAGCTGCAGGGTTCGTTTCCTCTTATTCTCCTTTCTTTTTTTTTTTTTTTTGCAACACAGAGGATAAAATAAACAAGCCCATGCTGACTGCCGCAAAGCCTAAATTCCCCAGGGAGCAGCAGCTCCCTTTCAGCCTCTGTGCAAAGCCCCTTAGGTGCTGCCCCGCGGTCCTGCAGCAGCAGCGTCCTCGCTGGGATCGCTCCCAAAACATCAGCCGCAGCTCCCAGCACCGGGACGCAGCGCGAGGCTTTGCTTTCTGCACGAGCTGCCTTTCAGCCAGAGAGTGGCAGCCACCCATCCACCTTCATCATTTTATTATTTTTTTTTTGCGACCGGTGTCATAAATAACTGACAGATCCCAGCTGTTTGGAGTTATGGTTTCTGATGGAGTGACAGCTGCTCCCAATCCCCCAGTCATCACCCCGGCAGTTCTGGAACATTTCAGCAACATAAAAATCATTGGAGATAATTTCGGTTTTGCATAATTTGGTTAGGCAAGCTGTGATTTAATGGCAATTATGACCTCCGAGGCAGAAGATGAGCTCGGAGGCTACTGGCTTCACACGACTTTAGCTCGGGGTGCAGCGTCAGGGATGTTCCAGGGAGATGGCACTACAAGGGAAAAAATCCTTCTCCAGCAGCTGGAAATTGCCTTCCTTGGCTGGCAAGTGGAAAGACTGTTCCCACAGGAAGAAGCATACAAGGAAATTTGGAAGGAATAGTGCTAAGGAAAGCTTTGGGAAGAGGCCGGTGCCAAAAGATGCATCGGGAGGTGCCTTTCAGAGAAAAGCCAGGGAAAGGCTGTAGACTGGGGAGTGCCTTCCCAAACCCTTCTGTGTCACCAGTATCTCATGTGTTAACTGGTACAAACATCCTCTTGGTCACTCCAAAAGCAAATCCTCCTCCTGTGACTGAGATGGGAGAGCCAGCTGGAATCAGGAATGGGCCGCGGCCTTTGCAGGCAGCTGTCTGCTCTTGGCACTGCCTTGTGCTCTCCCCTCTCACAGGGTTTCTCCTGCTCTGGGCTGTGTTGCCTCCTCTCTCTGGGTGCTCCTCATCCATCCCAGAGCCCCTTGGTTTGCATTTCTCCAGCGGTGACAGAAAGGAGCAAACCCTTGGGCAGCCAAGCTGTGCTGGGAGGTCAGCTGAGGATGGAGAACCGTGCTCAGGAGCTCTGGGGACATCACGGTGTTTCTGGCTGGGGGCAAAACGTGGCTTAACAGCAGGAACAACTTTTGTTTGGAGCTGAGAAGGTCCGATTTCCCCACTCCATCACAGCTGCCAAGCAGCTTGGAGTTTGTCATGAGCTCAAGCTCAGGGCGGAGACCTGGGGCCAGCAGCACCCCAAAATCAAGTCCTTTAGGCTGCTGCAAGTTCGATTTACATTTGCTGACCTGGTAACTGGAGCTATTCACCTTCCTCCACCAAAGTCAAGGCCAAGGTCACCTGGAAGTTTCTGGATGGTGGTCATTAACTCCTATTGCAGTTTGAAACCAGACCATAAATTTCATAGTGTAATAATGTAAAAATCAATAACTCTGTTTGAAACAATAGCTTTGTCTTCCATTTCAGCCGGCTCTGATATCTCCCCACGGACCACGTCCCTCTGAATCTCACAAATAAAGAGAGAGGAGCGATGGGTGGCGGGGCTGCTGCTCCCCTGCCAGGTGCCCAGCCCCTCCATCGTTACAGATTCAATTAGTTCATTTATTCCTCTCCTGCAGTTAAACTCGAGGATGATTTAACAGGAAAAAATAAGGAGCCTTTTATGCTCAGTCTCTCTGACATCCCGTCCAACACAGCGTCCCTGAGGCTTTCCATGTGAGAGCTGCCCAAGCCCCTGCTGTCTATTGCCACGGGCAGCAGGGCCAAAACCTAAAATACTTTTGGAAAGATGCAGAACAGACTCACACGGGCAAAAAAAAAATGAAAGTCCGCTCCTTTCCAGCTCTGACTTTCCGGGCGAGGGAGGTCTGGCTTCCTTTGCTTGCTTATTTTCCGTTGTTTGCTGTAGCACTGGCTCGAAATATACATCGAGAAGCAGGATTGTCTTTCACATGTTGGTGGATGTGTGATCCTCAAAAACAAATTAGCACCGATTCACTTCTATATAGAGTGCAGCCGTCAGGGAATCACTCCTGAATTCACAGCGAAGGAAAGTAATAATGCTTCCAGCGTGCTAATCCTCTCCAAGAGCAGCCCCTGAACTCTCTCCTGGTGCTGGAGGCACCACTGGAAATTACAATTGTACTGAAAAAATAATAAATAAATACAGAAATTGGCAGGGTTTGTGCTAGTCCAGAGGATTTGTACCCTAATGTGGAACTCCCTGTTTAATTAGCACTCCTCTCTGTCTGCATCTCCTCCTCCTGCTCTCGAGCTAGAGAAGAAGGGGGGAAAAAGGAGGTCAGCGGTGGAAGTGGCTGTGGGATTGAAACTCGGCTATAGAAACTTGTTTAATTTAAACGCTTCTTTCAGGACTAACACACGCAGAAGCAGAGGGAGTGTAGAGTGTGTTTTCCCAGCATAATCTGCTCTGCTTAACCCCGGTTCTGAGCACGCCTTCCACGGCAGGGATGCCCTTGGAGGAAAACTGCAGTGGGATGCTGCTGGTCCTGTGGCTGCAGGCACAGGGAACAACCCCAGGACCTCAGTGCAGGTTTGGGAGGAGACTGTCGAGATCGGAGACTGGGCTGCTGCTTGCAGCAGTTGGAGACAGATCATTGGGGTGGGATGGGATGGGATAGAACAGAATGGAATAGGATATTTCTGTTGCAAGGGAACTACAATGATCATCTGGTCCATCTGCCCGAAAGTCAAAGCTTGTTATTAAGGGCACTGCCCAAATGCCTCTGGAACACTGACAGGCTCAGGGCGTGAGCCACCTCTCCAGGAAACCTGTTCCAGAGTTTGACCACCCTCTCAGTGAAGAAATGCTTCCTAATGTCCAGTCTAAACCTCCCTTGGTGCGACCATTCCCACGCGTCCCGTCCCTGGATATCAGGGAGAAGAGACCATCTTCTTTTCCTGAGTCTCCTTTCCCTGCTGCTGCAGGGTTTATTGTGCCCCTGTGTCTCACCCTGCTGAGCATCTCAAAAGCCACTAGGACCTTTTTGGGGTGCAGGAATGCCGAAGGGAAAGGCACATCTCTTTGCACACGGATTAATCAAGTCCTTGGGTCCTGCTGTGGCTGGAGATGTTGATGGACACCAGGATGCTCCCGCTTCTCCAGGAGAGGATGGCATGGACCAGGGAACACCCTGAGCAGGATTCCAGGCATGGATAGGGGTTTCACCGGCTCCTGGCACTGCTGTCCTGACCCCCAGCAGGCACCAGGCATCCTCTGCTGGTGCCCAGCACAGCACAGGGCTCTGGCAGGACTTGCCAGCAGCCCGCAGTGAAGCCGGGACAGAATTTGGCAAAGGACAGGGAGATCTCGAGGTCCTTGAGAAGGGACTAATAATTCCAATTGCCCCCAAGGAGAGAGAAATACAGGAGGATGACTTGAGCTTAGTGGATTGTCTGAGGCATCTC
The DNA here is from genome assembly GCA_013397725.1 of Rhagologus leucostigma. Taxonomy (NCBI): domain Eukaryota; kingdom Metazoa; phylum Chordata; class Aves; order Passeriformes; genus Rhagologus; species Rhagologus leucostigma. The sequence continues at coordinate 99,677 of VZTD01003921.1, forward strand.
AGGGGATCATCAGATACTTCCACTCCCTTTTTGTCCTGAGGTGACAAGTTTTCCTTCCCATTCACAGAAATGCAAAGCAGTTCATTCACAGCAGTAATAAGAGCGATGTCCTTTGTAAAACAGCGGGCCGAGCGAACCCTTCGAGGTGCTCTACAGCAAAACAATTGCAGATGAAATGACAAAACCCACCCCAGCTGAGCACCAGCCAGATCGGTATCAGACGCTGAACAAGCTCATGTGTAGCGAAAGCAGATTCACCAGCTCGTTTCCCTGCCAGCAGCTGGCCAGGAGCTACGGAGGGTTTCTTTAGCATCAGAAATACAGCCAAAACAGAGCAAATATGAGATGAAAGAGCGAAGTGACAGCTGCCTGGGCTCTCAGTGCATGCTCGGCTGCCCCATCCAGCCCACATCCACAGGAGATGGAAAAACTGGAGGCTGTGGGAAATCGGGGATGAGCTGGATGGATCTTTACCTGGCCAGAGCCCGGAGCGGACAGCGACCCGACACAGGGAGGCAAAGAGGTTTTTATGCAAGCAAGGGCTAATAGGGAGGGCATTAGTTCTATAAACTTGTAATCCCGCTGAGGTCCCGACCCCAGCAGCGTCCTGTGCCACCGAGATCCATCAGCAAATTCTGTACCGTGCCGCGTGGGCTCCCTTTCATCATCCCTTTTCAGCCTTCCTGCATTTCAGATTTACTGGATGTCCTTGTGTTTGGTGGAGAAGAGGGCAAATTGGAGCCTGTCGTGTACCTTCTTCCTCATTCAGCAGCACATCATTCTACCTGCAGCAGGGGGGAAGGAGACGGACAGGCAGGCATCAAAGCTGCCGGCTCTGTCACATTTTCTTCCCCCCCAGCCAAAAAAGAAGTGTTGGCGTCATTTGGAGCCTGGCCCACAGCCTCAGGTCGCTCTCCCACACCCAAAAAGGGCAGCAGCACCTTTCCCCGTGCCCTTGGTCTCCTCTCAGGGCGACGCCACGAGCCCTCCAAGTGAACATCCCTGCGGGTCACCGGCCGAGTGAGCACCGCAGATTCCAACAGAACCCCATCCCCACTGGAGACGTGAGCCAGCACGCTGGGTCATGAGCACAGCTGCCTTTTAGAGACCTCTCCTGTGCTTTGCACCGAACTTTTTACCAGCTCATGAAAAAGGCAGTGATAAAAGCAGAGCAGTGTGAACAGCTGAGCCGTGCCGCTCCTCTGCCCGGCATCCGGGGCTCTTCTGAGGCTTAATGAGCCGGTGGGAAATGCCATGTGCCCACCGGGATGCTGGGCATTGTCACTCTCCCACACGGCTCTTGGGGTGTGTGGGGATGTGGGGGACCTGAGGACCGAGCAGCAATGCTTTGCCAACACCCCCCTTCCCCCCAAAATCTGTGTGGTTGGAGCAGTTGGGCGCTGGGAATTAATGCGCAAGCGATGAGCGTGGTCAGGACACGGCACTCTGCTAATATCCTGCTTTGTCTAGCTCTGATGCCGGTATTCCATCCCAAAATATCCCCTTGAACATCCCTCCGGGAGTGGACTTTGTGGAGATGCTGCACATCCCCCAGCACCACGCAAGTGCCCGCATTAAAAGCTTAATAAAAATAGCTTGATAACGGGACGCGTTCCCGTCACCGGCAGCTCTCGAGCCCGCGGCCGATCCCCGCGCCTCCAACACAGCAAGGCCAAGTAATTACGGGATGGGGGCTGCGAGGTCTCGACAGCCTAATTCCTATTAATTACAGCCCGTGTAGGATCCTGTCGCTGTGGAAAGGGGAGATGGGGAGATGGGAAATCGTCACAGGGCCGGGAAGATGCTGAAGGTCGGTGGTGCAGCAGCCGAAACATCCGGGCTGGCCTCAGCAAGGAGGGGTTTATGGTGAGAAGCAACAGGTTGGGCTGTATGGAGTGACGGGGATGTTCTACCCTCCTCCTCCTCCTCTTCCTCCTCCTCCTCCTCCTCCTCCTCATGCTGTGTTGCCCAAATGCACGTTTCGCAGAGTTAAAACGAATCGCAAAGAGCGCAAATCGGGAGTTTTAAGGGAAAAGAAAAGAAAGCAAAAATAAGATCTTGGCAGACGGATAAAGGAAGGCAACTGGAATGCTCATTAAAACTGAGGGGCCCCGTTTCCCTGTCCAAGTGGCCACATCTCTGGAGGCTCCCAGATCCTTTGAAATGCTTCGTCAGACAAAGCCTTTCATCCTACCTGATTCTGGCTAAATTCACGGACCCAGAAATTTTCACTGGAAGCGGGAAAGAGGGAGCAACTCCATTCTGACTTTTCACTTCCCATCTGATCGCTGTTGATACAATTTATTCCTATGACAGCATCTGCTGCTTTCATGGGTTTTTTATCCTGAAGTACAACTCGTCTTTGTTAGTCCCATTTTCGGGCCTTTCATCATTTGAGTCACAACATAAAAGGCATTTAAACACTCCTGCTTGGAAACCAGGCTGGGAGAGGGTGGGAGCAGGGAGATGCCATGTCTCCCCAGTCCCAGTCCTCCTCTGGCACGGGATGGGTCGTCCTGGTGTGCCACAGCCCTGTCGCGCTCCCACGTGCCTCCTGCCAAGGACGGCAGTGATGGGGATGCCGTGGCTCTATTTTGGAGGGATGCTGTGAAATTCAGATGTGCTTTGGGGGTGCAGAGCCCTGTATCCCACATCTCTGTCGGGGTAGCACCTCTCTCAGCTACCACTGACCCAGCGAGTGTTCTCAGGGGCTCTGTGCCCTCCTCATCAGCCAAACCTCTCGTTAGACAACTAACTGCCTTTTGCTCTGCGGCTCCAGCCGAGGCTGTGGTGCTCAGCTCTGTATGTGCCTGTGCTGGGGGGCTCTGCCACCCCTCACTGCAACCCACTGAGCTCGCCAGGGACCCTTGTCCCCACCAGTGCCAGCAGATCCTGTTCTGCCCTGGCATCTGCCGAGCTGCTGGAGGCACCGGGGAGTTCAGAGCTACCCACAGAAAATTGGAGTCTAATAATAGCTCGGTGGTGTCGCACCAGCAGAGAGCTGGAACAGCTACGTCTGGCAGGGAGAGGCCACCGCTGGCTGCCTGCGCCTGCCCGGGCTCCTGTCTGCTCAGCTGGAAGAGCAACGCCTTTCCCGGGATCCTCCTCCCTGGCTCCCAGCTCCGCTCCCCCTGCAGCCCCCGCTGCGGCTGACGGACCATTCTCCGCACTTCAAGGATTCCCTGCCACAGCAGCGTGGCTCGCAGCGCTCCCCAAACCCCTGCCCGTGCCCATGCCAGGGGCACAGGGCTCCACACCCAGGACAGGATTTGGACCCTGCGGAAAAACACAGAATGGGCAGGACCCGCCCACCACACCCCTGGATGAGAACGTCCGGGATGTGGTGGCCTGTCCCCCTCCTGCTTTAATTAATTCCCCTGCTGTATTTTCCGCTCCAGCAGGGGGTGCTGGCACCTGAGCATCCTCCAGCAACATCCTTCATCCCACCTGGTATCTCTCAGCCTGGATCCCATCCCTTGTCCCCCAGCTCCCAGGAAAGTGAGCGCAGCTGGAAGCTGTGCTGCTGCTTATTGGAATAACCTTTCAGGATTCATTTAGTGCCGCTTGCTTCCACCCCACCTTTCCGTCGTCAGCACTTTACTAATTGCAACTTTTAACTCGTTGTGCCCAGGCAGCCCCAGAGCAGCTGCTGCTGTAAGGAATGGGGTCCCTCTGTTCCCCATCTCTCCTTCCTCCTCACAAATGAAGGGTCAGCCTAGTGAAAGGTGAACACCACGCTGACCACAGCCTGCATGGCCCCGCTCCTGCTCCCAGCTCACCCCACAAGCCTCCTGCTTTGGGAAAAGATCATCCCAAAAGACCACAAATCCCAGGCAAAATCCCAGCCGTCACCTGGGAGCATAAATCAGTGCACGGCTGGGCAGGGAAGAGGCGAGAGATCCCGACGGCTATCGGAGCACTGTCTGCCTGAGACTTATTAAATTATGGCTCTCGAGTTCAGCATCTGAGCCCGGCGCGCCGGGGACCGGGCGGGAGGGGGGTGGGTTACAGCCCCCTAATTCAATCACGGGGCACAGGCGTTGGCGCAGCTGGTGGGGAAGAGGAGCTGTTGCTGTCAACGCAGAGAGAACGAGGCTTTCACAGCCTTCCCAGGTGGCTCTGCCCACTGACCCCTCACAGCTGCATTTCCCAGTGCACTGGGGATGGCTCCGTGTCACTGTTAAGGGCTGGGGTCTGGTCCTGTGCATCGGTGCCACCGCACGGGATTGCACTGATCCAAGGCCACCTGCACTGAAAGGTGGGATGGTCCCAGCCCTGCTGCCACGCAGCTTTCCGTCCAAAGAGGAAACGAGCCAAGAAACTACATTTTCAGGAAACTGAGGTGTTTTTTAGATAAGTCCGAGAGCAGAGCAGGAGGAAGATGAGAAGCTGTTTCCCAACTGACACCATGAACCAGAGAGTGTGACTAAAACTTGGGAATGCTTTGCACGGGGGTTCAGGCACTGCGGTGATGCCCAGGGCGTTGAAACCTCAGCAGCTGCCCAGGGAGACGAGGACAGAGGGACACAATCGTGTAGGAAAGAGAGGAGAGAGCTGGGAAGGTGGATGCTTTCCCTGAAAGCATTTCCAAGGTCAACGCTTAAAAGCGGAGCAGAGCGAGGATTTGGCTCGGGCGAGGGAGTGGGACCACGCCGGGATGCTCAGTGGGAGGCAGACAAACGCCCAGCTCCCACGCCGGCACCGAATTACCCAGCCGAGGGCTAAGTGAGGCACCCAGACAAGGTCACGGTCCCACCGGAGCGGCGCGGGCGGCGAGGGAGCTCCGGCTGCGCCGCCTCCTGCCTCCACGGCAGCAAATTCAATCGTGGCCAATAACAGAGTGGAACAAAATCCAGCAATGCAATAAAATCTCCCGGCGCCTTGTTCACCTGCAGCCGAGCAGCCGGGGCTCGCACAGGAGGTGGCACGGCCTCTGCGGGCAGCCTCGTGTCTGGGGAGGCCGGAGAGGGGAGGGAGGGTTCGAAATGGCCCTTCGGTGAGCTTTCAGCGGGCGACAGTTCATCCTGAGGTTCACGGGGAGAGGAGGAGAGCGCCGGATTTCTGAGCAAGGGAGAGCTGCTGATTCCTTAAGAAGCGGGGAGGTGAAATCCAATTGTGCAGCATCCACGGCTGCCATTAACCTGTCTGTGTACTCCCGCGGCCGCCCATCCCTCTCCGCCTGACAGCCGGGGCTGCCCAGCACTCGCTGCCCCGGCTGCCCGGGGATTTGTGTCTGCCTGCTGCAGCGGCACACAGCCCTGCCTCGGGCTTTCCTCCGGTGCTCCAAAATGGAGCGCTGGCTAAACGTGCCCTGGCGAGCCGGGGAGCGGCGGAACGGATTCCCGGGGAAGGAGAAATGGTGGCAGCGTGTGATGGGCGGCTGCAGGAGGAGCTGCCGGGGCAAACCACGGCTCCAGAACTCCCAAAGTGAGGCCAGGAAAGATAAGGGCGTCGGAGTTCTTTGAAGGAGGGTCCTTGGGACATTCCTTGGAAATGGCCCTTGGGCATTCAGCTTGGGGTATCATCTCTATCAAGTGAGCGTTTGGATCCGGGGATCTCGATGGCAGCTTCTGGAAGCGCAGATGGGTTTGTGCCAGGGTTGCACGCTGCTGGAGGAGGCAGCCAGGTGGGCATTAGAGGGGTCTGCACTGCCAGACATTCAGCTGGAGCCTCCCCAGATGTGCCAGCAGGGGGAAAAGGCGGGATCTGGGCTCGCTTTGCTCAGCCCCACACTCTTCCCGGCCCATGGAGAGGCTGAGAGCCAGCTGGTGGAGAAGGGAAGGGAGAGGAGAGGTGGCGCAGCAGGGAGGAGGTGCAGCCAGCCCCACCAACCACCTTGCCTCTCCGCATCCCAGTTCCATTTGCAGATTTATTAAATCGAGAGCCAATTCCGACATAATTTCTTTCAAGCAGCTCCACCTCGCAGGTGTGCGGAATTTATTTGAGATAAAGAAAACCATTACAGAGAGACAGCAATCTTCAAAGACCACCTCGGAGACCTGAGAGAAATAAAAACACTAGCCCGTGCAAATGTGCAATTAAGTTTCAGAATACTCCTGCTCCATGAAAAGCTCCGTCCCTGCAGAGAACAGGCCTTTAAGGCAATTTTCCCAAACCCTATTCAGCATTCACTCAAAAATGCCTTTTTAAAGCAACATGTGATTTTTTTTTTCCCTCCCTGCCTCACTCCTCCTCCTCCCTGTGCTTGCTCCATCACTTCCAGGTGGGACACAAACAGCTCTGGTGGGGATGTGGTTCCTCCCCGTTTGGAGGGGGACATGAGGCGCAAGGGGGTCCCATCCACACAGGGCACAGCTCTGTCACAACCTCCAGTCACATCACATCCACAAACCAGGAATTTTTAGAGCTAGCCTTGTTATTCAAGGAGACCATGACACCAGCATGGCTCCGCCTGGGGACAATTTGCCAACTATTCCCAGTTGAAGGATCTTCATATCCCTTATTCATGGGTCATTCTCTGCTTGGTGATTAATTAAAAATGCATAATTAACCTGTGGAACGCACTGCCATGAGGTATCGGGGAGGCCAGGAGCTTAGCGGGATTCGGGGGAGGATTATATGTTTAAATGGATAATGAGAACATCTGGTGGTACATTAACAGGGATGAAGGAGAATTAGGGAGCAGAGCTTGGCTTGCCGCCGGCACCGGGTGCGGGAGGGCAACCACGGGGCCAGCTCAAGGAGGGCACTGCTGGTCCATCACCAAGCATGGCAGAGACACCAACGGGCCTCTGCACCCTTGGGAAGCGTGATTTTGGGAACGAGTGGGTGTGCCTGGGGATGAGGCAGTGACAGAGCTGTCACCACAGGGCTGTGGTTGCCTTTAGGTGGGTTGGAAGTGGCTGCCTGGGACAACGGGATGGTCACGGTGCTGCCAACTCCTTGCCAGAACACCCAACCCAGCATCCACCTCTTGCCCGTGGAGACCTGTGGCATGACCCTGACCCCTGGAGACACCCTGACAAATCAGCCACAGCGTCCTTAAAACCCCAGGAGAGCATCCATCAGCTGCAGCGCTTCCTGCAGATGACACCGTGCTTGCGTGCGCAATCATCCGTGCCGCTGGTGGCGAGCTCCGAAGCCATGGCACGCGACCAAGAATCCAAGGAAAGTGCAGGAGACACGAGACCAAGCCTCAGCCAACCTGGGCCCATGCAACAGGCAGTTCCTGGGGGTCTCCAGCTCCCGGACAACACGTGACTCCTGGGACTGAGCCTGGCACGCACCTTCTCCTCATGGCAGCATCCCTCATCCACCCCGGGCTCCACACGGGAACGCAGACACCTCCCACCACCCCCCTCGCACGGTGGGCACAGACCACGTGCTTTGCTTCGCTTCTTTCCCCCAGCCTCGGAAGTTTTCTTCGAAAAGCCTGGCAGCCAAAGCCAGCGACTCCGAGAGCAAACTCCAGGCTGACGACAGGATTACTAAATCCCTGTCAGCAAACAGGGCTCAGGCAGCTGCTCTTCTGCATTGTAAATCTGCTGCTCCACTGTTGGTCGTGCGAGGCCTGGGAACCACAAACTCTTGGGGCAAAAAACACTGAGGGCTCTCAGCAATGTCCCCAAGAACCGGGGGTATCCCTCAGATCTTCATCCCACTGCACCACCAGGCTCCTGCTTTGCAGCAGCTTGGAGAAGGAGGGGATGCTCAGTCCTCCCAGCAGGACTCTGGGTGCTCTCGCTATCCCCTCACCATTTTGGAGGTGATGCCACCGACTCCGCAAGACTGGGCAACCAGAGGGATTTTGGGTGTCGTGGCCCCTCTGGACTCGCTGCTGGTCCCCTGGGACGAGGTGGCTGCAGCACATCGTGCTCAGCCTGCCGAGCACGGCCAGGGCCTGCCGGGCCGGGGTTAATCTCGTTGTCACACTTTCCCTCCTTCTTGCTGGCTCGGCGCGCTTTGACCCGCTGTGAAATTGTGGCCAACAGCACTGAATATTTTAAGAGCAGCAATGCAGTGATGGCCGCGCGGCGGAGCAGCAAGGCAGGCCGGGAGCTGGGCTGGGCCCTCACCTCCCCCCCGCCACCACCAACCCATTAGCACAGTTCAGGGAAACCTAAAAAATTCAAAAGACACTGAAATATGCAGCATTTTTGCTCTCTCTGGAAATGACGCGCTTCGCTTCCCAGATGCTCCCGAGTAGGAGGTTGTAAATAAGAGGCTTTATGGCACAGAGGGTGTTGCCGGTGGGGCTGCGGGATGCTGCAGAGCTCAAATTCACACCCCAATCCCTGTCCTGCCCCTCGCTGGGGACAGGGCCATGCTTGGGCTTGGAGCAGACCCGCACTGGCATCAATGGCCATCCTCACTAGCACAGTGCAGCCATTAAAGGAGCTTCCCCTCTCCATCCTTGGCCTCTGCTGGCTGCTCCCTGCCCCTTTCCCCCCGGGATATCCCCTCGGTGCATCCTTCCTCCACTCGGCCGGGCGGGACGCGGGTGCCGCAGGACCTGACGCAAATACCTGTCCTCAGCACTTCTGCTATCTGGGGCACAGCAGAGCAGCAGGGGCGAGGAATTAAAAAAAAAAAAAAAGGGAAGGAAAAAAAAGAAAAAAGCCCTATTTGCATAAACCTCCCAAAAAGAGGAGCTGGAGCCTGAGTCTGGAGAGCTGGAATATCAGCCAGGGACCACCGGAGCTGGTAGAAAGTGCAATAAGTATTGGGGAAGCATCACCTGGACCTGGGCACGTTCTGCCACCGGGTCCCTGCATATCCCCAAAGCGCTGCCCCAGGGCTTGACACCCCATCTAGGAGTGACACTGGGACACTTTTGTATTCAGGTCTTAAGAGGGCAGATTAATCGCCATGTGCTGGATCTGTCACGCGCAGGGATGTATATTCTTCTCGGAATTTACAAGTAGTTCTGTCTGAGAAATAAACAACTGGAGATAAAAATTACATTGTCACCGTGCAGGTGTGATCGATGGGCGAGACAAGCCCTCGGAGTGCCGGCAAGGTGCCACTGGCACAACCTGCCCGGGGAGTGCCAGCACCTGGGACAGCTGGGAGACGCCGAAGGCACTCCGGGAAAGGCAGCGGGATGGACTCCACCCAGCCCAGCCTGTTGTGTCTCTGTCCCAAAAGCCAGGAAAAGTGGGAACAGCCACCAAGGCTCCATCCCCAAGTGAGGATGATGCCAAACCCTGGAGAAAACAATGTTGGTGATGGGTGACCACGAGCAGCACCCAGGATGCGGCCGTGGGAAGATGCCTGGAGCAAAGCAGTCAGCAGCAGAGGGGGCTGCAGCCCCCAGGTCAGCTCCTTGTAAAACCCTCTTGGGCTCTGTCTCAAGCCCCCAGTCCTCCTCTCCAGCGTGTTTCCAAGGTCAGCAATGAGCAAAAGACAAAGCCAGGCTGGCAGCCACCGGATGATTCCCCAGGGACGTGAGAGAAGGATTGATGCAGTTTACACCAAGCCCCTTTCTAGTTTGGTTTCTCCTTCATCCTTCTCTGCCTCCCGTGGCTGCATTGCCTTGGCCTGGCTTGTCATGGAGTGACAGAGCACATTGCCTGCCGGGGTCACTCCCTGGGGAGGGACAGGCATTGGCTCCCTCGTAGTTTAAGTCTGAATTCACACTCGAAGCACTAAAATAGCTATGTGTGGATCCTCTTCCCAGCCTTCGGCATCCTGAGGAGTCATGACTCGGCTCAGCCTGCCGGGATGGAGATCCCGAAACCATCTGGGGACATCCAGCTGCCCCCGAGGCGGGTGCCTCGCTCCAGGCTGGCACCCAGCAGCTGGTCCAGCAACTGCCTCTGGTCTATTAATAAAGCTGGAGCAGCTGGTAGAGCATCCACCGCGCCAGTCCTCGGGATTTATCCACCGCTCTGCCTTATCAGCCATGCTTTTCACAAGCACTTAAATTCAGGAGGAAAAGGAAAAAGTGAAATCAGATAGAAATGCAGGTCTGTTTGCTGTTTTCTCCAGTGAAATGGTTCTGGGTAAACAGCAGACGCCTTTGATGAAATCCCAGCAGGCTTAAACAATAAAGCTGGTTACAAACTCAATCTGGCGCAGATATCAGATCTGAAATTGTTTCAAAAAACATGTCAACATTTTCTAATGCTGCTGCAAAACTTCCTCGGCACCTTGCCACAAGCTGCATCTGCGACGCAGGACCTGCGCCGCTGTCCCAGCCCGTGCTCCCGCTGCTGCACTTCCCAGGAGGAGTCCTGCCCTGGCACCTCTGCAACCCTCTGCCTGCTGGGAGACCCTGAGCTGCAGGTGATGCTCGGCAGCATCACCTGGGAGGCAGGAGATGCACATTCCCTGCCCCGTGCTCGGGGCACGCCAGGTTGTTTTCCAGCTGTAAACCCAGTTCCCATCCCCAGGCACAGCCTGGCTGAGGCTTCACAGTGCTGGAGGTCTGGCAGGGCCGGACGAGGGGCACCAGGCAGGGTGGGCATCCCTCTTATCACATCCCAGGGACGGAATTCCCAGGCCGTGGGTTCATCCCAGGCACCATCAAGGACAACTGACTTTTCCATGGAAAATCAGTTTGCAAAGCGTTGTGGTGGCAGAGGAGCACAGCCTGGTGCTCCTCCCGGGTTTTGCCTCCTGTGTGCCACCTCTGCATCCTGCTGGGACGCCAGGGCAGGATGAGGCTGCAGGGGGATGCACAGGTCCAGCTGATGGAATGCCTGGCTGGGAACAAGACTTGGGCCCTCTCCTACACCCATGGCACAGGCTGGGGGGGCGCAACGGGGACCGTCCAGTGCAGGGCAGCTAGGTCAGGGTGACAGGAAATCTGGCAGCTCCACTGGTGTTGGAGTGACAGGGACCATCCAAACTCGGAAAACATGTGGAGCTAGAGAGCTAGAGTGCAACGAGGCAGGTCCTGCGCTGGCATTGCCAGGACCAGCCTGCCAGTTACCTGGCACTGGCACCTCCCAAACTCCGTCAGCACTTGGGGTCTCTGGAGAACACCAGGGGATGCAAGTGAGGGGGTGAGAGGCTGAGGAGCAGGAGGAGGAGGAGGAGGAGGAGGAAGAGGAAGAGGAGGCACACCTGGTCACACCACAAACACGGACACTGTCTTGGCTCTGGTTAAAAAGCCAGGGTTAGCTCCAAAGGTATTTGGGGTCCCCCAAAGGCTCCCGCCTCCATCCATAAGGGATCTGCTCCTCAAGTGTGGGGGCAGACACTCATCCCATGTTGGATCCAGCCCTCCACACACCCCATCCCACACCCCTGAGGAATCCCCCAGCCTGGAGATGATGCCTGACACAGCTCATGTCCCGTGTGGCTGTGATGGAGCAGCAGAACCTTCCTCCCTCCCAGGAACCGGAAAGCACAAAGGGCACACGGGAGAGGAAGAACGGGGCAAGAGGAAGAGGATGAGGAGGGCAGGCAGCCCTGAGGGGTGCAGGGGGCCAAGCCGGAGCGCCGGTGCAGCACAGGGGACGTGGCAGAGCTGACCCCCTCTGCGGAGGTTGCCTTTGCCATCGATCCCTGTTGCACTCAGGCTCATTAGGGCCGGGGAGCTGCTGCGAGCGGCTGCTGGAGGAGACAGACGGGGGGAGCGGAGCGCTCGCCGTGGCTCCCTGGATCGTATTAAATATTTACTTTGTTTTGTTTTGTTTTTCCCAGCGATATTGATCAGAGATGGAGTGGGGGTGGGGGGAGCAAGGGGGTGCTGTGTGGGATGCTGGGAGGGAAAGGCAGAGGCAACAGCTGAGCTGGAAAACGGGGACAGACCCCCGTCAAGGCGTTCCCGAGGGATTCACCTGCTCTCCCCAGGGCACCCTGCGGAGATGCTCCCCTCAGAGCTATTCGTCCCCTTCAGGGTCGGGAAGGGCATCCCCAGCACACGGAGGGTGCGGCGGGGCGGCTCCCACTCCCCGTCCCGCACCAGCCCCGTCTCCAGGGATGCAGGACGGGGGGGGGATGCCCAACGCGAAGGCACCTCATAGCTTGGGGTATCCCCCCGCCCCGGGCCCGGAGGTGCCCCCCGCATCCCGGCTGGGCCCCGGGAGCGGCCGCGCAGTCGGCACTGTTTCTATTTCGAGAAGAGCTCTACTGGAAAAGGAACAAAAGCCGAGGGAAGCTATAAATAGCCGCCTCCTTCACACCAGCGCCTCCTCCGCCCCAGCATCCCGCGGCCGGGGGGGTCCCGCAGCATGGCCAGGGCTCAGCCCCACGGCCAAACCCCCTCCGCGTCTTCGAGCCAACATCTCCATTTGAAAACCGGAGGGAATAATAAGCCGGGGAATATCTGCCGCCGAAGCAGAACTGGCTCTGAGCAGCGGTTTGCCAAGTTACCCGGCGGCTCTGCCCAGCCTCAGCCCCGTTCCCCGGGGGATTTGCCGCTGCCCAGCCGGGCTCTGCACCCAAAAACACCCCACGGGGACGGATTCCACCACCTGGGGATGCTCCTCTTGTCCCTGGCCCTGTCTGCGGCTGGCAGAGAGCAGGAAGAGCCGAGTGGCTCGGGCAGACCTACTTTCAAGGCTTTAATCCTTTTTGCTTAAAGAATCTTTTTTTTTTCTCTCTCTCTCCCCTCTCTTTCTTTTTTTCCCTTTCTTTTCCTTTCCGCGCGGCAAAGATGGGGTCTGATCAGAGGAGAGACGCAGGGAGCTGACAAGCTGCGGCGTACGGAGAGAAAGGAGAAAGAAATACATATTTATTACCCTCAATTATTAAAAAATAGATAGCAGCAGATCTTAGGCCCTGGTAGAGGCACTGCAGAGTCGTTTGTCTGAGGACTATTTTGTTTTTTAAATTCCATTGAAATTATAATACGCTGGGCTTGTTAGCACAAACACCCCGGCATATCCCTGCCGAGGGGGGATCATCCCAACCCCTCTCCTGGCTCTGGTGTGCTTCCCGCAGGGTGGCTGTATCCAGCACCCGATGGGATGCCGAATTTGCAGGCAGCGGGGAAGGAAGGAGGGTGGCTCAGGGAGGCAGGAGCCGGCAGCGGATGCAGCCGGCAGCCTTTGTCCCACTCTGCCTTCACCCCGGGGGGATCAGAAGGGCTCTGCCCGCTGCGAGCACATCCCAAATGCACATGCATCCCCAGCTGGCTGAAGGTCTCATGGACAAGATCTCACCCGGGTCACCTCGGGCCGAAAAGCCCCGTGACATTCTCCGTGCCCAAGGATGGGCTTTGCGCCCCTCGGGTGGCACCGTGGGGGTCCCGCGGTCACGAGGATGGGGTTTCCCCGAGCAAAGCAATGCAAACGCTGGTGCAAATGCAGCTGGAAAAAAATAGAAAGCGGTTCCCAAGTGCGGCACACGGGGCTGGCGGAGCCGCTGGCACCTCCCCTCCGCTTGCAGGGCTGCTCCGTAAGGAGCCCTGCCAGAGCAGCAGCAGCCGAATTCCCTCCCGCCGCTGCTCCCCAGCAAACAGCGGCTGCATCCTTCCCGTGTGATGGTGATGCCGGGACTTGGGGAGGCACGTGGAGCACCTCTGACACTCTCTGGCTCCAGCACCGCGTTCTCCTCACAGACGGGATCTGTTTGGATGCGCTGGACCACCACGGACACACAGCCTACTGTGCCATCACCTCTCCAGGGCCAAATCCCGCCGCCCACGAGAGACGCAGCCCGGAGTGGAACCAGCTTTTGGCACCGTGAGCGGTCACGGCTCTCCCAGCCCAGGCAGGAGCATCGCTAAAAGCCGCTCACCGAGGCTGGGCCGGCTCCAAGCTGCCGTGCCGGCTCCGAGCCGCTGTGCCAACACCACCGGGAAGCAAGCAGCCAGCGGGCACATATGCTGTTAAAAAGGAAAAGGAGCTTTCTACACCAAAATGGAGCATTTTCCGCTTAATAACCCCCAATCCTAATCTGCGCAAAGAAGATTGCCCCCCGCATCTCCCCGTCCTGCATCTGCCGCTCGCCCTGCCCGCACTTAACACCCAGGCAGAGCCACGGCTGCCCCACCAGCACGTGCCCTCGGCAGGAAAAGCAGGAGGAAGACCGGCCACTGGGAAAACAGGCGATGCCCAGCACTGGGCTCATCTCCGTTGTCAGCACCGAGCCGCCACCATTTGTCATCAGTAAAAATAATGTTCCTAAAAGTGTCCCCCCTCTGATTGCCGGGCGGCAGGCGCAGGGCTGTGGGTTTCCATGGTGATGCTGTTCCGCAGGGATGGTACAGGGGGATCGGTGGGATTGGTGCTTCCTCGGTTTGGGAGATGGGACGTGGTGCTGACATCCGCAGCGAGGACAGCACCAGCCCTGCCGCTGGCAGAGGATCCTGAGGCTGAGCCAGCTCCTTCCACCTCGGGCTTGAGCAGCGTCACCCAAAATAACGGGGAAAGAGCACCCTTGCTGGAGAGGACATGGATGCTCCTGCATCCCAGTGGTGCTCCTGAGGCCGTGCCCTGCGCCCCTGCCAGCACACGGACCCCTGGCTCCTCCTCACTGACTCCCACCAGGATCCCGCTCGCTCCCGGCCTCACGGGCTCTCCCTGCAGCCTCCCACTTGTTGCCTCTGCTCTTAAATCAGACTCCAGCCTCCTTCAGCGGGTTCCAAACGAGGGCAACACCTCGCCCATCCCGACCTGCGGGGAACCCAAACAACAGCCACCACTGCTGGGGTGTGGGTGCCTGCGCTGCTGCTGCTGCTGCTCCACCAAAGCGCTCTGCAAACATAATCTGCTCTTAATAACCCGAGTCTCTACTGATCGTGGCTAAACCCTGGAATTGCACTTTGCAAACGAAGCCCAAGTTTTTGGCTGTTTGGAGGAGACTGGAGCAGCTCCCCCGGGGTGGGGATGGGCAGCAGCGTCACCCAGGGGTGCCCCGATGTGGGGCAGAGCGGGACAGGCAGCCACCCCAGTGATGTGGGGCTGAGGTGGCCGTGGGTCACTCCTCTGCAAGGGGGGCTTTGCCTCCACGCTCCCCCAGGGGCACTGCCAGGAGCAAGGGACACCCCAATGGGAGACAGCCCTGGTCACACCTGGCCACCACCACGTCCCTCCGGGCTCCCACGCTTCCCTCCCTGCCTTTTGCCTTCAAACAAGATTTTGGCTCTTGCTGTCAAAACCCATCAGCGCTCCAGCATTTCCAGCAGCCCGAGTTCCTGCCCGGCCCCAAGGCAATGACATCCCACTCGCGGCCTCATCCTGCAAACCACGGAGCCCCACTGCCCGTGCTGCCGGCTCCAGCACCGCCAGGTGCTTCAGGGAAAGATGGGTGTGAAATCCTGCTGGAAAATGCGTATTTTTACATCTCCCCAGCAGGTTCACTGATGTTTTTAGGGCAGCGCTTGGAGGCCACCTGGAGTGTCACCCACAGCCTCCGGCACCCAGATGGGACTGCGGGGCGCCGGGTGCGGCATTTTAGGCGAAAGGTGGGAATAACATCCAGCCAAGCGTGGCCACGGCTCTGACCCTGCCGGGCTCCATCAGTGCAGGTCACTGAGCGGCGAGGGCTCCTTCACATCCCGGCTCCGACTCCAGGTCTAGGCAGGTCTCGTCTGCCGAGCCCTCCTCGTTCCCCCCAGCACCACCGCAGGGACAGCCTGGGCCGCATCCTGACCCCCCCCCTCACTTCACCGGGCACAGAGAGCTTGTGGCTTCCTATCAGCTCTTTAGGAAATTAAACTTTTATAAGCAGAAAGGTTTCTGGGCTCTTGGCTCCCCGGCGCAAGAACCGCAGTCCAGCCTGCGCCTGCACCCTGCCCACTGACTGCTGCCCTGGCAGGGAGGGATGGAGGCTGGACACCCCATCGATGGGATGAGCGATGGAAGGGACAGGGATGTGGCTGCCCATGACCTTGGTGTCATCCTTGACCTGGAAATCTTCTCCTGCATCGCCAGTGTTACACTCCTGCCTGCGGCTGCGTGCGGCCACCTCTGACGAGGCTGTGACACCCTCACCCGGGATGGAGCTGCACCCCACGCTGTCACCCACTGCCACGCCACCAGTGACATCCCAGCGCACGGAATCCACCCTCAATCCCACCAGCAACTCCACGGATGAAGCTCACGGGGCGCAGGAGGCCCAAAACGCCCCCAGGAATCGCAGCACTTCCCCGGCCACGCTGCCGCCATCCTGCTGCAAACGACTTTGCCCGTGTGGCACCGCGTGTGAAGCCATCCCCTCGGAGCCGCCTCCCTTGGAGATGTCAACCACACGCAGCTGCTGCTGCCCCAAGCCCCGCCACGGCCCCAGCCCCAACCCCGGTCCCCGGCAGAGGGACGTGGAAGGTGGGAGCAGTGCCACCATCAGCCCGCGCTGCCACCCACCAGCACAGCCTTGCGTTGCCACCATCCTTGACAAAACCAGCCGCCCCCGAGCCCCGCAGAGGGGTTTGGCCGCAGCCCAGCGCCCCAGCAGCAGCTGTCCCCTTGTCCCCTTGCCTCGCGTGCGGGGTGTCCCCTCGGCACCCCGCTTGGGGCAAACGCTGGGGACCCGGGACCCCCTGCCCAGGGACACCTGGTCACGGTGAGGCAGGGAGGGGAGAACCTGCCGGCAGGATGGAGGCCTCCTCTAACTGCCTGTTGAATTATTCAGGAACGGTATTAACTTATAAATGAGTGTGTTTGACTGATTTTGTGGTTGATGTACAGATAAATTCTAATGAAAGACAGCTACAAGATTTTAAATTATTAATTAGACTGCCACTTAACAAAGCCTATTTGGCACTCTATTTCCTTGCTTAACAAGACAAAAAACTTTAAGAATAGGTTTTGCTTTAGCCCACAGGCTCTTCAATTTGCATTTTGTTTTTCTAGCTCCACAAATGAAAGCTGTAGATCTTGACCTTAACAGGCTACCCCTGGTGGGATCCAACCCTTGTCAGCAGCCTCGCTGCCTGCCTCCACCTCAGGCTCCCAGTTTCCCAGCCTGGATGATGCTTCTCCTCCAGCCGGCAGCACCAGGGCTGGGAATCAAGGCTGGAAACCGGGACTGCTCGGCAGGCTTGGGGTTTATTCTCAAGTCATCCAGCCCGGTTGGGTTTATACGCCAAACAAAGCTGAGGCGGGAGCCGGAGAAAGGAGCATCCGAGTGCGAGGCCCCACAGCCGCAAGGTGACATTTCCCCCAGGGGGAAAAAGCATCCCTGGGCTGGCAGCGGGGGCTCTGCCCTGCTTGGGGGTCCGCACCCCAGTGCCAGGGGCTGCAAGCACAGCGTCGGCACCTTCTCCCGCTGCCTGAGCCTCGTCGGAGAGGGGCATGTGCTGGTGGTGGCGAGAGCCGGGCCTGGGGCTGTGCGGCCGCCCCCTCCCCGGGCATGGGACAGTAGTGGGGGGTCCAGCCGGTGTCCCCCAGCACGGCACCGCTGTCCCCAGCATCTCCCCGCGACTGGCCCGGGGTACAGCAGGGCCGGGGGTCCTGCCCCCCACCCCCACCGTCCCGGACCCCCCGGGAGGGCCGGCTGCTCCCCTCGCTGTGATGTCACAAAGCTCCCCGATGATGTCCCAGGCGGTTGCCATGGAAATCGCGTGATGTCACAGCGGAGCGATTCTCCTCGGGGG
>VZTD01003921.1:117849-137373 GCA_013397725.1 Rhagologus leucostigma
CTCCCGTGGACAGTTCGTGAAAGTGCCGCTGCTCCCGTTCCCCGCGCCGCCGCCCTCCCTCCGCCCCACCGGGCGGTATGGCCCAGCACAGCCCCCCCGGGCTCTGCGGTCCCCCCGGGACCGACTGTCACCCCCGGCCCATCGTTGTCCCCTCTGCCGTCGTCGTCCACACGGTGCCCCGTTATCGCACCGAGGCTCCGCCGCGCCGCCCCGCGCCTGCCGTGGTCACGGCTATCCCCGCTGTCCCGCCTGCCCAGCACCGTCCCTGCCGCTCCCCGGGGACTCGCCGTCCCCTCGGCCCCTTATCGTCCCCTCTGCCCGCCGTGTCCCCGTGTCCTGCCGAGATCCCGCCGTCCGAGCCGGGTCTCTGCTGTCCCCGCTGTCCCCGCCGCCCCGGCACGGTCCCAGCCGCTCCCTACGGTGCCCTCCGTCCCTCTTCTTCCTCTCCGCCCCACCGGGTCCCTGCTGTCCCACCGGGGTCACGGATACCCCACCGGGGGCTCCGCTGCCCCCTCTGCCTCCCAGTCGCTGCTGTCCCCTTTGTCTCCCGATTCCTGCTGTCCCCGCACTCTCTGCCGCCATCCCGACACCCCACCGGGGCCCCGCTGCCCCCGGGCTGTCCCCACCGTCCCCAGACGGTCCCTTCTGCCTCCAGAGGGTTCCTCGCGCCTCCTCCCCTGCGCACCACAGGGGGTCCCGTTATCCCACCGGGAACTCGGCTGTCCCCGCCGGGATCCCCGCTTTCCTCGGGGGATCCCCGCTGCCTCCTCGGTCTTCTGTCGTCCCCTGGAGGTCCCCGCTGACCCCGGACCGTCCCTCCTGCCTCTCGAGGGTCCTGCCTCCTTCCCTCTGTCCCACCGGGGATCCCGTTATCCCAACGGGAACGTTGCTGTCCTCACTGCCCCAAGAGGGTCCCGTTATTCCACCGGGAGCACTGCTGTCCTTATTGCACCGTCGGGATCCCCGCTGTCTCCAGGGGGTCCCCATTATCCTCTGGTCCCTCTTGCCCCACGCTCCGCAGGGACGGGGCTTCTGCCCCACGACACGGGCGTGGGGAGGGGGGGACACACGGACCCGCCACCATGACAACGTCCCCGGTGCCCCCGCCCCGTCCCTGTGTTAACGTTAGGACCGTTAACCCCGGAACTGTCAGCACCGGGAGGGATGCGGCGGGACCACGTCCACGACGTGAAGGGCGGACAGCCCCGCCATCGCAGCGCTTGTCACACCCCACTGCACACCCGGCGTCCCGTCGGGACCGTGGCGAGAGCGCTCGGTCCCCGCCGCTCCGCCCGTCCCGTCGGGGCCCGCAGGTGCGCTCCTCCGCTCGATCTCTCGGCCGGCGACTGCTCCGGCCTCGCGCGGGGATCGCTTAGTGCTGCCTTCCCGCCTCCACGTGCGCCACAGCCATGGCGGCCCCCGTGCGGGTCGGGAGCGCGGCCCCGGTGCCCGCCAAAGGTGGGCTGGGACCGGATCAGCGCGGGGCTCCCGGTGCCGCTACCGGGCGCTGTTTTGGTTGTCTCGACGGAGGAGGCCGGGTCGGTGGCGAGAGGTGGCTCCGCCACCGCCCCGACCACCCCCGCCGCCGGCCCGGCCCAGCTGGCCCTTTGTCGGTCGTCCCGTGGGCCGTGCGGGGAGGGTTTGGTGGCTCGTGAGTGCCGGTGTTGGGCTGGAAATAGTGAATAATCGCCCTGCTGTCACTCCCCCGCCGCACTCTGGCATCGCCGAGATGTAGGGGGGCGGCTGCTGTCGGGGGGCGGCTTCAGGATGAGGCTCCCGGGGATGGATCACCCGGCGCTGGGTGGCGTTTTCCCGGTGGGATAACGGGATCCCCTTGTTGGGGGAACAGGGATGCATTAGGGTGCCGCCGGGGTGCTGGCGGATGAGCCGTGAGGGGCTGTGCGTGGTGTCCCCTCGGTGTGCGGACAGCCAGCTGCGCCCGTAGCGTTTCACATAGTTACAGCCGTGCTTTCCGGGCGAAAAAAGGCCTTCTTGTTCCCCAAAAAAGCGCCAGCAATATGCCCCCAGCCTGAAGGGCAGGACCTTTTTCCCGCTTGTCCCAAGGGGTTTGAGCACAGCGACCCCTTCTCCCGCTTGGCCCAAGGACTGACATGAGGACAGCAAGGGTGCTGGGGTGCGGGGTGCTCTGCCCTCCTGATCCCTCCTTTAGGTCTCCCCGTTTGTCCCCCAGCCCGAGCCCCTGCACGGCACGTGGCACAGCAGATCCCCGAGGAGATCCTCGGGAACGCGGAGCTGCGGGAGGCGGCGGCGGCCCTGCCCCCCAACTACAACTTCGAGATCCCCAAGACCATCTGGCGCATCCGGCAGGCTCAGGCCAAGAAGGGTGAGCGCTGACCCGGGGGAATGAGCGGTTTTTTGGGGCTGGTTTGTGCTGCTGAGCCCCTTGGTGGGACCCTCGTGGGGCAGGCGAGGCTGGGGCAGGGGTGAGGCCGAGCTGCTGCTGTGCCCCGGCGTGTTTAGGCTCCGTCTTGGCGAGCTCTCCTCCTCTCGAGGGGGGTTAATAGATCTGTATCTCCGGATTATAATCACATTGGACAGGACAGGTTGAGCTGCACGGACCTGTCAGCCTGGAGAAGTGTCTGGGATGCTGGCCAGGTCCCTGCTGTGCTCCTCTTGCCTCTCTCCTCTCTCCCTGCACTTTGCTGGAGAAAAGCCCCGCAACACTGGGCACGGGGGGGAAGCTGGCAGGGATCTAGGCCGTGCTGCTCTCTGATCTGAACCTTCCTCGGGATCCTGGGGGCTCTGAACCTTCCTCAGAGGGTTGCGTGGCCCCAGAGGAGCGGGGAATGATTGTGGAGGCTTCGGGAGTGGTGCCAGGGCTTTTCCCTGCACAGCCTGTGCATCCCACTGAGCAATATGGGATCAACTACAGGCAGCGGGGCACGGAGCCTCCCCCTCCATCCCCGGGTGTCACCGGCGTCCCCACCCTCACTTCACGCGCAGGCAGGGGCCGCTCGTGGGGCCGTGTGGCAGATTTGAAATGCTTTGTATCCACCTGGGAACGTCTCCGCCTGCTGCCACCGAGCTGGCAGGGCTGGCAGGCGTCACGGGGGATGTTCTGGAAGCTGAGCTGCTGTCGGCTGCGATGCTGAAGGGCCGGAGGGTGTGGGGCTGCCCGGTCCATCCCGGCTGTGGTGTGGGAGTCAGGGCTGGACGTGTCCCATCAGGACACGGCGAGGCCGCCCAGCCGTGCTGCTCCGGCTTTCCTCGCTGTGTTTTGCTGCTTGGCACCTCCTAATTAAATGTAAATATGCGGCTGGGATTTAGGCTTCCGAGCTGGGAGCGGAGCCCATCAGCCAGCCAGCCGTGCTGGGATTTAAAAATCTGCGTGTGCAGAGAGCAGCCAGGGGCTCGTTGCTGGGGGAACACAGCCTCCCACCGGGCTGCAGCCAGCCCTGCCTGTGCCCTGCCTGCTGTGGGGTTTGGGGGGGCTGGGGGGGCACCCCTTGTCCGCATTGTGCTGTGATGGTGGAGAGCAACCCAGCTGCCTCCTGCCAACCCGCTGTTTGCAGATCTGGGGTGGAGGGCAGCCCCAGATGGGCCAAAATGGTCTCAAATGGGCTGGGGGATGCTGGGACACGGAGCCCTCGTCCCTGCCAGGTCAGGCAGGAGCTGGCAGAGCACCTGCAGCTCTCCTTGGGCCCTGCGGGTTGGAACAGGGCGGGATCAGCCCAGTTTGAGCCAGGCCTTTACACAGCTCCACACTGGCCAGCGGGCTGGGCCTGGCAGCACGGGGATTTTGTTGGAGAGGAGTCTGGGGAGAGTGTTTGGATAGATAGCGTGGAAGCTGGGATGTCTTAGTGGGATTGGGAGGCGAAACAACAACAGGATTAATGGGGCCTCCTCCATTCACCTCGTCCATCGTGGTCCCTGCTCCTCCCCACCCACCCTGTGGGGAGCTCCTGGCTGGGCCCCAGGCACTGGGCAGTCTGCTGGCCTTTGGAGGAAGAGGGATTGTTCTGAGCTGTGAGGAGGGAGCAAATGAGGAGACATAATTTGTTGTTGAATAAATTCCTGCAAGGCACAATGCTGCGGCTGTTGCTGGCCACCCTCCTGAAATGGGGAGAGAAGCTGGGAGGGGGGTGTGGAGAAGGGCAGCGAGGATGATCAAAGGTTTGGAGCAGCTTCTGTATAAGGAGAGATTAAATAGATTTAGATCCTTTAGCTGGAAAAGAGGTGAATGAAGGAGGATATGATAGGGATGTAGAATTGTGAATGATATGGAGAGGCTGAACAGGGAATGATTATTCACTCTTTCTTATACCAGGAGAACCAGGGGCACGCGTTTACGTTATTAGGAGCAGGTTTAAAATAAACAGAAGAAAGTACCTTTTCCTGTGCAGCACATAATTAAAATCTGGAAGTCATTACTGCGGGAAGCGGGAGAGACCGGCGGTGTCAGCGGGTTCAGAGAGGGATGAGGTGTGTGCACAGGCAGAGCGGATACGGCCCAAGGCAGGACGCTGTGCACCCCAGCTGCCAGAGCCACCCGGATTTTTGGCCAGCACCTGGCTGGTTTGGGGAGGGTGGTTTGTGGCTTGCACCTTGAGCTGGTCCCTCACTTCAGGATGTCCCTTCCAGCCCCTCCTAACCCCGTGGCTGTTTCTCTTCGCAGTGGCCCTGCAGATGCCGGAAGGGCTCCTCATGTTCGCCTGCACCATCGCTGACATCATCGAGCGGTAAGACCACAGCTCTTCCCTGCTTCCCTGCTGGGCTCCGGGGCTGGCGAGGGGATGGGGGCTATTGCTGGGAGTGGGTTGGCCACTGGGCAGGGTGAGGCCCGGGGCTATGGACCAGGGGATGCTGTGGCTGCCCTCGTGGGGCCACAGCCTGGCTGGGCACAGCCCTGCGGCAGGTCACGGGGGCCTGCTGCCAGCCCTGGGGACAGGGACGGGCACGGTGCCAGCCCAGCCTTCGCTGCTTGGCTTCTCCTCCTCTCTCCGCTGTGCCGGGAGCTGCTGACAGGCTCAGCGTGCCGGGGCCCCCGCGGGGGTGCTGGAGCTGGGGAGCAGCCGTGTTAACAACCGGCTGACGCCAGCCCGGTGCCCGCGCGCTCGCCAGGGGAGGGCTGGCGGCGGGGCCACCGCTGCGGCACGGACCCGTTCTCCTCCCCCATGGCCTCGTCCTGCCTCTGCAGCCACGCTGCCCAGCACGAAGATGCTCGGGGACGGCCCTGCTGCGGCTGGGGAGGCTTGAGGCCACGGCGATGGCACGGAAAGGGTCGCTCCTGCTGGGTGACCCCTTCGCCGCGGCTCCTCTCTTGATTTTTCTGTGCCGCTTGAGAGGCGAGGCTGAGGCACTGGAGAGGAGCTGGGCTATGCAGTGACTGTGGATGCAGGCACCTTGCAGAAATTGGCCGTGATCTCTTCCCTGCCGAGGGCGTCTGCCTTCCTCGCCACCCACCACAGCCCCCTCCGCAGCCCCTCTCTGTTTTAGCACAATGAATTAGTGCTAATAGCGCTTCGTGCCTCGTCTGCCATCGGGGTCGTGGCACTCATTAGCAGCTGCCTTCCCGGGGCCGGCAGCCGAGCCGCCGCTGCCGTGCCGGGTGGGAAGGCAGCCGTGCCCACAGGCTTTGTCCCCCCTTTGCCGTCATCTTTACCCCCGCGGGGATCGTGGCAGCCCCACACTCAGTGGGAAGCTGGGTGCGGGCAGAGGATGGGCGCGGGGGGCAGGGGATGGGTGCGAGTGTGGGCAGCTCCGCGTGGGTTTGTCCCTTTAAGCGGAGCTGCCTCCTCTCCGGCTTTGGCACCCAGCCGCTTTCATGTCTCCGACTTCAAAGGCAGCGGATTAAGGGGCTCTTTTATCTGAATGAAACCTTAAGCCCCGCTTCCCGGTGGATGGTGGATTCCAGGGTGCTGAGTGCCGGGGTGCGGGTGGATTCTGGGGTGCTGGAGTCCTTGCTGGACTCGCCCTCTTTGCTGGAGGTTCTTCACAGGGCTGGTGGGAGATGGGTGCTGTGTGGGTGGAGGTGCCCAGCCAAGGGAAGAGATGTAGGGGCACTGATGGGATGGTGTTTGGATGTGGGATGGCCTCAAGGCTGAGCAGGAGGGCCGTATCCTTCCCTCGCTGCCACCATGCATCACCCAGAGACACCCCACTGCTGGTCCCTTACTGGGAGCACTGGGTGCCATCCGTGATCCTGGCTGGGGATGTGGCTGTGCTGGGTACCAGCACTGCCAGCCAGAGGATTGTGGCTGTGGGCAGGAGTGAGCCCAGCCCTGTGTCCGCTCTCTCGGGGACACACTCGGGACCGGTTACGCTGCCGGAGGTGAGGTGTGAATCGGCAGGTGGCCTCGTTAGTTCCTGCCTCTTCCTGCTATTAATATTCATCGCCAGCATTAATGTGGAATCGCAGCTCGGCCGCCAGCTCCTGCTGGCCCTCCTCACCCGGTGCTGGGGCCGGATGAGCCTCCGACGTGACAGGAATCGCTGCAGCCGCGTGCTCTGGCTGCCGTGGCCGTGCTGGGGACAGGGGCTTGGGGTACCATCAGCCCTGGGCTGGTGTCCCCTTCCTCCTGGTGACAGTGAGGGCTGAGCGTGACAGGAATACCTGTGTGCCCACGGAGGGCATTGCTCAGCGAGCAGCTCCTTTCCCCAGCCCGTCCCCACAGCCTCCTGCCCTGTCCTTGCTGGTGGGAGTTTGGGGAGTGAGTTCCCCCTCCCCTGCATTCTCTGCTGCTGGCTGCAGAGCCGTGCCCGGGGCTGGTGCCCCTGGGGCGACAGTGCCCACACCCCTGTGTGTTCTGGTTCAGCTGGAGCCGTGTCAGCTGCCACTCAGACGGAATATTTATCCCTTCTGCTGGAGCTGCCTTTTAATAGAATATTTGTGCCGTGGCCTGGTGTTGCTGGGGAGAGCCGAGAGCGGGGATGTGGCTCACTCCCCCGCATCACAGGCGGCTCGGGGAGGACACGGTGCTCGCTCTGTGTCTGTCTGTCCCCGTGCAGGGGGATGGCGGTGTCACCACATCCCTCACTGCCGTGTGGGAGCGAGCAGGCCTCCGGGGAGCCCCGTGGGGTAAGGAGGGGAGGGTGGCGGCCAGGTGGGGCCTGTCTGAGCTTCCCAGCGTTTGCACTGGCGCTCGCCGAGCCCCGAGGGGCTGCGGGGATGAAGATGTAGCCGAAGCATCACAGCCGCCGCCGCTGGAAAGGCCGGTGGGGTTCTTAGCCTGGAGCCTTTGAAATCGAGAGCGCACTCGGAGCATTGACCGGTGTGAGGCCAGTTAATTACCGTTAATAGGTTTGTCATTGTCAAAGCTGTGCCGGGGCGAGCGGCCCGNGCACCTTCCAAATTGGCTCCGTTTGTCACGGCTGATGTAATTCGGCAGAGGGGAACTCGTGCTGGGGGGCGGCAGCGTGGAGAGCCGCGTGTGGGGAGCTCGGACCACGGCTCGGCGAGGGGGCAGCCCCCCAGCCCACCCGCTGTCGTGCCGGGGAGGTGGCAGTCGTGTCCCCCTGCAGCGCCAGCTTGCAGCTGGGGGCTGTGCAGCCAGGAGCGGACCCCTGCTCCCCTCCCTGCCGGGGCTGGAGCAGACGGATCAGCTGGGCTTTCAGCTGGGCTTTTGATTCTGTGTTAATAAAGTCGGCTGTCAGGCTTCGCAGCTGCTAATCCCTCTGTCTTCCTGTGCCACGACGGGGTGAGAGGCTCCTGCTAATCAGTGGCTGGGACGGGCGATGGCAGGGGGGCCTGGGGGTGTCCTGATGCCAGCACAGGCTGCCCTGCCACAGCTTTAAACACTTCCCAACTCCCAATGGCTTTTGAAGATCCGTGCGAGGCAGTGCTGGAGGCGCGCAGACCGTCCAAGTCTCATCCTGGTGACTCAGGAGCACATGGGGACTTTTTGGAGTGACGGCGGGTCCTGGTTGAGCAATAAAGAGTTAAACATCTGTGTGCCCAGCCCAACAGCTGTGGCAAAGCTTGAAATGCCCCACTATGGCCAGGACAAAACAGCCCCTGATGGCCGGTGTGCCCGGCAGTCCCCGGTGCCATGGCCGGTGTGCCCAGCAGGTTCGCAGTGCCAGCAGGCACCAGGTGCCTTGGCCAGGCAGGTCTGTCGTGTGGCACTGAGCAGTGTGGCACTGAATGCTGTGATGAAGCTGGCAGCATCACCAGGAAGTCCCAAAAGGCCACCCTGGGACACTGACACAGGTCAGGATCTGGCCTCAGCTGCGCAGCGCCGTGGCTCTGCCGACCAGCGCTGCCTTCCCTTCTCCCCTCGTCCTTTAAGCACAACCTAGAGGCGCTGGCAGCGGGTGCACACTGTGCAGGGGAATTTAATCACTGTCATTAACCACACAACAGCATCATTAGGAGGAATGAAGTTCTCACTTCGTTGGAGATGTTCAAAACCTTCTACCCGGGTGGTGACTGCGCCAGGGGGATTGGGCAGGGGGGAATGTGTGGGGTCTATAGGGCTGTCACCTGCCAGGGCTGGGATGTGCCAGCACAGGTGTGGTGCTCACCATGCCACCTCCTCGTATCCCACAGAGTTCTGTGGCCTGGCCATTGTGAGGAGGGGACAGGCAGCATCCAGGCACAGGATGGTCATGGTGGCTTTACAACCAACCTGCATTGGCCCTTGGTTTGCCTTATTTTGGGGTTTTTTGCTGCTACAGCACCAGCAAAGCTGGGGTGCCCTGGGACATGCCCCGTGGGATGGTGGTGTTGGCCCTGGCACCTATAGCAAGGACAGAGCGGGAAGTCCCCTCAGGGGAGGGGACCCAGCTGGAGATGGTTGCTCCGGGGGGGCTGTGGGGGCACCCACCTCTCCCCATCCTGCTCCGCTTGCAGAAGCTCTGTGGGGCCCCATCACTGCCCAGCTGCAGCCGGGCTCTTACAGCACCAATTGCAATAAAATCGCAAACTCATTATTTTAATTATGTGCAGCCTTCCTGTGCTAATGAAGTTGGGAGTCTGGTAATGGGGCTTGGTGATGGGCTTCTCCGCTAATTAAGTGCCCTGTTCTCAGCCGGAGCTGGGCTCAGCCCCTACAGCCCAGGACAGCAGCACCCACGGGTGTCCTGGGACACGCTGGGCTTGGGCACAGGGCAGGCAGCCGGTGTGGGGTTTGCGGGGTGATTATGGGGTGGTTGTGGGGTGTTTGAAGGGCCACATGCGGGTGAGGCAGGTGGCTGTGAAGCGAGGGGCAGTCTGCACCGTGTCCCCGTTCCCAGCACAACATGCAGGCATCCCAACGCTGGCTCCATCCTCCCACAGCCCCGTGGTGCCAGGACTGGCCTCTCAGCCCAGTGCCCTCAATCCCTTCCCCACCAAGGGCTGATGGACACACAGGGGCTGAGGGCTTGTCCCTGCTGGGGGAGAGCAGCTCTGCCTCATGGCTTGAGGACCGGCACTGTATCATTCACACACTGCCAAGGGACCTCGCGCTCCTGCCAGCAGCAAATGCTCTCATTCATTTTTCGAGGGGCTGGGATAAATCAGGGCTGCTCCAGCCAAGTGCCTGTGCTCAGGTGACAGGGACTGGCTACCCCGTGCTTGGACACGTGCAGGCCCCACGTGTGCGTGTCTCTGACCCAGAGTTTTCAGCCCCCAAACCTGTCCCTGGATTGCTGCTGCCTCCATCCTGCACTGGGGAACAGGGCTGGGGGTCCCAGCTGGGTTCGGGGCCGGGACCTGGCCCACCCTGGAGCACATCCTGCCAGTGCTGAGCATGGTGCTTTATAAATGGGATTTTGGGAGCCATCTGTTTAAAGGAGCAGATAATGAATTAGGGGGAGATGAGAAAAATGCTAAGGCCAGGCGGTTTTTCAGAATGAGCCGGGGTTTGCGGGACGTAAAAGATGAATAACCTCCCCACGTGTTCAATATTCATGAGCTCCCAGCTGTAATGAGCGTCTCGGCGCTGGGTGGGGACATCCCTGTCACCACTGCCAGCACGCTGCTGGGACCCATCCACGACTGTGACGACTTCCAGGGACACGAAACACCGACAAGGACGCTCCCGTGGCTGCCCCTTGTCCGCGTCCTGGTCCGGCCTGGTTGGCGAGCAGCTCCCCAGCCCGCGTCGGAGGCAGGTGGCTGCTAATTGACATTTCCTTCCTCTGTAGTTTGATGAAAGACTCTGGCGACACCGAACTGATTAAAACATCAAGGGGAGGCCCTGGCGCTTGCCTTTGATTTGTCTCGGGAGATGATTACGGCTCCGCTCGATTGTCCAGCCCAGCCGGAGCGGGTGATCCCGGTGTGCGTGCCGTCCTGGAGCCTCTCCTGCAGCACCACCAGGCTCCTGGCCTTGCCAGCATCATTCATTGGGCTCCCTCCTCACCAAGCATCATCCCGTGGCCTCTTCGCTCAGCTGCGACTCCGCTCCCTGCAGCCAGAGGAGGAATCTTGCCCGTGGCCACGGCCGGGCTCAGTCCCGTGTCTCCCTGCCCAGCTGCAGCCCCGCACACCAGGCAGGGCCACGGGCACCTCTGCCCTCCTCCTTCCACTGTTGCTATTTCACTCTCTTGCTCTTCACCCCCAGGGACTTTCTCTGGGGTTTGGGCCAATTTGCATACATTTTAATCTATAAAAAATTAAGCGGCGCTGGCTGCCGCTCTGAGTCAGACCTCCCCATCCTGAATCTTAAGGAGCTGAATAATTTTCCACTTTTGCTGAGATGTGTGGAGTCTGATTCATGTTCATCTCATCACCTCTCATTAGAGGAGGGGGCTGGGGGCTCGGAAGGGTGGGAAGAGCCTTCTCGAACTTTCACCGGCAGCCCCCAGTCCCACGGCGTGGCCATGCGGGCAGTGGAGGAGCCATCCTCCCATCCAGGCCACGCTGGCCGTGAGGAATCGCGGGATTTGGGTGCTGGCAGGATCCAGCCCATCTTCTGACGCTCCCCAGCTGCATCCCCAAGCCTTGGAAAACCGTGTGGAGTGGGAGCTGCCCAGGCTGGACGCGGGAGGTGAGGATGGCTGTGCCCCCTCCTCGGGGATGCTCCAGCAGAGCTACTCCCCTGTCCCCCTCCCCGGGCGCTGACGGATGGGCCGGAGCTGTTAATATTCAGCACGCTCCGCCATTTCTCCACCTTCTGCCATCTGCCCAGCTCTGCCCACCATTTCTATTCTTGCCGCCGACGTAACGCTCCCTGCCTGGCGCTTGGGGGGTGCGCGGGACCCTGGCCTCCAGCCAGCGCTGGGTGCTGGAGGGGGTGACGCTGTGCCAGGGCCCCCTCCTTCCCTGGCCCCCTCACGCCAACTCCGAGCCAGCAGCAGGGGGGACCCCGCTGGCACCGAGCTACGGCTGCTGGTGCGGCCTCCTCGAGTAAAGAAGGAATTAGCATCTGGTTTAAGCAGCCCCTCCAGGCACGGGGCTTTGTCATCGCGATACCTGCTCTCATCCTGCCGCGGCAGCTCCCCGGGAAGGCAGCCAAGCTAATAATCCCCCAAAATGGTGCAATAAAATACCCACAAAGGTGGCGCCTCTGAATCATGCCGGAGGCCTGGCTTTGTTGCTCAGTGCTGGTGCGTGCCCCTTCACCCGCAGGCTGGCAGGTGCCAGGTGGGTTTGGACTGGAGTGCTAGGGGTGGGGGACAGCACTAGTGGTGGTTTGGTGCTTTTCCTCTCCAAGTGCCACTTAAGCACCAGCTCTTCTGGAGGTCACCCAGTTCGGCCAAACTGGCATCCAGGGGTGACCCAGCCGGGTGCAGATTGGGTTCACCGGCTCACACAGCGCTCAGGCGTGGGGTGGTGGTGGCTTGCTAGCACAGCAAGGGATGCCAGGACAGCTGTTCTGCCCATCCTGGTGGCTGCAGTCCCCAGGGCTGGCTGGTGGAAGCGGTGGCACCACGCTGTGCCGGGTCTCCCTCTGCTGCTCTCCCCACTGGAGCATTAGGAATCTGGCAGCGTATTGTTTGATGAGTGGATAATCCGCTGAATTGCAAACAGCTTTACCCAATTGAAGAGGCGGATTACCGCTCTCCAGCTTAATCATGTTGACATCTCGGAGAGTAGCCAGGGCTTGTCCTCTTCGGCGCGTGGCTCGGTGGCGGCGCGGGGTCCCCCGGTAGTGACGCGCCACGGGGCTTGGGGGCAGAACCTGGGCTGTGGTGACACAGCCGTGACCCTCAGTGCTGTTCCTTCCTGCAGATTCACGGATGCAGAAGCGGTGGTGATGGGCGACGTGACCTACGGCGCCTGCTGCGTGGACGACTACACGGCCCGGGCCCTGGGCGCTGACTTCCTGGTGCACTATGGACACAGTTGCCTAAGTAGGTGACACTCGGCCCCGGGGCGCTGCTGGGGTGGCCGTGCGTCTGTCCTGCTGTCACCTGCCCTCGCCACCGTGCCGCGCCGAGCAACTCCACACCCCTCTCGACGCCAGCTCGGAGACTTAGTGCCAAAGGCTAATCCCTTCCCAAGGGGATTTCTGTTCTCCAGCTTCAGCTGCTGGCTTTGGATGGGGCCAGGCTGGCTGGGTGGCTGCTCACGGGCAGGATTTTGGGCGCAGCAGGGCGTGCTCATCCTGCTCGGCTGCGGCAGCAGCGCGCGGATCCAGCCCTGTGCTCAAGAGCAGAGCAGCAAGGCCATGGCTTGGCAGGAGCCCGCTGGCCCAGGAGCTGCCAGCGGGGATGAGGCTGCTCCTGCCCCCCACCTGGCCTCTGTGGAGCGATGAGGAAGGGAATGATGGCAGAGGAGAGCGAGGGCCTGGGGGTCCCGGTCGCCCCGGGGCCGGGAAAGGCGGCTTTGCGGGTACAGTGCAGGCTGGGCGGGGAAGGGAGGAGGAGGCTGTGTGCTCCCCAGGCGGACAGTACTCTGGATCCAGTTGCCATGGAAACTGCGCTGCTGTCCCAGATGCTGCTAACTTTGAAGTCCACCCAGGATGGAATCAGCCCAAAAATAACAATAAGACGCTCTGGGTTTTAAGGTGGATCTGCAGAATTGCCGTAGCGAGCGGCAGGCGCGTGCATCCCTGCTGCTGCCGCGCTCCTGGCACCTGGCAGCCCTCCTGGACATTTATGGGGCCCTATAAACGGGCTTGAAGAATTGCATCAGGCTCTGTATGAAATACTGACTCCCCAGCTGAGAACTCTGTCCTGAAAGCCACGTCGGTGTGAGCGTTCGTGGTGATAAATACGTGCGCTAGGTGCTCTGGTACGGAAGGAGGGTTATGGGCACCGCTGGAACGGGGAGTATAAAACTCCTGGTTTGTAGCCCGCTGCTCATGAATGAACAGCAGGAAGGGGAGGAAGGGGCCGTATCCATCAAGCTGCTCCGGGGAACGGGAGTCACATCAGCTGGAGCTGCTCCCTGCAAGGACAGGCAGGCACTGCTGTGCTGACTGTCACCAGCCCAGCTGCCATCTGCTGCCCGTGGCCTTGTCGCCCTTGCCTGCTCTGGGTTGGGTGGGTCGCAGGGCAGAGTTGGGTGGGTCACAGGGCACCCTGGGCTACCCACGGGGCTGCCGTGAGGATGCTGGGCTCCTTCTGAGCTGCCCACGGTGGTCCTGTCACCAGGGTGGCCAATGGTGAGGCACACGGATGCTTCCCGCTCCCTCCCGGCCCCACGTGCCCCGCAGGAGGGAGTAATTTGCACTTAATTGTGATCAGGCCGAGAGCACCAAAATGGGAAGTGAATGCGGGGCTGCAGATCGATGTGGACTCTGTGTACTTTAATTATTCACTTAATCGTGGTGACAAAGGCTTCTTAGCGCCAGGGGTAATTAGATTTGTGTTCATTGATTCCCCAGGCTGCCATTATCTGGAGGGAAACGAGCGGGTGCTCTCCGTGGCTCCCGTCTGCACCCCCTGCCCTGGGTGCCAGCACTGGCAGAGGGGTGGCACGGCCCATCCTGCCTGTGCCAGGGCAGTTTGGGGCACAGGGATGCTTTATCCCCCAGCTGCAGGCAGCAAAAGCCTGGGGCTCGATGGAGCCCCGGGTGTACCCCACGCTCAGACCCTGTCTCTTCCCGTCACCAGTTCCCATCGACTCCACGCAGGGGCTGAAGATGCTCTATGTGTTTGTGGACATAAAGATCGATGCATCCCATTTCCTTGAGACCATTCGCTTCAACTTCGCGGCGGGCACCTCCCTGGCCCTGGTCAGCACCATTCAGTTCGTCTCCACGGTGCAGGTGAGATGGAGATCCCTGGCTTTTGTCTCCTCCTGAGTTTTCCCCTGGCTCAGCCCTGGCAGCGGCTGCCCCGGGGTGCTGGTGGAGCCGGTTCCCCTCTGACGAGTTGCTGCAATAATGTGCTGCTGCCATAATGTTGATCAAGTACTTTATAGTAACTCTGATCAATGTTTCATGGCGGCACCCCTCCCCAGCTCCCCCGGGAGCTGCTCTGGAAATGTCAGGGCAGGCGGTGGAGCACTTGGCATTTTGATGCAGTGCCGGCAGCGGCCGGGGAAGCTCCGGCGGGTCTGTCTGTCTGCCCCTGAACGGCCGGCTGGGCAGGACGGGAGGAGATGAATGAGCCTCTTGAGCCGTGTCTATCTAAACACGGGGCTATCCAAGCGTTAAGCCTTTTCCCTTGTCTTTTAATTGATACGTTGGCTGAGCCTCGCTGAGCATCCCGGCTACGCTGGGCTGTTCCCGGCGCCGCCCCGAGCGGGCTGGTTCCCTTCCACTGGGACACGACGGAGCTGGGGTGTCCCCAAGGGTCCTCAGCCACCCTCTGTGCCACGGTCTGTCGCTGCTGACCCCACGTCTCCCACAGGCAGTGTCACAGGAGCTGCGCTCCCAGTACAAGGTGTGTGTGCCCCAGTGCAAGCCGCTGTCCCCGGGAGAGATCCTGGGCTGTACGTCACCCCGGCTTGCTCAGGACACGGATGCCGTTGTGTGAGTACCCAGGGTCCTTCAGCACCTTCGTGCCTGGCCCAGACTTGCCATCCTTCCTGCACCCCCTGCCTGGTTTTGTGCTGTTTTGGGGGTGGTGAGGGACGTCCACAGGCTGGGATGGGCCCCCTTCAGCTCCTCACTCGGCTTTAAGTGGTGTGTGCTTGTAGCACAGAGGAAATAATTGAGTCGTATATCAGAATAGATAATAGATGGAAGGGCGGGTGGATAATTGGAAAAGACAAATGGCCGGGGCCCAACATCACAGCAACATTAATTTTATTTAAGGACAGCAAATTAGAGGGAGCACTTCGCTTCCTATCACCTAATTATTTTAGGTAATGGAAATGCTTAATGTACTGTGAATACAGTGTGCTGCAGAATAAATAAATACAAGGACCCCACCCTTGGGGGGAGCCGGGGAGCTCAGGTGTGGGTTTGGGCCCCGCCGAGCTCCTTCTCGCCCACACTGCTGGGAGCCAACAGCGCCGGTGCCTTTCCAAGCGTGGCCATGATGGGAGCCAGGCTTGGGATTGCTGGGCAGGGGGTCGCTGGGAGCTCTGGCTTCATCCTGAGCCATGTCCCATCTCTCCAAGGACATCCGGAGCAGGCAGGGGCAGCCAGGCTGGCACTGCACTGGTGAGAGCGGGTCCTTTCAGCTGGCAGAGGAGCAGTGGTGCGGTACCAACCCGCGCAGGTGCGCTCGGCCTTACCTGCGTCCTCCCTGCGTTATTATTTTCTTCTTTGCACCGTCTCTGGGGCTAACTTTTGCAGACAAATTAGCTTTGATCTCCCAAAATGTCATTCTCCAATTAAGGGCAAAATCTAGTCAAGTTTTACGTCTGAAT
The DNA here is from genome assembly GCA_013397725.1 of Rhagologus leucostigma. Classification (NCBI taxonomy): domain Eukaryota; kingdom Metazoa; phylum Chordata; class Aves; order Passeriformes; genus Rhagologus; species Rhagologus leucostigma. The sequence continues at coordinate 133,505 of VZTD01003921.1, forward strand.
TCATTTTCCAAGCCCTCACTCCATTAGGGCAGCTGAATGAAAGGCTTTGAAATGTAATTGCTGACTGGAAATCCGATTAGAAATGGAAGCAGCAACGTCTAGAAGCAGCCATTGAGATGGAGCAGCTCCCAGCCACCCCGTGCTGGTGTGAGCACCCCTCCTTGCTCCGAGCATGGCTGCCTCTCCAACCCTGCCATGCCATGGAGCCCTGGCTGTGCCCGCTGCCCTCAGGTCCCAGCACGGGCGCTTGGATTCCTGGCATCTCCACTGTGCTGCAGCTTGGGAAATAGGTGGACGCGTGGATGAGGTGCTGCTGTTTCCCAGTGCCATAGCTCTCCCTCCCCTCTCGCAGGTATTTGGGCGACGGGCGCTTCCACCTGGAGTCCATCATGATTGCCAACCCTGGGATACCTGCGTACAGGTACAGGCACCCACTCCCATCCCATGGTGGGGAGCACCCCAGCTCCCCCAGCTGTCCCCAGGGCTGCAGCAGGCACGGGCAGGAGAGAGGCCACGGGGTGGGTGAGGAGGTGCTTCGGGGGAGATGAACACCAGCCATTTACTCCGGCTGAATATAAACATTTTGACAAGTACCTGTGAAAGCTCGTGGAGGTGCAGCCATTAAAGCCCGGCTGCTGCAGGCAGAGGCCATAAAGCGCGATGATGAGGCCGCTGAAAGCAGATGAAATATCAGGAGTGAAAGGCTGGGCCCATTTGGCGGAATCTGAATTTCCTAGTAGGTCGTTTGTTACGAACGGGAGGCGCACGTCAGGTTTATGGCGCTGGTGAAGCTGCCGAAACCCGAGTGGGATTTGATTAAAATTCTCCTCGTCAAACAAAGCAACAAATCAAAGAACTCTTCATAATTGATGAGCCAGGATCGCGGGGAGGGGGGGGAGCTGAGTGTGAAGCCGTGCACGGAGCCGAGGCTGCGCTGGGTGTTGGGGTGCTGTGGTGGGACACTTGTCCCTATCCCTGTCCTTGTCCCCTAATGAGCCGGCTGGGCCCTACATCAGCCGGGAGGACAGATTCTGTGGGAGGCAATTAGTGCTAATGAGGGACGGGCATCACTGGGAGGGGGGCAGGTGATGATGGGGGCGCGTGTGAGCCTGGCCGTGCTTTGCAGGTACGATCCCTACAGCAAAGTGTTCTCCCAGGAGCACTACAGCCACGAGCGCATGCACCGCGCCCGGCAGGACGCCATCCGCACTGCCACCAGTGCCCGCTGCTGGGGACTCATCCTGGGCACGCTGGGACGTCAGGGCTCCCCCAGCATCCTGCAGGTACGGGCCCCCTCCCCAGCGTCCCCATCAGGGCACCAGGCGCTGCTGTTGGGTGGGGGGGAAGAATTGGTGAGCGATGGCACCATCCGTGTCCTCGCTGCCAGGGCGAGGGTGGACGTGGCACCGCTGGCAACCCATCGGTGGCCACTGGCCCCGGTCTGCGTGGGCAGTTAGCAGCAGATGAGGGAGGCTGGACAAGGGCTCATTAAACCCATTCTTGGGGAGAGCTGGCCAGTCTTGGAGAACCCCCCCCCCCCGCCCAGACAGCTCGGCAGTTAATTGGCTGGGTTCGTTTTAATTGGATGAACTTCCGATCAGGGTCAGCATCCCTGCTCAGCTGCCGTGCTGGCGCTTTCTGCACCCCGCCTGGGTGAGAGGAGCAGGATGACAGAGTTCTACCCTCTGAGCACCGTGGCCCTGCTCACATCCAGAAATTCTGGGGTAGCCACAGGTGAGATTTGAGGTGGCGCAGGCACCAGTGGGCAGAGCAGGGCAGCGAGGTCCCAGCAGCTGCTCTTCCACAGCGGGCAGGACACGGGCATGGCCAGGGCTGGCTGGGCAGGGGGCGATTAGTGCCGGCTCCAGAGGACAAGGACATCTCTGGCCCCTGTCCTCCTTCTGAAAGCTCTGGCTGCAGCCAGCCCACGACAGGCGAGTGTCCCAGGGCAGGCAGCCGCTAACGAGAACAGATTGTTGTCATTGAGCAGTAATTACTTCATTAGGCTGAGGCACGTGCTGGGGAGAGCTGGGCGCAAGCCGGAGCCACGGCCGCAGTCCCTGACACTGCGCCTGGCCTCCGACTGCCAAGGGGACCCACAGAGGGTCTGATGCCCAGGAAGGGGCAGTGGGCAGGGCTTGGAGGGCTTGCTGGGGGACCCTAACTCTGCCGGGTGCCTTTTTCCCCCCGCAGCACCTGGAGCTGCGTCTCCGCGCCCTGGGCCGGCCCTACGTGCGGGTGCTGCTGTCTGAGATCTTCCCCAGCAAGTTAAAGCTCTTCCCGGAGGTGGATGTGTGAGTGCTGCTGGCCCCCCTCCAGCCCCGGGGTGCCCCACCCCTGTCCAATTCCCGCTTGAAGCTGTCCTGATGCATCTGTCCTGCTGTCACCACATCTGTCCTGCTGTCACCGTGCACACAGCTCTGCCCACGGGGCAGGGAAGGGACAGGGCTGTCCTTACCAGGGTGGTGCTGGCACAGTAAGGGGTGCAGCTGAGGGGCTTCGCTGTGGCTTGTTCTTCCCAAAATGCTCATCCCCGCTGTGACATTTCCCTTCCAGGTGGGTGCAGGTAGCCTGTCCCCGGCTCTCCATCGACTGGGGAGAAGCCTTCAGCAAGCCACTGCTGACACCCTATGAGGTGAGCACCCCTCTCCGTTTTGGGGGCCAGTCCTGGCTTGGGGTGGTGCATCAGAGCAGGCTTGGGGATGTCCCTGCAGCCAGACAGCGTCCCCTCCTCTCTCCGTCTGTGCTCCGTGCACAGTACAGGAGTGCTGCTGGGATATCCAATCTTCTGTGAAACCAGTGGGATTCCCAGTGCCTCGAGCTTTGCCCCAGCAGTGCCCTCCTCGGCACACCAAGCTGGATGCTGGGACTTCTCCCAGCACCACCAGCTCCCCCTCTGCGGGCACCGCTCGGGGACTTATCCCGTCCTCTCCGCAGGCTGCGGTGGCTCTCCAGGACATCGAGTGGCAGCAGCCTTATCCCATGGACTTCTACGCCAGCCAGTCCCTGGGGCCGTGGACGGTGAACCACGGTGGCACACAGCCCCCGCGCCGCGGGCGGCCCTCACAGGTGGGCAGCGTGGGGGTCACCGGGTCCCCGCTCCGTCCCTCGGGCCGGTGAGAGCACCGGGACGGGCTGAGCGCCCGGTGCCGCTCGGTGCCCGGTGCCGCGTACCAAAAGCGCCACCCCGTGGTGTCGTTGCCATCGAACAGTAACGGGGACGCTGCCGGCCCGGCCCGGGGGAGGGACACGCGGGTCCCCGCAGCCCTTACCGGGGTGAGCGCCTGCCGAGCCCCGCGGCTCCCCGGGAAAGCGGGGGTTCACCCTGCCGTGCCCCACGGGGGTGCTGTGGGCTGAGCACGGACTGGCTCAGAGCAGCTCCGGCTGGGGCTGGGGCATCCCTGACCCCTCCTTTCCCTACAGGGGAAGCCGCCCGCGCCCCCCGCCCCGCCCGAGGGTGGGGAGCAGCCAAGCACCGGGGACCCCGCAGCCTCCTGAGTGTAGCCGCAGCTGCGGCGCCCTAGGACCTGGCGTGGGCAGAGATGGAGGCACCAGCGATGCCTCCCGCCAGGGTAAGCACCACCGGGGGCTCCCCGGTACTGTCTCCGGCATGGATGGGGTCGCACCCCGTAACTCGAAGACACTTCCACCTGCAAGGACCGCCCCCGGCTGCCCGCGCGGAGTTGCCCCTTTCAAGACCAGGCCGTGCTGCGGCCCTGCCCGCGGCCGCCGCGATCGCGCCGGGGGTCNGCTGGTGGCCATCGACGCGCCGCACCCCTTGCCCGCCGGCGCCGAGGACGACCCCGACGGAGACGACCCGCCCCGCGGCTGGTGGTTCTCCGGGCCCGGCACGTTCGAGGCGGGGGGAG